>BTPG01000002.1:52884123-53071623 GCA_036245525.1 Semisulcospira habei | reverse complement strand
GTTGATGCATAGTCTATGTGCGACTTGACATGATCATTGTAGAAAAGAAGACGCGTATCTGTGTCAGTAATTGTTTTCAATTTTGACAACATATACAGACTTCTGGAGACCCTTTTGCACACATTGTTAATATGCAGTTGCCATTTAAGCTGATCATCTAAGGTGACCCCCAAGAGGCGGTGGTGTGATACTTGCTTAATTGGGCTGCGTTTATAGACAGACTAAGAGAGAGCGGGCATAGCTGGTGTTTTTGACGTGTGGTTATAACCATGCATTCTGTTTTAGAAGTATTCAGGGACATGGAGTTGGAGTGACACCAGTCGGTGACCTCATGCAGGCTTTCCTGCAGACGCGTGCTAATTGCAGCTACATTTTTTTGAGGAGTGTGTAGCTTGCAGTCGTCAGCAAACATGTCAGAAGAAATATCGAGGCAACTAATATGCAGTGGAAGGTCATTGATAAATATGCAGAACAGCAATGGCCCGAGGACAGAGCCCTGAGGTACGCCGCTTTTGACGAGACCAAAAGAGGAGTATGATCCATTTAACAGTACTCTTTGCTTCCTTCCGCTTTGAAGTTTTCATAAAAGAATGTTATGATTTACAAGGTCAAAAGCTTTCTTAAAATCAATAAAGATCGACCCAGTTATTTGGGAGTTATTCATGGATGCTAGCCACGCATCAATAAGTCTTGTCAGTGCCGTGTGGCAAGAATGCTTGGGGCGAAAGCCGGACTGAAATACGTGCAAAAGACTGCGACTCTCCAAATATTGATAAAGGTGTTTGTGCACGTGTCTTTCAAGAGGTTTGGAAAGGCTGGATAATATTGAAATGGGTCTATAGTTATTAACATCAGACGGATCTTTTGATTTAGGCAATGCGATAACCTTGGCTTGCTTCAGTTCTGATGGAAACATATTTTGTTGGATGCATAAGTTATAAATATACGTTAACGATTCTACTGTATAGGGAAGGGACCGTTTCAGGATTTTAGGGCTGATCTCGTCAGGTCCCAATGATTTTTTGTTTTTCAGTGACCCGTTCAGTTTTCCTACTTCATACACAGCTAGAGGCGGTATAGAGAAGGGGGCCGTGTCCTTAGTGTTCTGCTTACAGAAGTTAAGCAGGGCCTCCGGGCATGTGTAAGACGCGTTACCGCTTGAGGGTATGATTGACTCTGCAACGGACAGAAAATGTTTATTAAAAGTGTCTGCAGTAATACTAGAAGGAATGGCTGACGATTTCATGCTGTTACCTCGGGTGACGAGATTAACCGCGCGCCAGAATGCGGCAGTATCTCTGTCTTCTTTAATCATTCGTTCAAAGAGAGACTTTTGAGCCCTGCGTACCATAGACTTGACACGGTTACGTTGTTTTTTATGTATTCGTTAAATAGCTTGTGTCTCCTTAAGTCGTTTCTCAATCTCATAGCTTCGATTATTTCTTGTGTTAGCCAAGGCGGTAATGTGTGGTTTTTTACCCGCTTTTGCCGCAAAGGGCGTGTTTGTTAAGTACTCTTGTATTCTTGTAAAGAGTCCATACCAAACAGCCAGAGCCTTTTCAGGGTCAGTTTCGTTATTAACGACATTAAATGGTGTTTGATCAAGGTCTGCTAGAAAAGCAGACTCATTAAATTGTTTAAATGAGCGATACATTATAGTTGTGTGCCCGTTCTTACGATGCAATGGCAGTTTTGTTGACCATGAACACACAGTAGGAAAGTGGTCGATGATGCTGAGGTCAGGAACACTAACATTGAATACACTAAGGGGTCGGTTGAGAGAGAGAGAGAGAGAGAGAGAGAGAGAGAGAGAGAGAGAGAGAGAGAGAGAGAGAGAGAGAGAGAGAGAGAGAGAGAGAGACAGAGAGAGAGAGAGAGAGAGAGAGAGAGAGAGAGAGACAGAGACAGAGACAGAGACAGAGAGACAGAGAGAGACAGAGAGAGACAGAGACAGAGAGACAGAGAGAGAGAGAGAGAGAGAGAGAGAGAGAGAGAGAGAGAGAGAGAGAGAGAGAGAGAAAGAGAGAGAGACAGAGAGACAGAGACAGAGAGATGGAACTTACATGCGACAGCAACCTTGTATTTCTTTTCGCCGGTTATATTCATTACTTTGTCAGTCGACTGCCAGGTAATCCCACACAAAAACTCCTTCCCTTCGTCACTTGTCGCAATGTCGGGTCTAACCAGTTTGGGGTTGTACTCGTCCTTTTCTAGTAAAAACCCAACCCTCGCCTTCGGTTTCCCGATTGTCTTCGTCGAACATGTACATGTCAGAGTTTCTCCTACGAAGACATATGGTTCACAGTTGTGATCAGGCTTCTCTGGTATTTCTAGACAAAAAGACAAGCACATAATTATGTTGTTGTTTTGTTTGTTTGTTTGTATGTTTGTTTGTTTTCCTTTATACTGAGGATGGTCATATAATTATGTCAAAAGTCAGGTTCCATGAAAATGTAACTGTTGTTGTCTACCCTATTTAAAAAATACGGTAGACTTTAAAATGTGGCTGGGTCGGCGCTCATTCTGGTGCATGCACGACGTTTTTAGCGTGCGGCGTGGAAATTCTAGCAAAGAAGTAACACGATAAAATGGCGTCACGCCTAGCCACGCAAACCTTGCTAGAGAACGTCTTTTTGTACGTGTGTGCTTGGGGCTTAAAGACGTGTGTGTGTTGTGAAGTTAGTTAGTTAGTTATTTGGGTTTTACGCGGAGCCGCAGGCGCCTAAGGCCATCTCACGGCGGTGTGTTGTGAAGGGGTGGGGAATGGGGGTGGGGAAGGGGGTGTGCTTGGGGGTAGAGGGTGTGTGTGTGTGTGGGTGGGTGGGGGGGGGGGGAATACGTGAGGCTAGTATCTGATAAGTTATTGCCCGGGTCACCGGGGTTCGCTACACTGACCCTTGTAGGCCTGAGGGAGGTCAAAGAAACCGTTGTTTTTTTAGAAAAAAAAATCAGTTTCGCTCATCTTGCGGTTATATGACGCCATTGATCAATGGGCATTTAACCACGTGGCAACATGGCATGGCTAGGGGCCATGTGCTTTGAGTAGCCGGCACCTTGTAGTAATTTGTTTTAATTCTAGAGTCTTAAATTAATGTGCGTTTCGATATTTGCAAAGGAATACAACTCCGCCATTGCCGGTCCCAAGCCCTGATGAAAAAGGAGGAGGGACTGAAACAACTACGATAAACGGCCTAAAAGATAAACCTGCGACAAAACAGTTGAAATAAAAAAAAAAAAACGGCTCGTTGACTGTTAGTCTGGTGCTGAGAGGGATTTTAAGGTAAGAATTTATTTTTACAGCGTTCACATGAGGAGGTCACATATAGTAAAAGGACCGCATTCACTTCAGTGTTCTGTTGGCTCACTGACGTGCGAAGCGAAAGTGAGCCTATTATTTAGCCGGGTCCAGTGGTGTTCTGTCCATCGTCCCTCTGTGTCGAAAACTGTAACTTTGGCATTTTCTCAGAGACTATTCAAGCCACAGTCTTTCACCTTGGCCCAAGGATACTTTGTGGCAAGACCTTTCCAAACATGCCCATTTGAGTATCTCTCACAAAAGGAAAGGTCACAGGGGCTCAGAAAATAAGTTTTAAAAAAAAGCTTTTTTTTGACATAATTTATTTTGTTCTCAAATATTATTCACAATTTCAAACCCAAACTTGGTACTAAGATACCTGAGGGTAAAACCTTTTAATTCATACTAATTTGGTTGATTCCTCGGAAAGGTCAAGGGTCACAAGAGCTCAGGAAATAGGTCCAAAATAGCCATATTTTGACAAAAGATTTTTTTTTTCTCAAATACTGCTCACACATTCAACCCAAGTTTGCTACAGAGATACTTAATGGTAAGATCTATCTATACATACTGATTTGGATAACCCTTCTGAGAGGGTCACAGGCTTACAAATGTGTGTAAAATGCCAATTTTTGATACAATTGCAGGTATTTTCAACATTTTAGCAAACTTTTCAATCAAATTTGGCACAATGGTTGATGATGATAAGACCATCCTGTGTATACTAATTTACTTAACTCGCTGCAAATGTCAAGGGTGGGGGAGGGGTGGGGGGAGGGGTGTACAAAAGTGTCAAAAATACTTACAGTTTGAGAAAACATGGACTTTGCTGGTGCGAAAGCCAGACATTTACTTATTGTCACAAAGAAGGTCACACATAAGTATATCGGTTGTCCACGTGAGCCATAATGGCTTTCCCTTTTTTGTGGAAAGAATTGTAGTTACATGTATTATCAACAGTTTTGCAGATTTTTCAATCAAATTTGGCACAAAGGTAGCTGCATGATGATGATAAGAACTTCCTATGTAGACTAGTTCAGTTAACTCTATGATATCATAAAGGTCAAGGGTCACGGGTGTTTGACAGCTGTGTGAAAACTAATTACATTTGAGAAAACATGGATTTGGCTGGTGCAGAAGTCATCTCTTTGTCACAAGGGTCACACATCTTGCATCTAATCCACATTATGGTCTGTGGGGTTAAATGAAGATCTATGCCCTTTGCAGATGGGTGGCATTTCCCTATTGACGGCATTGCTTTTATCCAGGCTTACTTAAGTCGGGAACACTATTATCAAGATTGATCGTGCAGGTGGTGTGATCATTTTTATATATGCATGTGATTGTGTGTGTGTGTGTAAGCGTGTGTGTGTGTGCGTGTGTGTGTGTGTGTGTGTGTGTGTGTGTGTGTGTGTGTGTGTGTGTGTGTGTGTGTGTGTGTGTGTGTGTGTGTGTGTATGTGTGAGTGCACTAAAGACCTAAAATGGGTAACTGTCTTTACCATCCTTATGGCAAATGGGTGAATGTAAAATTCTGGGTGCCCAAGTCAGACACCCATTTTTTCTGAGGGTTGTTTCTGCATTGTCTTGCGGTAAAGATTTATAAAAAATACAAAAATCAGTTTTTCTCATTTGGCGTTAACACATGCACTGTTGTGCTTAAAAGACACGCCTCCAGTGTGTTTGAACTTGTCCCAGCAGTGTGTGTGTGTATGTGTGTGCTATGACATCACCCTTCTGAGCTATAAATAGCATAATAGCTGATATGGGTCAACTGCGTTATGTTGCTACAAAATTAGGTTTGTTATTTGAGGGTGCGGTTGTTTTGTTAAAAAAAAAAGTGTTGAGTTGTGTTGGGCTTCCGGGGTGATGTTGTGGGAGGTCATGTCTAGTGACAAATTTGAGAGCCATGTATTCGTTTGCCAGCGACTTAGCCTATATATATATATATATTCGTGCGCCGGTTGCTATGAAGTGAAGTGATTGTATGAGTGCGCAGTGTGAGAGAGGACTTACAGACTTTGGGTGAGGCTGCTGTTGTCTTGTGGCCTGCCCGACCTTTTGGTTCAACCTGTTGCTTTGTTTGTTGGTTTGTTGGTGTTATGCTTTCGTTTCGACTGTAACTCCTGTCAGATTGTATGAACAAATTGATTGAATGCAAATGACGTCACACAGTCAGTGTCCTTAGGTTTGTCGTCTGCTGCAGTCGGTCATTTAGTGCACAGTATGAAGATTGCAGGCTTGGATGGACCATTTTCCGATGTAATGCTAGGTCAGAGAAAAAAAAACCTAATGTTGTCAAAGGGTGCAATAGTAAAGTATTGTATGTGTGAATGCTGCCCGTTTGAGGAAAGGACTGGAAAGTCTAGTGCTGAGCGAAGAGAGAAGGTGACAATTGGAAAAATATCCAGCACTATTACGTTGGAATAGATGCATAACACGCCTGTATATTAAAACACTTTTAACATTAACAAAAGTTGAGTTTAAAGAGGTTTTAAAACAGTTTTAATAAAATCTGTTGCCCGACACGCTTCTAAAAACAACAGTTTCTTAGTTTTATACCTTGTACCGTGCCATAAACGCTGCGATTGCTTCTCAGTCTTAGCTGTCCTATAGTGTGAAATGTGGGACTTGGCCAACTGGATCCATCTGGTGCACTCCAAATGTGTATTTGTGAGTGGTTCGACGTGCAACTCGGTTCGCGCCTCTGAAATGACCTACTGACTCCACTGATAATGAAAATCTCTGATTCATAAGAGAGCATTCAACAGCTCTATAAAACCCAAAGTGATGACCCCTGCCCACCCCCCCCCCCCCACAACCCCACCCAAACAATCATAATAAAATCAAACAGAGGTATGTTTAGTGAGGTATTTTGTTCACTGCGTGTTGTGTCATTGTGCTTGACAATTTTAATGCAGGAAAAAAGAACGTGAAAAAAAGAAATACACATTAAGTTGAAAAAACAATGACAACAATCAAATAAATGTGGAAAGGAAGCATCAAATATTCCATGAACTTTACCTTATTACAGACGTCTAATTTTATTAAAATAGTCCATGCTAAAATGAATGATTGAAGAGGACACCCATTTTCACTGTAATGCCAGTTTTTGTTTGAGAGGCACCCACTTTATTGGTAGAAACCCATTTTTTCTCCATCCAGTGGCTCTGTTTCTAGAAATTGTCTATTTTAGTTTAAGTTGTAGAGCTTAGTTATAAGGTGAGTTCTAAACATTCACACCAACTCCATAGCCCTAGAATAAATAGAAATATGGGAACACATTTTCACATAAAATGGTAGTTAACCCACTCTGAGGCTTTTGTCTCCATGTGTAATAATAATAATAATAATAATAATAATAATAATAATAAATTTATTTCAGTTTTTGCAGGCCATCAGGCCCATATGAACAAAGAGTACAATTTAACAGAACAAAAAACGATCGAATGAACCGACGCGGAAACCGACGTCATTCACGACAGTTCATTATATCATGACTGATTCAGTCAATTTAATAGTCACTCGTGTACGGGCTTCAACATGTAGTCCGACAGTCATGCAGAGGCACTGTGCAGTGTTATCCAAGGAGATGTCGCATCCAAAGTCGCCAGGGGATGTAGGTCTGTCTCCATGATGTCGAAGTCATCACGGTGTGTCTGTCTGTCCACAGACCCACCTTGACGTAACCTGTCCAAATAGTAACGTTCTGTCTGTGTTGTTTTTGCGTGCTTGATGAACCAGTTCAACACGATCTGCTGCTGACAGTCATACACAATGATAATGTCATCACTCTCTCCCAGCAGTAACTGCTGAGTTTGTGAGGGCCCACTGTCAAACACACTATTCTTGAACTTTGTGTTTCTGGTTGGTTTCCGTAGCAGTTTTTGTGTCAGCCTCCTTGTGATTCCCGCCAAATAGAGTTCAGTAGTGTGTACGTCGTAACCCGCTTTTTCTCCTTCTTGTTCGATGTCAAACACATCATCATGTTGAGATGCTGGAGTGGAAAAACTGAAATAGTCCACAGTCCTGTCTAGGTTTTCAACATTTGACACACCTGTAGCACACGCCCCCTGCACAGCATTCCACTGTGTCAAGTCATTGTCAATACCGTGAACAGCACGTGGGGTGCGTGATGTGTCCTCTGTTGCCTCTGTGACTGTGTTGGAATGTAGGTCAGTATCTGGTGTTGACACAAATAAACTGAAGTGTTTGTCATTGTCACTTGCTTTTGTTTCTGTGTTGTTGTTGTCATCATTCTGTAATTCTTGTGTACCTTGGTCTTGGGTGTTGTTGCTGTCCAGTCTCGCCCGATGTTGCTCGGCCCTCCTCCTTTCACGCCGCACCTGGCGCGGGGGTTTACGTCGCCACTGTCCATTGCTTGTAGTGATGGCGGTCCCGGTCTGCTCTGCTGCCGTACACGGCCTGAACAAAAAAGTCATGTCCTCACCTTCCCCGGCGATTTTCCACGATTTAGTGGAATGGTCAGCTAGCAGGGTGTTTAGTAATACCTCCACAGCGTTGGCAAGCCCGACGACTGGCATTTTCAGGATATTTCTAAAAAAATTCCGAGACCTAAAAAACGGGTACTGCTAGCTTGTCCAAGGGGAGGCCACTCTCTCTGTCTCCATGTGTGTGCATGTGTGTGTATGATGTGGTGTGGTGTGGTGTGGTGTGGTGTGGTGATGTGTGTGTGTGTGTGTGTGTGTGTGTGTGTGTGTGTGTGTGTGTGTGTGTGTGTGTGTGTGTTTCTGTGTGTGTGCGTACGTATGTGAAAGTACATTTTTGGCTCACGTGCGAAGCAAAAATGAGTCTATGTTTTAGGCTAGAGGTCCTCAGTCGTCCGTCGGAGACTTTTCAACCCACATTCTTGCCCCAAGGATACTTTGTGGCGAGGCCTTTCTAAGCATACCAATTTGGGTGACCTCTCACAAAGGTCAAGATCACAGGGGCTCAGGAATTAGGTAAAAAATAGCTATATTTTAACATTTTTTTTTTCTTTCTGAAATACTATTCACAACTTCAAACCCAAACTTGGGACACAGATACCTGAGGGTAAGCCCTTTCCAGGCATACTAATTTGGCTGATCCATCGATAAGATCAAGGGTCACCAAGAGCCGGCTCAGAAAATGGGTTCAAAATAGCCATATTTTGACAAAAGATGTTATTTTCTCAAACACAACTTTAAACCCAAACTTACTACAGAGATACCTGATGGGAAGACCTATTTATGCATACTGTTTTGGATAACGCTTCGGAAAGGTCACATGCTGATAAATAGTTGTAAATTGCCAATTTTAGATAAAATTGTAGGTAATAGCAATTTTTGGGCAAATTTTTTCAATCAAATTTGGCACAAAGGCACCTTCCTGTGCATACCAATTTACTCAACTCATTGCAAAGGTCAAGGGTGGGGGAGGGGTGCAGGGTTGGATCAAGGTAAGGGGGGTCCATGAACTATCCCCCCTCCCCCCCTCCCCGCCCCGCACCTCCAGACTCCAATTTTTTTTAAATGTTATAACAAAGTCCCTTTTTGTGGGTGTTTGGACCCCCCCCCCCCCCCCCCCCCGTCTGACGACAACCCCCTCCCCGTTGTTTGATTTTGCGTCCCCACCCGGGTCTGCTCTGGGGGACTTGGTTGGGGTTAACTACGTTTTAGTTCCCAGGGTCACCCTGGTCAGCCCCACAGAGTGGGTTTTCCTCTCTATTCTGGGGCATGTGTTTCTGTCTACCCTTGGTCCATTCATCTGTATTTTCCTATTTTAAACTCTCCCTACTGTCTGCGCTGCCCTGTAGCTCTTGATATTGGGTGTGTGTTGCTAAATGGTCTTAGCTTTATTTAGGCCCCATATCGTAGGTTAATTTAACGTATTAGACCGGCTGGCGACATACATTCAATATTCTGTTTATTTTTATTTTTTTCACACAAGCAGTGCAGGCACGTCTTGAGAAAGCCTTGTTACTGTCTGGACGTTAAACAAAGTACAATCAATCAATCGATTGATTTTTGCGGCCCCCATCAAAGCAAAGTGTAGCATCATGTGGAGGTCGTTTGTATCAGGTTCAAGGTCCCAAACAAGAAGTTGGAGGTCTTTTGTATCAGGTTCAAGGTCCCAAACAAGAAGTTGGACCCCTCCCCCCCCCCCCCCACGTCCCCCACCCAACCCCCCCCCCCCCTGGAGTAAAGTGATTCAGACTGTTATGTGTTCTTAGAACACATTTTGGCCATATGAGTCATGTGTGTAATTCAGTCAACATCGAGTATTTTTGAACGTGTCTCAACCCCAATTTCGCCAGGGACCCTGAAGCAGGAGATGGACTGACCATGATAATTCAAGGGTAGCCTTGAATTATTGTGGTCAATTTATGCAGCTGGTACACAGAGGTTAGGTGGCAACATCTCCAACATTTGAGAACCTCCTGCGACTCCTGTCCTGTGCTTCTCCTTCAGTTTTACTCCAGGTGGTTCCCAGTCTCTTGATGTCTGCTTGGAGGTCTCGATGCTAGGTTTTTCTCGGCCTGCATCTATTCCTCATTAGAGAAAGTAAATATGAGAGGAAAAGAGAATTTTTTGTCGACTTCATATTTTCACCATTTTTGCTTACAAAATGCATATGACCACGACGCTTATTTTTCCCAAATCCCTTTTATTTTTTTCTCTGTAAATTAGATATATAATGAGAGAACTGAAATTTCATTAACACAATGACTGAGTTAACCCCTTAATTATTAATTTTTTAACCCTAATCAGTCATGTTTCCCACACAGAGTAAATACCGACGGAAGTTACCACTCAAACATTGATATTAAAACATCTACAATTTTATGTTTCCCCACAGTAAGAATTTAGGGGGTTAACTCAGTCATAGTGTTAATAATACTTCAAATCTCTCCCCCTAGTCAATACACCTCATCAAACAAGTGCTGGTAACCCAGAGCGATCACACATACACAAACACCTCATGTCTAAGCTTGACTGGTTCTGAAAGAAACTCAAACCCTCCACCTCAATTTAGGTATGCCATGAATGGACTTCTTCTGAAAAGAAAAATTCAAAGGGCCTACAATTATTCATACTTTTCATTTCTGACTAGCTTGGTTCTTGAAATCGAAATCGAATACTTTTGAATCAGATCGGTTTACACCACACCTGAATGGATATTCAAGAAGGAATTTTTAATTTTTTCAATTATGTGTACACCCTTTTGAAACTCAAACAAATTTAAATGGCCAACACACCCACACACACAGTCAATCCCACCCCTTTCTTACACAGAGAGAGGCCCGTCATAAAGTCAGTGATCATAAGCCTTTACCCCGCTCTGATTTAGACCTGTGCTTAGGAAAGCAAACAACACTGACGAAAGATTTGGGCGGGTTGATTCCTGAAGAACTGGGATTTCCAGAAAACCCACTCCATGTAAAACACCATGAAGTTTACACAGACACAGAGCCTAAATGAGTTTGCGACATGTTGAAACACAGAGGGAGCTTTAAGCCAAGGTCCTTCTTGCAAGTTAGACTGAGGGGTGTTTACTGTTGACTGTTATCTCTGCGCATTTCAAATCAACATGATCAAACCAGTTTGAACATCTGGTGGCGTATGCACTGACGAAAGTGTAGGTTGGTTTTTCAGAAAATGCTGGTCAGGGCTACAGACCATTTCAAAGGCTTTTAATTCGATGTTGGCACAGTAATTGATTGCCGCTCTGTGAATACACACAGTGAGCATCATGAGTGGTGTTTTTTCCCTCTGCATGTTAGGCTGCCTGGTTTTGTCTGCTGTTTTCATTCTACAGTCATCTCTCTCTCTCTACACGCTATTCCAGTCATTTTGAAAATGAAGCATGATTAAAGAAGATGTGTTTTTGCTAGCAAGGATTTATGTGTTTAGAAAACATCATCAAAGATAAGTTTTGTTTTTAAGTCACAACTGACTTTAAGGTTACCTTTAAGTTAATTGATATAAGAACAATTAACTACTTACCATAAGAACGTATTAATTACTTACCCTAATTATTTATAAGTTCTTCATAACAAATTAACTCGAGTCACATATACTAAGTCATTTTTACCAAGATACAAGGGCAACAGAAAAACTTTTTTTCTCAATAGTAGTCTGGAGGCGGTGCAGATGGGGCTGAATTGACAGGCCTAAGCCATGTAAGTGGCGTGTCATCTCTCTGTAAAGTGTATGTCATTATTAAACGATTACCAAAACTGATCTTTATTTGCTTAAAAGAAGTCCTTGATGCTTTTACATGGTTTCTTTCATACCAATCTTTTTTCCCATCTCTAAAAACCTGTCTTTCAGTTCTTCAACATTTAATGGAAATTGTGTTGTACCCATCTTTTCTAAGCGTGTTTCTTCTCCGTTGGGTACTTCTTAACGGAAATTGACTACACATTTTATTTTGTATTTCAGATTTGTGTTTCTTATAATTGTTCAAATCATCCTGCACTCTCTTAAATTCAACATCATCAATAAAATTATCATCTAATGCCTTACTTATAATCATTTTTAAACTACTGAATTTTGCACCAGCTAGCGTACTCAATAATTCATGTTTCTGTAACTTCGTATGAAATCTCTTTTTTAAGCCTTCCAAACCAAAGCATACCAAGCCTGCAGCAATGCTAGCTCCTTCAAGTCCAACACCAATTAAAGCACCGATTCCAGTTGATATCAATACCATGCCTCCTACAGAACAACCAGCTGAAACCATACCCGTAACCATTGAACTGTTTAGTACAGAATTGAAAAGTGTTTTATATCGTCTTTTACATCTGGAGTATTTTGCTTCTTCACTTTCCAAATATTTCAAAGCGTCTGTAATATTTATTAAATGCAATGTGTCTGCCTGTAATGTTTAATCTGATGCAATTGGCACAGACGTCACAAACGTCTCAGTTGTCACAGTCTCAGCTGTCGGTAGTTGTGGATACAAGTTTACCATTTTTTTAATTCACAAATATTTTTTATTTATTTAATCAGTGATTACATTTTGCAACTCGTCAAAAGTATACAATTTGCTGGCGTAATAAAATGAAACAAGATCAATGTGTTCTAGTTTTATGAAACTTAGAAAAACAAAAGTTATTTTGTCGACCAATATGTTGACAGCTGGAATACTGCTCGAAACCTCAAAAACATCAACATTTTTTCTAATAGCAATAAAAGCTTTTGTTGCCTCTGTCAATGTGTCATCCCACGTTAGTTTTACTTCCTGTGCTATATCTGCCTCTTTCGCAGAAGTTACAGATCTCATGATAATTTAAAATACTATTGTCGCTTCTCTTGCAATGGGAAAGTTTGCTGGTGCAAATACAACCTTTGCATCTGATCTGCCCTTTCTATGCATAAGAAGAAAACGTCTTTTTTCATACTCCTGTACTTTCAGTTTATCTCTGCTATAATTGTCTTGTGTAAAACTTGAAACAAGGCTTACAATAAAAGGTCCAGAGTTAACAACTTTCCTAAACACTAAGTCATCAGTGTATACATAAGGACTAATAAATTCCAACTTTATGTCCCAGTCAATTGCTGGTGTCGGTGCAGGCACAGGCGAAACTACCCACTTATTACCCATATGTATTAAGTTGTAGGGCACATTATTTACAGGCGGAGTAGGTACAGTAACCTCACGCAGCTGACCAAGTTTAGGAATTGGTCTCTCAGTGATGTCCTTCATCTCAATGATTACTTTCCGTCTGTACATACCAAAAGAATCAAGTTCAAAACCATATACTTCTCCTATTTCCCCCTCCTTCTCAAAATCCTGGACATCCGCCAAATCTTTCAACTCTGTTACAGGACACCCAGCTGGAATAATTTTCGGCTTTGGACCAACACTCATTTTTATAAACAAAAATAAAATTATTTAACTTCTAACATAACACTAAAATCGTGCATCACAACTGGTTTGTCATCCTGATTAGTTACAGATATACACAGTGACTCAAAGAAACTGGAACCTAATTTGGACCAGTTGGCAGAGGCCCTGTCCAACATCGCGCCATGCTATGACATCGGTAGTGCAGTGGTCCACGTTGGCACAAATGACTGTGCCTCCAGCAATGACGTAGACTCTGTACTACATGGCTTCCAGGACCTCATTCCTGTAGTTCGACGAGTATTCCCATCAGCCAAAGTTGCCTACACAGCAATATTACCACAAGGGCGCTGCCCACTGAAAACCATCTGCAGTGTAAACCAGCGCCTGGCTATGCTGTGCGAAAGGGAAGACGTGTCTTTTCTGCAGGAAAACAATTTTTACACCCCAGCTGGTGCAGTTCATACCTCCCTGTTTAACAGCGACAGGCTGCATCTGAACGAGAGAGGCGCCGGGGTATTACAGCGCCAGATAAAGCGGTTCATTTTTCCTGCAGATAACCTGAAAGACATAAATCGGCACCGCGACCTGCGACACGTTAGACACGCGGCTGAGCCTGAAGCAAACACGATAGTACCTGGGCTGAGTGGTCCTCCCCGCCGGCCGCAAACTAGTAATCTCATTCAAGATGAGAACTTACTGATGCGACAAAGCACTAAACAAATGTTACAGTCTAAAGCTCTCCCCACTCGCCGCTGGGAATCGGCTACCAGCACTAGGATGGCGAACATAGGTGAAAATGTAAATGCTGGCGGAAACCTAGCTGTCCCTGTCTCCAACAGCCAGTCACCTGTAAACGCTAGTGCCGCTCGAGTCCCTGTGGAGCTTTCCGGACCTGACAAGCACTACATTGGCGGACGCTGCCAGCGCGACAAACCTACAGCCGCCTTTCAGTCAGCGACCAGAATTCACAGAAGCGACGGCCGATCCCAGCTACCACTATCAGCCGGCGACCCTGTATGGAAACTACGCACGTCCTGTCGTGCCCTGGCCTCAGATCACACCGCACAGTTTCCACGTACCAATGCCGCAGTACCCAGCGACATTCCAGCCAGCGTTCCAGTCAACCTTTCAGCCGTTCCCACTTCCCTTTCCACACTGTCAGTATCCGTATCTAGCTAATAGTGGACCTCGGTCCCAAACGGTCATGTGAAGTGTGTTAAAACATACCTCAGTGTTTCGGTTAGATTAACTCCTTCATGCCTGATCGGGAAACGTTGGACGATGATAGTTCCGGGATAGTGCCGGATTACCTTTGCGTCGTTGAGGCGCTAATCTGATCTGTTACTGCACTTGTGCTATCGTTGTCCATCTCTCTCCACCATAAATCGGATGTTCAACTAACACGCCTCCAGGTTAATGAGTTGGTTTTACCGGACCCCATACTACTTGACGACTGTTAAAATAGTTTTTTTTTTTTTTTTTTTTTTTTTTTTTGGTGTAGGCTCAAACTGAATTAATTTCACTTCATGTTTTTCATGAACTTAGTGAACATCAGTATAATTCTGAAATGAAAATAAACAATCATATGACTTCATTTTCAGCCCTTCATCCGTCCGACTTGTAGCAATGCGTGGTGCATATGAACACAGGTGTGTGAGCCCTAAGTGTTATTGGTATGTTTTGATTTCAATTCTCGTCAGTTCAATCTGTTTCAGTGTGTCGAGCACTGATCTGACAATCCTTTGATCAAACGGTGACATTTCTATACTAAACGGTTTACTGTGCTGTTGTTTTAGTTTTCACCTCATAGATTTGACATTAACATTTGCGCACAGCAACATGTGTTGCGGTCTGACAGTTTAGGGAAATCGTTGGACTATTTGTACTGTGGTTGACCTGTGTACAGTACAGTTCCGCGTTTGACTTGTGTCTGGCCGGCATACACACCATTTTTGTAAGCCGGACTAAATGTAAAGATTAGTGCTTATAGTACATAGCCAAGCGTGTTGTGCTGAATGCGAGTAGACAGTTCAACAAACTATCAGGCAAGTTATTTTTGACAGTCGTGGTGATTATAAGTGGATTTGGTTTATTCCATATTTTCGCACAAGATCACTCCTTTCAGCGACTGGACTGTTTCACTGAGTTTCGGATATTGAAAACTTTATATTTACATTTTTTGTCATCAAAATGTGTACACCATCGAACAATTACATGCATGCCCACGGGCTGAAGGTCGGGCACTTTAATGTATTTCACCTTTACAATAAGGTTCCTGACATTTCAATATTTTTAAACCAGCCTTCACACTTCCATCTCTTTGGGCTAACGGAATCACGTCTGGACTCAAGAATTAGCGACGAAAATCTGTGCATCCCAAACTTTTCCTTAATTCGTCATGACCCAAACACCCTCAAACACACAGGGATTGCTGTTTATGTTCATAACTCGATTGCACATATGGTACGCAGACGTGATGATCTGGAGTCAACTGAGATTGAGTGTGTATGGCTAGAAGTAAAAATTAATAACTCATCGCCAATTATAATGGGTTATGTATATAGAAACCCATCGTCCACTGTCGAGTGGTATGATGACTTTGTGCAGATGATGGATAAAGTGAATGACACTGACTAAGATGTACTGCTGTTAGGTGATTTTAACATTGACTTACTGAAAACAAATCCCACGTGGCAATCGACAACAACTCTTTTTGGGTTGAAGCAACTAATCCAAGCTCCTACTAGAATAACCCAATCATCCGCTACACTCATTGATAACATCTATACCAACAACTGTAAGTCAGTACTAGAGACCAGCGTCCTCCCACTAGCTGTCAGTGATCATTTTCCCATCACCTGTACATGGTAGTGCAAATTGCGCAAACAAAAGAGGGATCAGCATGTGTACATTACCTATAGGTCTTTTAAAAAACTAAACAAAGATGCTTTTTTACACGATCTTAGCCTTACACCGTTTCATGATGTGTACAATTGTACCAACCCAGATAAGGCTGTCTCTCTCTTACTTGATCTGTTCCTAGGGGTGCTAAACAAACATACGCCAGTAAGAAGAAAGCGAGTCCGATCCCGCCAGCCTCCCTCATGGATAACCGACGAAATCAAACAAGCAATGGATGATAGAAATAAGGCTAAGAAAGAAAAGAACTTTCATGAATTTAAAAGATTGCGAAATAAAGTTACGTACTTAATTAGAGAGGCGCAGAGATCGTTTGTAACCAAAACAGTCGAAGAAGACAGAAACCCTTCCTCTATCTGGACAGCACTTAATACGCTTACCAACAACAAGCGTAAACAGTGCAATACCATTCCAGAAAACCTCTCCGCTGAGGAGTTTAATAACCACTTTCTATTAGCCCCCAAAGACTTACTCAGTTCTCACAATCGCAATCAGTCGATATATTCCACACCAGAAAAGCTAACTAAGTTCTGTAAGCAAAGATTGTCCTCAGATGAATTTTCGTCATCCCTGATATTGCTGTACACGAGGTAGGCAAATACATTTCTATCCTAAAAAAGAAAACGTCTTCTGGCAGTGATGGTATCAATGGATATATCCTTGACCTGTCGCATCCATACATAGTGGAACCTCTTACATACATTTATAACCTATGTTTACAAAAATAAATGTCTTCCCAGCAGCTTTCAAAAAATCAAAAATAGTGCCTGTTCCTAAAGCAAACGATTCTTCTGAAATTAATAACTTTCGCCCCATTTCCCTTCTATCAGTTTTCTCGAAGCCTCTGGAAAAGCATGTTCACAAACATCTTCTGGAATTTCTTGAAAAAAGGTCCCTTTTATATCATTACCAGTCAGGGTTTCGTCCCAAGCATTCATGCCACACTGCACTCGCACGAATAGTGAATTCGTGGGTCAACAGCATAAATGATAATAAAATGGCTGGTGCTGTCTTCTTGGATCTAAGAAAGGCGTTTGATCTTATCGATCATACCATCTTACTGAAAAAGCTTGCCACCTACTTAAACAAAAAGAGCCCCTCAGCTCTTTCGTTTCTGAACTCCTATCTTACAAAAAGAACACAAACAGTCTATGTCTCTATGTCTCTGGCGCTCATCTGACCTCACCGTTCACAGACAGATCTTCCAAACAACCAGATCCAAAGTCTGCAAAATGATCTCCGAATCTAAACGCAAACACCTTCAAAACCAAATCCTGGAATCCACCTCTTCCAAAACCCTCTACGCCACCATGAACACACTCCTAGGCACTTCTAAAGACTTTCCTCTCCCCAACACACACAGCAAAGAAGAACTCCCGTCTGCTTTCTCTACCTATTTTTCGGACAAAATCCAAAATCTGCGCGACACACTCGACACCCTGCCTCCTCCGCCTTGCCCTCCCGACCCCACCTTTTCCGGCACTCCCCTCTCGTCCTTCCGCACCGTCTCTCAGGATGAAGTCCTCAAGACCATAAAGTCCATGCCCTTCAAAACCTGCGAACTTGACCCCCTCCCAGCTTCTCTCTACCGTGACGGCCTTCCAAAACTTCTACCCTTCATTACCGACATCATCAACGCATCTCTAGAAAACGGCTCCGTCCCCGATATCTTCAAGTCCGCCATCGTCCGTCCTCTCCTCAAAAAACACAACCTCGACCCAAACGAACTCAAGAACTATCGCCCAGTCTCCAATCTCTCTTTCCTGTCCAAGCTTCTTGAGAAGGTTGTTCTCAACCAGCTCAACCTCCATCTCACCGACAACAACTTCCTCAGTCCATTCCAGTCTGCCTATCGCAAACATCACAGCACTGAAACAGCCCTTCTACATATCTTAAACGAGCTGCTTCTCTCCACTGACTCTGGCAACATCTCCCTTCTTACACTACTCGATCTCTCTGCCGCCTTTGACACTATAGACCACTCTATCCTCCTCCACCGACTCCACCACTCCTTCGGCATCACTGACTCTGCTCACTCCTGGTTTCTCTCCTACCTCTCTGACAGACAGCAGTCCGTCACCATCAACGGCGTCTCTTCCAACCCGGTAACGCTCTCCTGCGGAGTTCCACAGGGATCCGTCCTGGGCCCGGTCCTTTTCACACTCTACACCTCTCCTCTGTCCAACATCATCCAGTCTCACCGCATACACCACCACCTCTACGCTGACGACTCACAACTGCAAGACAAAGACAAACTCGACAACACTCAGTCACTACTGACTCGCACGGCTGACTGCTACAAAGACGTGAAAAACTGGATGACAGCAAACAAGCTGAAACTGAACGACGACAAAACGGAAGCCATGCTGGTAGGCACTCGCCAAAAACTCTCCCAGCTCCCTCCCTCTCTCCACCTTCAACTCGATAGCACCCCCATCTCCCTCTCTGACTCGGCCAAGAACCTCGGCGTCATCCTCGATTCCTCTCTGTCCATGACCAGCTTCGTCTCCGCCACGACCCAGGCATGCTATTTCCACCTCCGCCGCATCAGTCAGATCAGAAAATACCTCACTACCGAAGCTGCCAACAAACTTGCTGTCTCTCTCATCTTATCTCGCATCGACTATTGCAACTCTCTCCTTTCCGGTCTCCCTCACTCCACCATCTTCACTCTCCAACGCGTCCAGAACAATGCTGCCCGCCTCGTCCTCGGAAAGAAAAAATCCGACCACATCACACCCCTGCTCAAACTCCTTCACTGGCTCCCCATCCCCCAACGCATCCAATACAAAGTTCTGTCTCTCTGCTACAAATCCCTGAACAACTGCGCTCCTGCCTATCTCTCCAACTTACTTCACCCCTACACACCTTCCCGCTCCCTCCGCTCTGCCTCCGACCCTCTCCGCCTCCACATCCCTCGCACCAAACTTAACACTTTCGGTCCCCGCTCCTTCTCCGTCTACGGTCCATCCACCTGGAACACTCTCCCACTCTCTCTCCGTCAGAAACACTCTCTCTCCTCCTTCCAGTCCGCCCTCAAAACTCACCTCTTTCAACAGTTTTAGCACTATATCACCGCACTCCCCACCCCAAGCTGACCGTCGTAATGTATTTCACTGTTTGTGGTACGTGAGTCATTGTCTAAAGCGTGCGCATGCGTGCGCGAGTTGTGAGTGTGCGCTTAGAGTTATAATTATTATAAGATAAGCGCATTATAAATACCGTAATTATTATTTTTTTTTATTATTAAATGGAAAACGTTCTTCTGAACAATTTGTGGAGTATGGAGTGCCCCAGGGGTCTATCTTAGGCCCACTACTGTTTTGTATCTTCGTTAACGATCTACCGTTACATGTAACGTGTAGTGAGACTGAGTGTGACATGTTTGCCGACGACTCAACATTACATTCCGCTGCTAAAACTGTGCCTGAAATTGCAAATAATCTTCAAGAGAGTCTTCATGAAGTCTCTCGGTGGTGTAATGAAAATCGCATGTTTGTAAATCCCACAAAGACAAAAAGCATGCTTATCACAACCCGCCAGAAACATCAGCTCAAACCTCCACCACTCAACCTTTCTTTGGACTCCATCTCAGTTGAGCAGGTCAGTCAACACCGCCTGCTTGGAGTAATAATAGATGATGATCTAAGCTGGCATAACCACCTATATTATATGAGAAAACATTTGTCCAAAAAGTTGTTTCTACTTTCCAAACTTAAAACGATCATTGACCTTAAGATGCGCAAACTATTTTTTAATGCCTACATTAAACCACACATTGATTATGCCTCAACAATATGGGATGGCTGCAGTGAAAATCACTTCAAGAAGATAAACTCATTATACAAGCGCGCTGCTAAGCTTATCCTCTCTGATCTGTCTTTATCCACGGATGCCAAGCTGCAGGCCATCGGACTTCTCCCTCTGGTTAAGCACCTCGCACTAAACAAATGTGTACTGATGCACAAAATTCTTAACGGGAAAGCTCCACCTTACTTATCTAGGCTTTTTTCGCCAACTGAAAAAAAAATACAGCACCTCCAGGAACAGTCTCTCTATAAAAAGGCCCCGTATAGACCTGTTCAAATCTAGCCTATCTTATTCAGGTGCTCTTTTATGGAATTCTCTTCCTCCCACTATTCAACAAACCACGTCCCTCTCTCTGTTTAAAAGTAGAGTATATGATTACCTTTCTAAGACATCGTTATGCTGATCCTTTCTTCTTCTTTGTTTTTCGACATAATACGCTTCATGATTTTAATTGGGTTTTTTTTTTCTAGCCTCCAAATTGTTTGTTCAGTTTTCTAACTTGCTTTTGATAGTACACAAAATATCATACCTACTTATATGTTAGATAATTATGTGCGCACGTACGTGTGTATGTGTATGTACAAAAGTGCGCATGTGCACGAGTACATGTATATGTGTGTCTGTGTGAGTGTGTGTATGCGTGTGTGTGACGTTTATTATTAGTTAGTTTTTGTTGTTTGGTTGGTGTTCCTTAAGTAGCTTAGCAAGGACAGATTGTAAGAAAGGCCTGCGCGCCTAATATCTCAATCCTTGGAAAATAAAGGTTCGTTCGTTCGTTCGTTCGTTCGTTCGTTCGTTCGTTCGTTGGTTCGTTCGTTCGTTCTCCCTCCCTCCCTCTCTCTCGCGTGCTCTCTTTCTCTCTCTCTCTCTCTCTCTCTCTCTCTCTCTCTCTCTCTCTCTCTCTCTCTCTCTCTCTCTCTCTCTCTCTCTCTCTCTCTCTCTCTCTCTCTCTCTCTCTCTCTCTCTCTCTCTCTCGCGTGATTAACGGCAAGTTTGAAAACTGCTCCTGTTACCAATAACTTCTACCGTTGGAAAATAAAGGTTCATTGTTCATTGTTCTCTCTCTCTCTCTCTCTCTCTCTCTCTCTCTCTCTCTCTCTCTCTCTCTCTCTCTCTCTCTCTCTCTCTTTCTATCTCTCTCCAGCGGCAGGTGAGAAAAATTACATAGTCACTGACTGTGTTAATATCTTCACCTTTGTTATATAACGATTCATTGATTCTCTCAGGCACACGCACAATAATAATTATACATTACTTTAAACCCCCCAATCCCTTCCCAACACCTTACATCCACTGCCCTCTAGAATCACATTTAAATGTTTAACTAGGTCTTACCACAAAGTATCCTTTGGCCAAGTTTGAAGACTGTGGCTTGAATAGTCTCCGAGAAAATGCCAACGTTAAAGTTTACCACTGACGACGGTGGAATGACGACGGACGGGCGAACACTGGCCCAGAACATAGACTCACTTTTCTTTCGCACGCGAAACAAAATAAATAAATAAATAAAATAAATTATAACCCAGCTAATAAAAAGGCTGATGCTGGATGGCCTGACAGTCAATAAGACACAACATCATCTATTCATCTATATCCCGTAGTCTTGCCGACCGTTGGGGCACCACTGCTGACTTGGCAACCAGCTCCCTCCATTACTCTCTGTTCTCTGTCAATCTTAGCGTATCGCCCAGCTTCAGTCCTGTCCACTCTGAGATATTGTCCTCCCATCTTTTCTTCTTTCTTCCTCTCCTTCGTCCTCGTTGCATCGTGCCTTTCAGGATTGTTTGGCAAGCCCTGCTGAACGCGTGACATGCCCATACAACTTCTGTTTGCGTTTTTTCACAATGGCTAATAGGTCTTCATCGGGCCGATGGCTTGCCTGATTCTGCTTCCCACTTCCACAACACCTCCATAGCCTACTTCCTCTGTACGAATTGCTAAGCAGCCTTCGAAAACATCTCATTTCAGTGGCTTGTATCCTCTTTTAAAGATCTGCTGCGAGGGTCCATGACTCACATGCATATAAGAACACTGAGATGACTAAGGCGCGCATCAGTCTGATCTTGGAGCAGAGTGTAATGTTTTTGTCCTTCCATATGGTCTTCAATCTTGTCGGTGCTGTTGTTGTCTGCGCAATCTTTGACAGTATTTCTGGCTTTGATCTCTCATCTGTCACAATGGTTCCTAAGTATTTGCATTTATTAACTGTTTCCCGGTTGTTGTTTTTTTTTTTTTTTGCCTCCAATCATGATGTCAATGCCAATGTCACTGGTGTTATCACGCATCGCCTACTGCAATTGCAACCGGCTGCCTGCTTCGAGATTTTGCAGACAAAACCACTATCTCCAGACGGGAGGCAGACAGCGACTCCGACAAGCAGATCCTCGTATCTACATTCACATCACTGGTACGTGCATTAGTTTGTGTCCACCAAATCATAGAAACATATTGTGCACGGGCGTGCAATATGTGTGCACGGGCGTGCAATTTATGTTGCACTGACGTGCAGTGCGCACGCGTGCGCCTGTGTCTTTACCTTTGCAGTACAACTCACGTGTGGGTATTTATTTTACAGGGTAACTCGTCGTGCAGCCAATCCCTCGCTAGAAACGACCAGCATCACACTATCCACATCGTTAATAGTAGCGGTGCCAGGGACGTCATAAACGATCCCTACTTCGTCTCCTTCACACCCGTGGCAACCATCACTATGAGGCGAAACCGAGAAGAAAGTTAATTCCCATGAACCTCCCCTTCAAGACTGGCATCTTCCACTATGGCTATGCCAAGCTGATAAGGATATACTTGTTACTTCACTGTGAGAGGTTAGTCTAGCCCGCCTGTAATGAAGAGACTTTAAAATGGATAATGAATATCTCCATTTTTAAATCTCTTCATCATAGGCGGGCTAGACTAAACTGTCACGGTGAGGTAACAAAATAAAAATTACTTAATATCTAGTTAGGCAAATTTCGCTGTAGAACTTATTTTGGGCTCGAAACGTCGTATATCTGTGTGTATATGTGTGTGTGTGTGTGCGTATGGTGTGAACAAGGAAATCTCCGAAGTTTGCATACGTACAAGCTTCAAATTAAGGAAATGTTTCATTCAGGGAATGCCTAGAAGAGCAACCCAGAATTTTGAAATCGGATCTCTCATTAAAGATTTAAATGACCGTTTATAGGAAGTCGGTTGACTTATATTAATTTTTTTTTTATAATTCGTGTTTTTGTATTATATACATATATCACAAAATACAAACAAAAAAACCCAACTACAATGCACAATACAGCAGACTACGATACAGCACCGAATACACTACAATAAAGTACACTGCAAAACAATACAAACCATAGTAGTACAAAACAATGCGGGAGTACAATACAACAACAACACAAATTACCCTACACGCGTAAATGCCTCCCCCCCCCCCCCACCCCCAGGCCCACACACACACACGTAAACACCGACGCAATGCCAGGCTAACCACAACATTGGGGAAAAAAGGAGAAGATTGCCATACTTTGAGAGATTCGAAAAGATGAATAAATACTAAGAAGGAAGTGTATGTGGGGTAGTGTCTACTACAGAAAAGTGCTCTGTCTGAAAACCACAGTCTATTAAATTTTTCAGTTTGACCTAGGATCCCATATCTGTACTTTTCCACTTTAACACGACTTTTCATACAGTTAATTAAGTGTTTAATTCTTGGCTGAGTTTCCTGTAACATGCATTCATAAATATAAAACTTGGCAATGAGAATCATTAGGTCTATAACAATGTCTGACTTGAAATTTTTGGTAGTTCCAAAAAGCACCAACTCCTTACAAAAGCTAAGAGTTGCACAGTTTGCACAATCATACTGTAACCACCATACCATGTCTGTACAAAACTTCTGTACACAATGACACTCCCCAAAAAGATGGGTAATAGTTTCTTCCTCATGCTGACAAAATGTACACATTGCCGTGTTGGACAGTTTACGTAAAAACAAAAAGCGTTTTGTGGGCAAGAGTCTGTGTATCAGCCTTAACTGAAAACACCTGAGCTGACAGTCAGGGGTTGTTTTAGGGGATTAAAAAAATTCTATTCTGGTAGGTCATCAAACATTTCCTTTCACTTTTGAACACAGACAGGATTAGACTTTATTTTCACAGAGTTGCATAAACCATTTTTGATCCTCCTTCTAAAATGAGGGACCATACCTTGGTATCAGACTTTATATTGTCTCCAGCTAGTTCAAGTGCTTTTGAGTCAATATAAATCCTAATGGCATTGGTTACACCAGTATACAAAAGAAAATTAGTTGAGATCTCAGGGTACACCAGCTTAAATTGCACAAAACAGAGCAGTTTGCCATTTTGGTCTAAAAGATAACCAATTGCCACAATTCCATTTTCTTTCCATTCGTGTAAATGTAAGTTCTTCTATCTCTTATTATATTCTTATTATAGTGTTTAGACTCGGACAGCTACTCGTTAAAAAAATTTGGGGCACATCTATTACACAATGTCTTAAAGTGTTTGGCAACATCGGCCCAAAAACTGTTTTTGCATTGATGCATCAACACATTTGCAAATTCCCCACCAAATATCTGTATATCTCTAAACATAGGACAACAAGTCAACACTAACCTCTGCAGTTGAGAGTCACACTCAAATAGTTGTTTCAACCAGCTGACTTTTAGAGCCGTCAGAAAAGAAAAAAAATGTTCAGCATACGTAAACCACCTGTCTCATATGCTGAACATACAAGATACTTACTGATTTTACCACGTTTACCGTCCCACAGAAAGGATAATAACATTTTATTAAGTTCCTTGAGAAAAAAGTGTAGGTGGGTCTGGTAAGTTAGTAAAAAAAATGAACAATCTTTGACACAGCAAATGTTTTATTAACCGTGATCTTACCTAAAGGAGTAAGCTGTCGCTTAGACCAAATAAGTATGACCCGTCGAATTTCTTCCAGCTTTCCTTCATAATTGATGTTGGTGATACTATTCACATCTGTAGAAAATGTAATGCCAAGCAGTTTGATTTATCCCAGGATCCCAGATAAAGTTGGAATCTGGCATGTAGCGTGTGGGAGAATTTTTATTGATCCAAGCCATT
Organism: Semisulcospira habei; assembly: GCA_036245525.1. NCBI lineage: Eukaryota > Metazoa > Mollusca > Gastropoda > Semisulcospiridae > Semisulcospira > Semisulcospira habei. The sequence continues at coordinate 53,046,653 of BTPG01000002.1, read as the reverse complement.
GCATTTGCGTTTTGTCTACATTAATTTTCAAACCAGGAAAGGATGCAAAGCAACGCAAGGTATGAATCCTTTCTTTAAGTGATTTTCTGCTACCATCCAGGAACACTGACGTATCATCTGCAAATTGCGAGAGAAGTAGCTCGATGTCTCTAATCTTTAAACCCTTAATATTTTTGTTCTGACGTAGAATAGAAGCCAAAATTTCTGCACAAAGTAGGTAGATATATGGCGAGCTTGGATCACCTTGCCAACAGCCCCGGTATACCTGGAACCATCTAGAATATTGGCCATTGACTGATACGCAAGCATTTATCTGATTGTAAAAAGTTCTGATTCAACTCTTAAATGTCTGGACCAAAATTTAAAAAGTCCAGACATTTGTTTATAAAAGACCGGCCAACTGAATCGAACGCCTTCTCGAAGTCTACAAGGAGAAGCTGCCCAGGCATATGATTGACATGTGTATAAAAAGTGCATCATATAGAAGACGAGTATTCTCACCAATGTATCGACCCTTCAGAAAACCTTTTTGGTCCTGATGAATAATGGACGGCAGTACCTTTTTCAATCGTTCGGATATACAGGCTGATGCAATTTTATAACTAGTATTCATAAGAATAATGGGCCTCCATTTTTATTTTTAAACTTGTTATGTTTATCTTCCTTTGGCATAGAGGTGATCACTCCTTGCCTCTGAGTGACTAACATCTGACCACACTAAAAATCATGGTTAACTGATCTGACAAGAAAGCAACCAATGTCCACCGCCAAAAATGTGTAAAATTTGGAGGTAAAGCCATCCGAACAAGGAGATTTGTTATTGCTCATTCGTTTCAGAGCACTAAGAGCTTCATCCAAAGAGATAGGCCCTTCAATCGACTCTCTCTCCTCCTCAGAAAAAGAGGGACTGACAACAGTAGAAGGTAGGTCAATGTCCACAAGTTGTTCTTCTCTAGAAGCATACAGCTGTTCATAAAAATAACTTGGGTTTCCTTTAGAATAGACTGGTCATCATGTATTACATCACCTTCTCTAAAACAATCATAGCTTTGCTAACATAATGTCTATTTTCTAAGTTGCAAAAATATTTTGAAACCTTCTCCCCCTCCTGCACCCATCAATCACACCGTCTGTTATATTTTTCTTCTTAGTTCAACAAGCTCATTTTTTTTTCTCTTTCAAGAGTGGGATATTATCATCATGAATATTAAGTTCCATATCACGTATTCCTTTTTCAAGGCATTTTCTCTCATAGTATCTTCTTTTTTCTTGTGACTTGCATAGGAGATGGTTCGGCCCCGAACCTCTAAGAGAATCATTTCAAAAAAGCTCTGGTCATTAATGCTGAATTGTAAGTCATTAATCCTAACATTACCAATATTATCCATATTATACAATACAATGCCATACTGTCTCTTTAACTCTAAAATAGCTTTTTTAACAACATCAACATATGAATTATCTTTTAGTAAGGAGTTATTGAATTTCCAGTAAGTTCTTCTTTTAATGTGAGGTTTTGCAAAAAATTCAATGGACACCAAAGAGGAATCGGAGCGATAACCTGATTCAATCCTTGCAGACATGACATCCAACATTAAACAATCTGAAATCAAGAAGTAATCCAGCCTCCCCTGTTGGGTAGAATTAAACCGACGCCATGTATACTTCCTAGTTACAGGGTGAAGCTCTCTCCATGCAATCACTAGATCAAATACAGTCATAATATCAAGCACTTTTTTCATTGGGCGTGGGCGATTCTATACCTAAAATCCTTATCAACATTCGAAACAACATTCCAATCACCCTTTATGACGACATAGTGGTTGTCTAGTCTTTCTATTTCCTTAAATACAGTGCCAAAAAAGGAGGGACAGTCCACATTACTAGGACCATAAGCATTTACGACAGTCATCCGTTTATCTGCTATTTCAATGTCTAATACTATGTACATTCCGGTATCACTTCTACACACTTCATGCAGTTTATAAGCAAAATTGTTACTAAACAATATGGCAACACCTTTACTATTTGTGTCATTGCCACTCAAAAAAAAAAAAAAAAAAAAAAAAAACATTCAAACCCCCACATAGCCCTCATCATGTTTTCACTAGATGTCTTGAGATGAGTTTCTTGCACAAAGTAAATACTGGCCTTTTTCTCTCCGAGGAAATTCAGTACATCTTTCCTCTTTTGATGCTGACCTAAGCCGTTCGCTGTAAAAGTACATATTTTGAATTGACTTGTGGTATTGACCATTTTACACACCAACAAACTGTAGGTACAGAATATATATGTAATTGTATCATAAACGGCTCAGGTTTCCCATATTTGTTCCCAGAATGTCAAAAGAAAGAAAAGTATACAATACTAGCCCAGCAGTCACATCCACACAAAATAAACATTTCAACTAAAAATACACAGAGACACATAAACAAAAACAAACAAAAAAATGTACAACTGTGTTATTTGCAGTTATTTTCATTATATTCACTTAAAGTTTAGGATATAGCCGGATTGAAGAAAGACATTGGATGAGTTCGTTAGCCAGCTTTGTATTTGTTGAACATTTTCAGTAAAAAAATAATTCTGAAAAAAAACTCTACTTCAGACAATGACTGTGACGTAAAAGCAGAAATTTTGTCATCACACAGACATTTACGCAATACTTTAGATGTCGCTTATTTCTCTCCCTCTCTAAACACATGAGGCGTATGCACTTCGATCAGCTCACTGTGCCAATGCTTCAGTGAGCTATCGTATGCACTTCGATAGCTCACTGAAGCATTGGCACATTTTCGAGGCTTTTTCAAAATCAGAATAAGGTCAAAGACAACGGTTAGAGACCCTTGACAGCGAGTATAGCTCGCATATAAAAGGAACTTTTGTGAGTTATGGCTCATATACAAAAGAGACGTTGCGGTTCTTGCTTCATTCCATCATTTTTATATTAGAAGAAAAGATTTGGACCTACTTCTGATTTGATCTTCAGTCTAGTCCCTGGACTGTGCTCACGTTTACTTTATACTTACCATCCTCACAAAACGTGCCATATTTACGCTCTCCACAGGTACATACGAATAGGTTCAACACGACTGCTACACATCCACTATCACTGGGGCACGGGTTGCTGAGACACTCGTCTATATCTGCAACACCAGCATACGCACAACTGCTTAACACATGGAACACATTTCATTTTAAAGCATTTCTTTGTAAGTGTGCAAAACAGGCTTGTTACGTTTGTGGTTGTGTTATTCTTTGTTGTATTAACCAAATTAGTATGCGTATCAGGGTCTTACCATCAGATATCTATGTAGCATGTTTGGGTTTGAAGTTGTGAATAGTATTTGAGAAATAAAGTATTTTGTCTAAATATGGCTATTTCGAACCTATTTCCTGAGCCGTTGTGACCCTTGACCTTTCCAAGGGGGCATCCAAATTAGTATGCATAGATATGCCGTACTATCAGGTAACGCTGGAACAAGTTTGGGTTTGAAGTTGTGAGTAATATTTGAGAAACAAGAAAGGCAAAGCCCTCATGGCTCACGTGTATGACCGATAAACACGTCTGACAATAAGTAAAGGGATGGCTTCTGCACCAACAAAATTCATTTTTTCCCAAAATGTAATCAGTTTCACACATCTGTGAACCACCCCCCCCCCCCCACACACACACACACACACACACACACACACACCCCGCCCTGACCCTTGACCTTTGCGATGAGTCATCTAAGTTGGTATACACATCTGTCGCTCTTTTGTGACCTTTGACCTTTTCCGAAGGGTCATCCAAATTAGTATGCATAGTCAGGTTTTATCACCTTTATCCCTGTACCAAGTTTGGGTTTGATTGTTAACAGTAATTGAGAAAAAAACAAACACATTTCTTGTCAAATATGGCTATTTCTTTTACCTATTTCCTGAGCTCGTGTGACTCTTTACCTTTTCGACGGGACATCCAAATTAGTATGCATAGATAGGTCTTACCATGTGAAATCTCTGTATCAAGTTTGGGTTTATAGTTGTGAATAGCATTTCAGAAAGAAAAAATAATAATACAATAATCACGTATAGTGTTTTATCACTTCAATTAACCCATGTACCCCATAGCAGCATTTTCCAAACGAAGCCAACGTCTTGAAACCATGCACCCGCCGCAGGAGATGGATCAACACAAGGGCAGTGTCAGGCCAGCCTGGCACTTTCAGGCGCCAAGGTAATCTGGAACTCCTCCTGAACAAATCATGGTCCATCCATCTCCTGTTGCAGGCGGTTGGGGCGAGATGGGTTTGCTGTATGCAGCCTGGTTTCGAAAGAACCTGTATGACCCCAGTAGCAGGCCAACTGACTGCAAATGTTTTTTGTTTTTTTTTTCAAATGGCAGCAAGAACATGGGTAAAACACCTTGCTTCCAGACATATAGTTTGTGGCCCATAGTAATCCGAAGAATATCTTTCATCACATCACAACATAAGTGCATCCCGTTAGGCAATAGCGCATGCGCGTACCCAGAAAAAAACTGATTTCCTGGGTGAAGTGGTTTGAGGGGTCGTCTCAAAACCTTGTAATGCAGGCGCGGCATGTACAGCTAGAACTGAATCGCGACTTATGTCACAAACAATAGACAAGTGTGCCTGCGGATAATAGTGCACACAGGCGCCCGCATGCGTAACGCACCTCTAAGTGTGGGGCGGAAGCGAGAATAGGAGAAATCAATTTCAGTGAGACGTAAATTCACCTCTCCTCTTCTCAGCCCCAACCCCGCTATTTTCACGTAAGAACCTGTAAGAATCACATATTATCAAAATGTTATATGCTGAAAAGGGCAACATGTTTAGTTCGCACCGTCAGTGGTTAACGCCTGCTGTCTTTGCCTTGATACACCTACCTACCTCACTGCATCATCGGTTCGTTGACGCCAACAGCCGCTTCTCCCTCCAGGTTTCTACTGCCAGCAGTGCAGTGCTTCCGGGTTTGGGTCGAGTCGCCAGCCTTGTTAACCTCTTGGGGGGAGTCGGGGCCGCTGACTTCTACACTCCGCTGGGTGGTGGCGATGCCGTTATTGCCACTACTGTCAGCTAGAGCCTGCAACCGGTTTTGTATGCCGCTGACAATCTCACCCTGCTGAGAAGCAGAGGATGCAGAAGGCGAACATACTGTATCCCCAATGGCGGTTGTAGAGTGCAAGGGTCGGGGTAGGCTCCAGGGGTTGTGATGCGCTGCGGTCTGTGGGGTGGAGTGGTCCTTGGGGCTGGGTGGCCGCACTTTCGGGACGTTATTCCACTCTCTCCTGGCGTCAGGCCGATCTGGCTGTCGTCGTTGTTGCTGAGGTCGTGAGGGATCAATAGTGTGCCCGATAAGTTTGTGGTCAATTACACTTGTGTTTCCACCGACGATTTCTAGGACGGACAAGTCTGCAGTTTTGCGAAGAGTCTGCCGCCAGCCGCTGACCAGGCCTCAAGCACACCTTCATGTTGCCTCAGTCTGCTTAGGCGCTGGTAGTTCAATTTCGTCAGGTCTTCGGATATTCCCACACCGGTGTTTTTCAGATTTCTCCGCTCTCTTAACACAGCAGCATGATCCTTTCGTGAGACAAATCTGACGATGACGGGTCTATCTTTTCCCCTCTCGACTTTCCCCAGTCTATGTAGGGCAGATATTTTCGTGCTGTCAATGTCTCTCAACTTCAGTTTCTCCTGTATGATCTTCAGTACCTTTTCCTCGCACTGCCTGCTTGTCTCACCACGAACGTCCCCTTTTACTCCATAGACTCTAACTGACTCTCTCCGGGAATACTGTTCGAGGTTGTTTAAGTGTTCACGTTGGTCCATTACTACAGACCGCAGACACTTAACCTCGTCTCTCAGCTCCTGGGTTTGTTTCAGCGTCTGATCGAGTGTTTTCCTCAAATTGGCGTTTTCCTGCTGGAGATCGAAAATGAGACCGGACAGCTTTTCGATTCTCTCATCTATCTGTTTGGATAAAGACTTCCTGCAGGCTTCCATCTGTTTCGTGTGTGAGCTTGAAGTTGCCTGCAAAATGTCCAGTTTGTCCAACACAGCGCTAGAAGTATCGGACTGCATCGCACCGGGAGTATTGAAAGTGTTTGCCGAATGGACAGGTGGGAAGTTTAACACAGTCTGAATGTTTCGGTCTCGAGAAAGGGACTCCTTCCGTCGTTTGCTTTCACTTCTCACCTTGATGCGACTGTCTCTCTCTTTCTGGCTCTGTGTCACTTCACTTGACTGGGACATATTACTGGTATCTGTATCGGTGCTTTCCTTTTCTTTCTCTTTTTGTCACCTTTTTTGTCATGATTATAGTCGTCCCTCATATTTCAACAACACCTATAGTCACGGTACACCCTTGTTCCTGTATCGTGTATCAGTCACAGTATACACATGTCCGCCGGTACTCACAAAAGAAAAGCTCAGTCCACACAAGTACACGTTTTTGTATCCCATACACTTGTAAAAAAAATAATAAAAGTTATATCCACATATTCCTCACAGATTGCCGAGTCTTTCAGTGCACATTCCAGTACCCTTGTGTCTCTGTCTTATGAGAAATCCATTGTTTTAAGACAGAGAAACGAACGGCCCTGCGTTCATGTTTCTGAACATCGCTCACCCCCCGCCTCTTGTTTTTCTTGACTTTTTTTTTATTTATCATTCAAGTGTGTGATGCAAAACTTTGTTTGCTTAAAAGCGGACATTCTGCCCAACACACGGACATCAAAACACACTATAGTTGTGACAAACCAGAGTCCAGCAGAATAAGGTGGAAATAAAGATTGATCAAGAGAGGCAAAGCCATTATGGCTCACGTGTATGACCGATTTACATAATTATGTGCGACCTTTGTGACAAGGGCTGGCTTCTGCAGCAGCAAAATCCATGTTTTCTAAAAATGTAAGCATTTTCACACATCTGTCAACCTCCCGTGACCCTTGACCTTTGTGGTGTTTTAACTAAATTAGTATGCATTGGAAGGTCGTATCAATAGCTATTTGTGTGCCAAATTTGGTTGAACCATTTTCAATAATGTTGACAATAAAATGTATAATTTGATCAAAAATTGGCATTTACAAACATTTGCCAGCCTCTTGTGACCCTTGACCTTTTCAAGGAGTCATCCAAATTAGTATGCGTAAATAGGTCTTACCATCAGGTATCTCTGTCACTGTTAATGCCAGTGCACCCACAGGCATGAAGATGTAGCACTGATCTGTCTATATAATTACACCGCTGGACATGCAGTTACAATTTCAACACCAGTTCGTTGATACTACTTTCAATTTAGCCCAACGCCTTACAGCAGGAGATGGATCGATCATGATAATTCAAGGGTAGTGTCAGATTAGCTTTGCGTCTGATGTCGCCAGGCTAATCTCGCACTACCCTTGAATTATCACGGTCGATCCATCTACTACAACTGGTACTCAGTCGTTAGATGACACCTCATAAATTGCGAAATACGGCCATGGAGTTAAATGGGTTAAAGAAAACTGTTCTGTGGGAAACAAGATGATCTCACTCTTGGATAGTTTCTCAGGACGAAAATGTTAATTCAGAAAAGTCTGCTTTCAACATGAACAGACCACCGAAGAAGCACAGAAGAAACAAGTTAAATACAGCTACGCACATCAGTCTGCTTGGCACACGAAAACCTCTTCCAACCAACTTGGTGATTAAAAACAAAAACAAAAGATCATCTTCACTGTCTGACAAAAAGCGGTAGAAATCAGATGTTTAACACCTTTCACAAACGTAGAAAACGCACAAGAGAGTATGACACACATTTCTGTGATTGAATTATTGACTGATTGTTTGTATACAACTATAAACCCCGCAAAAAGAATCTCTAGTTGTGGATGAAAAGGATCTCTAGTTGTGGATGAAACTACTGCTAATAGCAAGGAATGCATCTTGGATACCACTTGTCTTCTGGCTATCGTCTGTCAGTGTTTTCATTAATCCCTTTTCTGCTCGCATTTCTCAGCCTCTTACAAACCAGACTATTTACTGTGTCAGTAGGCCGTATGTCTACAGTCTTGTTAAATATGTACACAGAACGTAATGTCTGACTACGTACTTTGCTATAGATACAATTACAAAAAGACTTAACAAAGTACATGACAGAAATGATAACATTTATAAGTGCTGCTGCTTCGTGCCTGTGGGAGCACTGGCACTAACAGTGACCTCATTATCACCCTCCGCACTCTGGTCCCTTTTGCAGTATCTCTGATCTGGTAAGTCATACTTACCCTAGGCATGTTACTTCTAGCACATGCAAGTCCGTTTGGATGTAGTTTGTATCATATTTGTGTTATTGATGTTGAAACTGCATCTATTTTGTGACAAAACTCAACACAGCAGTGAAATCTCTTTATTTCTACATCTTGCTGACCTCTGGTTTGTAACAACTATACTGTGTTTGGTGCAGAATGTTCGCTTTTAAGCAAAAATAGTTTAGCTTTACACACTTGAATGGTACATAAGAAAGTCATGAAAAGGAAAAGGCAGTCATTTCCTCCGCTGTACTACGCTTATTAGTCTAGCAGCTGCCCTTCATAGACGACCAGCCGTTTACGAGATAGTGATTTTCTAGAGAGTAACAAAGGTTTGGGTATATCAAAATGAAGTCTAGTATGAATAAAAGCAGTGCGCACTCGATTTAAACCGCAGGAGGATGGAGACATTTTTCTGTAGCACATTTTGTTTCCAGTACGGCTGCAGACGAAGCCAGGACCGTCGCAGCCATGTTCACAGGGGATCAGTAGTTTACACGGGTCTCATTGTTCCTGTATTTAGTGGTAGTATGCACTATATGTCACTTAAAAGGATTTTGATTTCTTTTTTTTTTAATAATATTTTGCACACTTATATATATTAAGAGAAGAAACAATTACCAAAAAGCTTGCCTTGAACTCAAATATCGTTAATCAACAATAAGGTATCCCAAATCACGTGATCAAAATGTTTGAGCACGTGATTTGGGATCCACTGTACTCGCGGATTTGTTGTGAATTTCGGTGTGCCGACGAATTCTTTTTGATTTGTTCTACATAAGCTTGTTTGTTTCCCATAAAAAAGCAAACGTGTAAAGTTGCTGTGTGCATTTTTACGTCTTGATAAAGGTTTGTCACGTTTATTTCCATTCACTTTACTATCGCTTTGCTCGCTTTTATTCGACACCCAAAAAAAGCACCAAAACAAAACGCAACCCACAACACACGCTATTTTCGAAACCTATGTCCGAAGTGCAACATGCTGCATGCTGTAAAAGAGAAAGAATGCCACACCACTTGGTTTTAACTGTCATGGCTGAGCAATGTTTCGGAACTTGATAAATGTTTTTATGCAGTAACATTATTTTAATCAGTTGCACTGAAAAGCTATAAAAAATATATTATGCTGTGATGTGCGATCACTGCCAGTGCCAATGCAGTCTCAGTGATCACTGATGGTACAGTACACTTCGCACTGAAAAAATACACAGCACAATGTGAACATGCGTGGAAGTTCATGCAATGCTTTGTTTAAAATTAAACCCTATCTTGCTAGCAGTAGCCTACTGCACAAAAGAGATCTTATTTTGCTGCTGTGTTATTTGCAGTTTGTCTGCATATTTAATTTACCTGAATTTACCTGAATTTACCTGAGTGGCCACTGAGCGCGGCCGACGGGGTAGGAAGTTTGAGAACTTATTTTAACCCCCTTAACTGTCTCTTTATCATGGCGGTTCTTGAACTGGTTGACAGTTTCAGCTTCGACAATTGATTGTTTCAGAGCATTCCATGGGTTCACAACTCTGGGAAAAAATTTTTTTCTAAGATTCAGTCTGGACCTCCCTTTGAACAGTTTGCTGCTTTGACCTCTATGGTAAAATGATGACTGGCATGAAGTAAAAAATATGTCCGCAGAAACTTTTTAAAGTCCCTTTATGATCTTGAAAGTCTCGATGAGATCTCCCCTGTCTCTCCTTTCTTCCAATTTCTGCAAATTGCAAAAGGCCAGTCTCTCCTCATACGGCAGGTGACCAATCCCTGTAATCGATAGACATTTGCAGTTCGCTGCAAGGATTCTTCGCAGCTGACATTAGCACTGACATATATTTTTGGATTAAAACGAGAAAGAAAACGGAGAAAATGACACAGAGATGATTTAATAAATCAGTCAGTCAAGTGATCAAATGAATGAGATAAATATGTATTATGATGAACAGCTAGTTAAGGGGAGGGGGGAGGAGGCACATACTTTATAATGTACACCTACTATTTCTTTCAGTGTTTCCATTACCCACTCATAACACCATTGGGCTCGATGAGTTCTCATGTTTTATTTGAGTGGATTTCAAAATACATGTGCTTGCTGCTGTTACATTATCTTCTTAGCGGTTTTGACATTTTGCTTAAGATTTACAGTCCCATACTTTAAGCCTGTTCCGCCTAACGCACATGGAGGTTGACTGTATCTTTGATATGTATGTGTAGGCAGCGTTTTGTTTGAGGTGGCAGTTTTGGCCTCACCTTTAATTTTGGTGCCCCTGTGCATGTGGCCACCAGTAATATTTACAGAACTAATCAGTTCAGGCTAGTTCATGGTATCACTTATCAATGTGAACTGGGCAGCCTATTGTTTGAAGTGATCAGTGGTGGCATCATCCATGATCATGTATGTGTGCATTTGGCCACTGGTACTGTTTACAAAGGTGCTGTTTACAGAACTAGTGGCTGAGTATACATATTATTAGTACTGTTATTGTTATCAGGTGTGGCCTTATCTCTAAGTTTTGGTGTCCCTGTGCATGAGGCCAACAGTACATTTCACAGAACTGATGCCACTGGTACTGTTAATAAAGGTGCTGTTTACAGAACTAGTGGCTGAGTATATGCATATTATTAGTACTGTTATTGTTATCAGGTGTGGCCTTAGCTTATCTCTAAGTTTTGGTGTCCCTGTGCATGAGGCCAACAGTACTTTTCACAGAACTGATGGCTGCATGTTTAGTGTGGTTAGCTGTACACATGAGATTTGTAGGTGGGAAGCTAAAATGCAGGCAAACAATACAAGCCACTTTCTTAACCTCAAGTCTCTATAATAATATATAGGTTTTACAGTCCACTAATCCATCAGTATACAATTGTGCATGTCTTTTGTGGGTGTTCTGCGGTTTTGTGTGTGTATGTGGGGTGGGGTTGGAAGTGGGGCGGTATGGCACCTATTATCGTGTATGTGTATGTACAAAACCTACATTACAAACAAACATAAATTAATAATTTAAATAAATAGTTATTTGGGTTTTAACGCCGCACAGGCGACTACGGTCATCTCACGGCAGTTAAATAAATAAGATAAAGTAGACTACGGCCATCTCACGGCAGTTAAATAAATAAGATAAAGTAAGTCAAAGATAAGTGGGACATATGAATGCTAAGTAAAGTATAGATTATGAACATGCACAGATGTACATTCTTTTGGTGGGTGTTCTGTGGTTTTGTGTGTGTAACTGGATTGGGGTTGGAGGCAAGCGGTACGGGCACCTATTACCATGTACGTGTATAAGACATAAGACATTTATTCACCAAGTAAAACGTTAAAGGATTTTTGTGTGACATGGCGACAGTAAAATACATCCTCACTTGTAGGGCATTCATCATGTCATACACTCAGTTGGCTATCATGCTATATACAGCACTAAAAGATAGATAAACACAATATTAAACACAAATCAGTCATATGTCACAAATCATTGAATCATGTTGTTGCATGGATGGTGATGTACTGAGGACAGCTTCTGGAAAGAAACTGCATCTGAACTGAGAGGTGCTGGCTTTAAAAGCACAGAACCGCCGGCCAGAGGGCAGAAGCTCAAAGAGATGATTGGCTGGGTGTGACAGGTCTGACCGAATAGTACTGGTGGCTACATGCACAGGGGCACCATGGTGTACGTTCTTAAGCTGTATGCAGATGTGCATGTACAAAACCTACATTACAAACAAAATAAATAAATAAATAATTTAAATAAATAAGATAAAGTAAGTCTAAGGTACCTGGGACATATGCATGCTAGGTAAAAGATAGATTAAAATTATGAACATACACAGATGTGCATGTCTTTTGGTAGGTGTTATGCGGTTTTATGTGTATTTAAGTAGGGGTTGGGAGTAGGCGTTATGGCTCCTATTACCATCTATATATGTTTATATTTTCTTCTTGTATGCTGATGTGTGTGTACAAAACAATCCTGCAAGGCACTGTGCAAGGAGGACGAAGGAGAGGAAGACATAGGAAAAGATGGGAGGACAATATCTCAGAGTGGACAGGACTGAAGCTGGGCGATACGCTGAGAATGGCAGAGAACAGAGAGGAACGAAGGGAGCTGGTTGCCAAGTCATCAGTGGTCCAACGGTCGGCAAGACTACGGGATATAGATAGATAGATAGATGTACAAAACCTGCATTACAAACAAACAAAATAAATAAATGATTTAAATAAATAGTTATTTGGGTTTAATGCCGAGCAGGCGACTAATGCCATCTCATTACTGTTAAATAAATAAGATAAAGTCAGTCAAGATACCTGGGCCATATGAATGCTAAGTAAAGGATAGATTATGAACATGCACAGATGCACATGTCGTTTGGTGGGTGTTCTATGGTTCTGGAGTGGGGTTGGGAGTGGGCAGTATTACCATGTATGTGTATGAGAACATCAGCATATGTACAAAACCTACTTTTCCAACAAATAAAACTAAATAATAAATTTAAATAACTAGGACATTGAATACCAAGTAGAGGATATATTATGAACATGCACAGACGTGCATGTCCTTTAATGGGTGTTCTGTGGTTTTGTATGTGGGGTGGGGAGCGGGTGGTATGCACCTATTACCATATCTGTGTACATGTTATGTTCACATCATTATTACCATATATGTGTATATGTATGTTCTATCTTGTATGCTGATGCCCCCCAACCGGGCCTTCCCTGGGGGACTTGGGTGGGGTTAACTACCTTTTAGTTCCCAGGGTCATCCTGGTCAGCCCCACAGTGTGGGTTTCCCCTCTATTCTAGGGCATGTGTTTCTGTCTACCCTTGGTACATTCATCTGTATTTTCCTTTTTTTAAACTCTCCCTAGTGTCCACACTGCCTGTAGATCTTGATACTGGATGTGTTTTGCTAAATGGTCTGGTTATGTTTATTTAGTGTATTAGACCGGCTGGCAACATATTCAATATTCTGTTTAGTTGGGTTTTTTTTTTTTTTACAAGCTGTGCAGGCACGTCCTGAGAAAGTCTTGTTGCTGTCGGGACATTAAGCAATCAATCATTGTATGCTGATGTCATTGTATGCTAATGTGTATATGCAAACATACATCACAAACAAACAAACAAATAAAAAATAAATAAAATTATAAAATAATAAATAAAATAAGTCGGAGATACCTGGGACCTATGAATATGCATGCTAAGTAAAGGATAGATTATGAACATGCACAGATGTATGCATATTGAAAACAAATTTCCTCTCTTTGGTGGCCGCTACCATACCACTAGTGCTCATGTGCATCAAGGAATTCCTTCCATCCATATTAAAAGGATAAATAATAAACAAATATGCAAGTGAATATATAATGAATCAATAATAAATAAATAAATCATGTAATACAATGGAGAGGGCTACTATCTGTATTGTGTCTCATGCAGTCCGGAAAAAGCTTGATAATAAGAGTTTTTGTGAGTACTTGAGTGCGGATTGGTTGAATGTTTTGCAAAAACTAAAATATAAATTATATTTAGGTGTTTAGCTGAACATGATGATTTAGATGGAAACGGTTCGGAGATGGATTACCTGGCTTGTGCCTAAGACCAGTCGGATAAAAGTGTACTTGACCAGTTAAAAATCCCATCACCACTAATTTAAAAAAAAGAGCAGACCTACACTTAGAGCTGTTAGGCTGGAAAACAGATGAACCGCATGTTGTATCCGGACAAAAAGTCTTCAGAATGTTGAATATGGTCGGCAGACACAATGGACAGTGGGAAAGGCTGTTTTCAAAACCAGGAAAAATAACGTATTTGACGTTGATAAGATGTAGTTCAAAGTTCAAATCGAAAATAATCTCTGTTTCACTTCAGGAGCAAAGTAAAGCTGCATCAACCGTGCGCGTCTGATTGACTTCTTTCGAAGGCATCTCGCTGACCGCCATTTTGAAACTAGCGACGCGAGTATGCGTACTGCATTAAAAATATTACTTTTAAACTTATTTTATCGTAAATATGTATGCAAGTTTACTTGCTTATGATTTAAATTTACTCACTGGAATAAACTTGTAACGTGTATGCTTGAAATTTTCAATGTTATGCACAAGAAATGTCTTGCAGCTTATCGGGCCTGTACGAGGACTGGTTCCCTCACATCGAAAAATAGCTTTCGAAAAACACTTCTACAAAAATGTCTCCATCCTAAGGACAAATATTGTTGCCATGCATAAACCATATGGCATAAGTACTTTCGTTTCGTACCTGCAAACCATTGTTACTCTTTTGACAAACTACTTTCCTCTGCAGAAATTGCGTAAGCTGCTAGACTATATCAGGAAGCCGGCCTATCAGCCAGCCTAACAGCTACGGGACTGGCTGAGGCAGCGTGTCGGCACCAGCTGTGACCCAGTCTCTCGGCTCGTTTGGAACAAACTAAGTGGCTGATCTGGGACAGCAGTGGTGGATCAGACACATTTAGCTGAATTAATCATATAATATAGCCCATTAAAAAAAAATGATTTCGAGATATCACAATGCGATCCATGAGGATGTTATGTGAATTATTTGATAAACTTTTTATCATTGTAAATTTTAAAAAAATTCTTTTTGAAAGTAACAACAAAAAACGTGGGACACACACTTTTTGGTACCCCTAAGTCATAGAAGCATATACATTTAAAAAAAAAAATGTTACCTTTGGCCAATTTGTAATTTCTTGCAGGCAGTCAATGGCCAGTGCTTCTGTTAATATCAAATTAATTAGGCTGAAAATACATACCCAAATGCTTACTACAGCAGTTGAAAGTCTTGAAAATCTCGGAAATGTTTTTAAAAGCGTCCTATGTAGACTCACTTTTGCTATCGCACGTGAGTCAAAAATTCACGGAGGAGGGGTGGTTGGCTCAATATCGCTGCTGAAAATTAACGCCCAATTATTAAGCAGCATTCGTGCCTGCGTGTATGTGTATTGCTAGGAGCTACCCCAGTTTTGAGAAGTTAAAAAGGGGGACCGAGCTATTTCCTTGCGATATGCAAGTGTCCGAGCCATTTCATCAGAGAAATTTGTTAATTGTACCTTTTCATTTCAACACTCTGGCAATCCTTAGAACTAATCGAATTCGGAATCAAATCTTTATTTATCAAAAGTGTTTCAAGGGGGTGCCATAATTTGTATCTAAGGTAAACACAAAAATGTGAAAAACGGGGGAGGGGAGGGGGAGGGGGGGGGGGGCGTGCATATATTGCAACCCGTGAGAAGTGTTAGAATTTGGGGGGCGCTGTGTATCATTTTCTTCAACGAGTCTCCATATTTTGGGACCTTTTGGTGCAGTAAACATAAGCACCGCCTTTTGTGTAATCCACGGCACACACGTGTAGTTAAAAAAACAAAACAAAAACAAAAAAAAAACACTGTCAACGCGACGCGGTCAGAGCCGTTTCCAAAAGGGAGGCCGAGATTTTTTTTCAGTTTCCTCGTTATATCAGTGTGCTACTGCCTAGCTGTTTCCCCGTTACAGCAGTGTGCTACAACCCTTAGCTGACCGATGCTACGTTAGCGGCAGTAACCTCTTTAGTGCAGCGTGGCAGACCTTGTGTACTGAAGGCTCGGCATGTTGTGTTTTTTCATTACGTCTTTGCAAACTAATATATCGCGAATTCCGTAACCTACACCAAATTTGTAAACGGTTTTAGAATATGCAGAGCACGTTCTTTCTAAATATATCTTCGTCTTGATCAGATCGATGGGCGATCAACAGACAAGCGCATGAATGCTTAAAACAGTATATGTGTAATGTAGAATCTGAAAAGTATCATCGATTATAAATTACTAAGCGCTGATTTTGTCTATTTTTCCATTTCTCTTTTAAAAATGGGTTGGGGGAAGAAGGGGGGGGGGCGAGGTGTAGTGGCGCTTAGAGCTTACAATCAAACTCATCTAAAAGCATTACCTATGGTGCAGTTTGTTCCCGTAGTGCCAGGAACGCAGGTACATTTGTATTTCTCAGGCCCCTTGACATCTGTACAAGTCCCGCCGTTCTCGCATGGATTTGGAAGGCATTCCGACCACTCTGTAACAACAGGTTACGTATGGGATTAAATACTTTAAGATTCACAGTAATCCGATTTCGTCGACATTTTCTCTGCAACTGATTTTCGGCCAAATCCAAACGATATGGGGATTGTTATATTATAAGTTATTGGTCGGAGGGGTACTGTACACGGAACTTTGTAGGCCTGAGGGAGGTCACAGGAATCATTGTACTTCGAAGGCCTTCGGGGTACAATGATTCCTTTGACCTCCCTGAGTACGACAAGGGTCCGTGCAGCGAACCCCTCTGACTAATAACGTATTTGTTTTCATTCCTCCACTATTTTCGGAAAAGAAATCAAGAAGACATCTTCCGACCTGGATCACGCCAGACATGACTGTCGCCAAAGGAATATGCATTTATCCATAATAGACTGATGACGTAATTTAAAATATTTCATGACGTTGCCGTCTCCAGTACTGAGTGCTTGTTGTTTCGAACAACACTATGCAACTTTCACTTAAGAACGTTTTATAGAACAAAACTCGCATCCAAGATGCGTCATCCAGAGGTCTACAAAACGTCCACCATTTTTCGCTAGAGGGGTTTTTATATCACGGTCATATGGTACGGTTTTGCGCTAACGTGACTGTTCGTGCGACGTAGGGAGGAAAACAATATAAGTTATTGGTCGGAGGGGTTCGCTACACGGACCATGATTCCTTTAACCTCCCGAAAGCCTACAAAGGTCCGTGCAGCGAACCCTTCCGACCAATAACGTATTTGTTTTCCTTCCTCCGTTTATTGTTTAAAAAAAAATCCGGTTTATGAAGACGGCCGCTTCTGTGGCGGATAGGTGACACCATTGAATATACATGTTCTGCCGGGGATTCCCAGAGTGTGACGTAGCATGATTCGGTGCGAAGCGCAAGTCTTGTTTTCGGGAGTAAAAAGCTAATCTTGGCTTGTGTACAGAATGATTCAAGCTGCAATGTTGATTGTACATTGCTTAACGTCCCGACAGCAACAAGGCTTTCTCAGGACGTGCCTGCACTGCTTGTGAAAAAAATAAAATGAACAGAACATTGAATGTATGTCGCCATCCGGTCAAATACGTTAAATAAACCTAACACTTGGGGCCTAAATAAAGCTAAGACCATTTAGCAACACACATCCAATATCAAGAGCTACAGGCAGTGCAGACAGTAGGGAGAGTTTTAAAAAGGCAAATACAGGTGAATGGACAAAGGGTAGACAGAAACACATGCCCCAGAATAGAGAGAAAAACTCACCCTGTGGGGCTGACCAGGGTGACCCTGGGAACTAAAAAGTACCTAACCCCACCCAGGTCCCCCAGGGCAGACCCGGTCAAGCTGCAATGTCTACAAAAGGTCGTTAAAGTATTGCAGTGACAGTGCTTCTTGACTGCTGTGTGATTCAGAAAAATTAAGAACTTTTTGATGAAGCGATCGGCATTTGACCACTGATGTGACAGCTTGTGCAAGTTAGCATGGTGCCTCGTGCTTTTAGATTCAAGATGACAGAAGGGGCTGCTTCGAGTGTGCAGCAGACTGTCCTTGTTATATCCTAAAGTGTCATGTGTGTTGGGATATCTGGAAAAAGGAATACCAAAACAAAACGCTCGTTGTTAACAGCAGGACTAGTGCTGAGATGGATTTTAAGGTAAGATATTATTTTACAGCGTATACAAGATGTCAGATAGTCTTCGAAAATTCGGGAGATGTTTTTCTTCAGATAGTCCCGCATTGAGTGACGTGAAAATTTGGCAATAGCGTGCTTTGTGTATAGTGTTGCTGGGTGTGTATTTTCGTTTTAGTTCTTGAATTTGTTGCTCTGTGCTTTGGTGAAATTGTGGCATGTCGCCTGTTGGTGGTTAAGCAGACGACAGTCTTCTTCTTCTTCTTCTTCTTCTTTTCGTTCGCAGTGGGCTATACGGTCAGTCCAGCACCGGCGATGAATGACGTCGTTTTCTCCAGGTCTTCTCGACTGCCGTAGAGTTTGGTCTGCAGTGGCGACGGCCACACTTCTTTTCTTTCATCCCGCCGTGAGATGGCCTTAGTCGCCTGCTCGGCGTTAAACCCAAATAACTAACTAACTAACTTTTCTTTCATCGTCCAGTAGGGGGCATCTCTGGAGAATATGTTCCGCTGTTTGGTCTTCCTGACCACAGGCGCAGGTTGGTGATGGCGCCAGCTTGAGCTTTCTGTTCATGTGAGCGTTCAGTCTGTTGTGGCCGGTACGCAGTCTGATCAGGACGACTTGCTGCTCTCTGGTCATTGTGTGGTAGTCGTCTCTGTTTGACCTCGGCCTCATCAATGCCTTGATGATTGTCTTTTGCTCACTATAGCTGACGCTGTTTTCTTGTTGATCTTTTGTGGCTCCTTCTTTCGCCAGCTCGTCTGCCCTTTCATTACCTGGTACCCCACAGTGGGCTGGTATCCACTGGAGAACAACTTTTCTGGTTTGTCTGACCTTCTGCAAAGCTCTGGTCAGCTGGGGGAGTTTGTCGTTCTCGAGGGCCTGAAGGACTGAAAGGGCATCGGAGAAGAAGACAACTTGATAGCATGGGTCTGTAGAATTCTGAACCATGGAGGCGGCTTGCATAAGTGCTTCGGTTTCTGCTTTGTAGTTTGTGCAGTGTTTGCCGGTGGCTACACTGGATGTGGCTGTATGTCCCCCTGGGAACTGGATCAGGATTCCAGCACCTCCATTGGAAACGGCATTTGTTGCTGATCCATCAGTGTAGATGTGGATCCATGCCTCCTTTGGGTACTGTTCGTCGATGAGGGCTAGGGTGAGTGCCCGTCGAACGGTGTCATCCTGACTGTCTCCTGAGGCAGCATGTGGGACACTGATGCAGATCTGGATGTCTGGTTTGTCCACTGCCCAAGGGTTTTCCACTTCTTTTGTGATCAGAGGTAGAGTGCTCTGTGGAAGGACTTCCCTGTACTGTCGAGAAAGTCGCATGCTCTCATGGACAAAGCTGCTTCTTTTGAGCCGGTTCTTGGTGAAGTTGCTTAGTCTGTGCTTCATGGGGTGGTCGGGCAAGCACCTGAGCTTCTTCGCCTGTACCATGGTTTTGGCTTCTCTCCTCCGGCTGAGAGGTTGGATTGTGGTCAGCTTCTCCATTTCCTTGATTGGTGTGGATTTCATTGCACCAGTGATGAGTCGAAGAGCCTGGTTTTGCACTCGGTCGAGGGTCTGCAGGTTCGTCTTGGCTGAAGTTGACCACGCTGTGGAGCCGTACTCGAGGTGGGGCCTGACTGTTCCCTGGTATACTGTCTTCAGTATCTTCTCGTTCGCTCCCAGTTGGTGCCTGCCAGTTTCCTGAGTATGGCCAGCTTGCGCCGGGCCTTCCCCTCTGCCTGTGCAATGTGTGGTTTCCAGGTCTGACGTCTGTCGAAGGTGACACCAAGGTAGGTAGCTACTTCATCCTCTCTCAGAGGGGTTCCATCAAACTTGATGGTTCCGGCTTTCTGCTTTGGGGACAGTGTGAGGAGGGTGGTGGAGGATTTCCCCTTGTTGACGGAGATGCACCAGTCTTCTGCCCATGCGTTCAGCTTATCTGCCGCTAGATGCATTCTGTAGGTGGCAGTACTTGCATGCTCCTCCTTGCACCAGATCACAAGGTCATCTGCGTATAGGGCAGCTTTGATTCACTTGGGCATCTCAGACACCAGATCGTCGATGAAGAGAAGGAAGAGGGTAGGTAAGAGGACTCCGCCTTGTGGGACGCCATGACGAAGGAGGAATTTCTTGCTTTTGGTCTGGTCGACGCCGACTCTTGACCTGCGGTTGAAGAGGTAGGAGCGTATCCACTGGAACATGTTACTGGACACGCCTTTTCTCAGCAGTTTGAAAAGCAGCCCATCTTTCCAGACCTTGTCAAAAGCCTTCTGAAGATCAATCCAGGTTACAAAGACCAGCTTCTGCTCCTGGAAGAAGGCATCTTCAACTTCCTGCGCCAAGTAAGTGACCTGGTCTTCGGTGCTGCGGAACTGTCGGAAGCCAGCTTGTTCAGGGGCGAGGAGGTTCCTGGATTCCAGGTAACACATGAGGCGCTCGTTCACAATTCTCTCCAAGGTCTTCACAACACAGCTGGTGAGGCTGATTGGGCGATAGTTGGTGGCCATCTTTGGATCCTTCCCTTTCTTTACAATGGGGATCATGATCGCTTCTCGCCAGAGTTGTGGTAGCGATCCTTCTTGCCAGCTCCTGTTGAGAACCTCAAGTAGTTTGTTTTCTGCTGCACTACCAAGGTGGGTTAGCATCTTGTTGGTGATACCATCTGGACCAGGAGACTTCTTCACCTTCAACTTTTGGAGAGCTATATGAAGCTCTTTGTGTGTAAGTGGTTGATTCATGGCGTCCGCTGTTGCTTGTTTGGCAGGTCTCTCTCTTTGCTCTCTTCTTGCTTCTCTCTGCTTTTTGGGGCTAACATGGAGATTGCTCTCAGCTGCATAGCTTTCAGCAAATTGGTTGGCAGCATGCTTTCCTGTTAGCATCTTCCCTTTTTCTTCTAAGGTGATGTTTCCTTTGCTCGTGTTCTCATCGTTCAACTGCTTGGTCAGTTTCCAGAGCTTTCTGCCATCCTTTTCAAGGTTCAAGGAGCTTGTTTTCTCTTGCCAGCTCCTGCGTCTTGCCTGTAGCTTCTTCTTGAGAAATTTGGCTTTGGCTTCCTGGAGGCGGATGTTGTTTGCCTGTGATGGGTTAACTTCCTTCTGGCATCTGCTAGATCATCATCCAGTTCCTGCAGTTCATTGCTCCAGTAGGGCTTATAGTCTTTTCTAGCACCTCTGGGTATGGACTCACGCGCTGCTCTGAGGATGCTCATGTTGAGGTCCTTCACCACCATGTTGATGTCTCGACCTTCGATTCGAATGTCTTTGGTGAGTTCGCTGGAGCGGTGTCTAAAGAGGAACCAGTTCGCTCTTTTGTAGTTCCACCGTGGAAAGGTTGCATCAGCGCAGGACTCCATGCCCAAGGTAAAAAAAGACTGGCCGATGGTCACTTCCACCTAGCTGTTCTCCGACCTCTCTGCTGGCTTGCTTGTGCATGTCTTCTGTGCAGAAGGCTAGGTCAGGAGTCGATGTAGTGTGCCATCTTCTGGAGTAGAACGTGGGGCAGTCAATGGGACTGTTTAACAGAATGAGATCGTTGTCGTCCTGCCAGTTCTCCACCTCTTCTCCTCTCCGATCCAAGTGGTCGTATCCCCAACTTTGTGAGTGACTTTTGAAGTCGCCCACCACAATGAAGTTGGAGGCCTTAGTGGGGATCGTGTCAAGGGTGAGTGGTCTGTCGTTGGGCAGTAGAAGTTGACCAGCTGGAAATCTGCTCTCTTCGTCTGGATCCGAATCACTTGGTACTCGGAGTTCTCCATGTGCGTGTCAATCGAACAGGCGTTGATGTTGTTCCTGATCAGGGTCAGGATTCCTCCCTTGCTTCGATCTGTTCTGTCGGACCTGAAGCACTGGTAGCCTCTCACTTTGAAGGACTTTTGGGGTGTCAAGTGCGTCTCCTGAATACAGCAGATGTTGATGTTCTTCTCATGCAGGATATGCTCCAACTCGGTCTTCTTGTTCAGAATGCCCTCTGCGTTCCAGTGCATGACCTGAAAAGGTCGCCGCTGACTGGGATTCTTCCTGGTTGTGGTGGTGCCAGTAGCTCTCCTCCCGCGTCCCCTGGCACGACCAGACGGGCGGGAGGGACCTCCAGTAGCTGAGGCTGGGTCCCTTAGAGGCATGGGACCCGACGCTGCTCCACCCTGGAGGGTCCTCGGTGGGCAAGCGCCATTATCGTCAATGGTAGTTGTCCGTATAGTCATGATTGCGGGTTTGCGTGGATCCATGGTTTATCAGAATGCGCCGTGCGGCCTGGGTCCTCCGTCTTCAGCATTCGAGGTTTCTGTCGGGGTTAGCTCCTGGTATACGACCTTCCCTGGGAACACAGGGTGGCTAGAGCTTTATGCGGTTCTTGATCGCATGATAAACCCGTCGTTGGACACATGGGGAATATCAGTGGAGGTACAGTGTCACCTGCTACCCCGCCCCGTCCTGGTAAGCTCATCGCCATTTGGTCCGCGACTGCTTGCGCAGCTAACCTCCATATCTGAAGGCCGTTCCCCTATCCGCCACCCGGGGACACGCTAGGTTGGGGATGGTCGCCCCACTGAAAATCCCACACTGGGTTAAGGAAGTTCGGTATGTCCTAGGCAGACGACAGTGTGTTGCCGCCGGGTTTGCAAGGATTGCTGTCTGTGATTGGTTAAAAAAAATACTCGGAAGCTATTTTTGTTCCGTGGTTTCCCGAACTTTGAAAATGTCTCCGTGGAAGGCTTTTGCTGTTTGCACTGTGTAATTAGTGGTGAAATATTGTTTAGTTGGCTCCTCACGTCGTAAAACAAATAAGGCACATGATGTGTATTACGTCAAATAGGACTACTTTAGTGCGTTTTTTCTGCTATTTTGTCGAATTGAGTTGCTATCAAGACTCGAAAACGAGGTCGTAACGCGTCATCGAGAGGGCGATAAAACGTCCGCCATTTTTCGTTCCAGTGGTTTTTATATCACGGTCACATGGTACAGTTTGCGCTAAATTTACTGGTCGTGTGACGTAGGGAGAAAAACAAATCATTTTATTTCTTAGAACGTTGTTCTTTACCAACATATCATCAGTATCACTGCTGATGGTTATTTGTTTAACGGTTCCATTGGCGTACTTTAGGAAAGAAACGGAGACACATGGTTGGTTGGTTAGTTCGGTGTTTAACGTCGATGTCACCGAAGTGATAATGGACGGCCCTGACGGGCGGGTGAACAGGGAAATCTATTCCCTATGTAATACGACCTGAACACTGATCAACTCAGGCACACTCCAACTGTGCCACTTTGATTTACCAGGACCCTGAGACACATGTATAGTCCGATCGCTTTTCGGCACGTTCAAACGGTAATTGTGCAGTTTGAAATTCTCCTTCCAACATTTTGCACAGTTGTGGTTCTCCATCCAATGGGCATTTTAGACACCAGGGGCATCGCGATTCAGTTTGGTTTCTATAACAACAGCAAAGTCGCTAAAACCGTGCAATTTTTTTTCGACCATACCGCACAAACAACTGAATATACATGTATACTGAACGGCAAACGTTCTGCACATATGTGATGTAATTCATAATCTATCAAACGTGGAGACAAACAAACCAGGAAGGATTTTGTGGAGAATTCGCTTTTAAAACAAAATTAGGCGCAAAATATTGCTTGTTTTGAATCAGGAACTTCGCAGTTTGTATCGAACCAGATCACTTCGACTTACAGGGTATACAATGACTTCTTGTACGATCTTTTACGCACGCTAGCTAGTAAGGTTGTATAGCTCATAAAAATGCTTTAATAAGTTTAATGAAACCTTATGGCCACCGTGTGTACCGTCAAAAATACAAATGGACGCATGTTTGAAAGTCACTTCTTCATCTCCAGCATCTCTGTCGAACAGGTTGGAATTTACTTCAGAAAATGTTTCAGTACAACATTTTTCACTTTTATATGGTGTTGGCAAGTCACAAAATTGATAAATGATAAACTTCCGGTTTTGTACATTTTTGCATTGCCATCTTTTGTCATTATTTCAATATAGGATAAACTGCTTCTTCGTCTTCAAAATTATACAGGATCACTAAAAAGTCTATTGAATGAATGTCCTGTACGAATCCTACTGAAAAAAATGACCTTATTTGGGATAGAATAACCTCAAATCATGAAAAGAAAAATTGTCAACTTGCAGTGTTCCTGTAACGATATTAGTTTGGTCAGAGATGCACCTTTCGACGAGTTTCGTGCGAATTTGTCTGTAGGATTGCTTGGACAAGAAGAAATGCCGCAAAATACCATAGCATTTCAAAGCTTCTAACTCTGTATAGTGCGCCTGCAATGGAGCTGTTGTAATTTTTTTTTGTTTAGGGGGAGGGGGATGGGGGTGGGGTGGGATTCAAGCCACCGTGTATCCACATAACTGAAGCTATTAGGCCATCATAAGCTCTCCCCTCTCTGATTAGGATCTATAACATCTGGGGGTTGGGGGTGGGGGGTGGGGGCATTAACACTATCATAAAATGAGTTTACTTTGTCTTCTAAAAGTGCGTGATACATACTAGAAGTATTTCCTCTACCAGTCATATCGATTGTACTATTATCAAAATCATACATATCATCCAGTTCAATATCATGTCCAAATACTCCTGCTGCCATTGTTTTTATCAATTAGTTTTTGTTTATTTTTGCATAATAAAATGACATTGTCCTATGAATCAAAGTTAGACCCATACAAACAAATTTGTGAACCACTGGGTGTTAAGGGCATTAGACATTCAATTGTTATCACAAACAATCCTAGCACAGTAGATCAAAAGCAAACTATTACTGTCAAGTTTCCAAAACTAGGTCCCAGTGATGTTATTGTTCCTGGTAATTTAATATCAAACTTTTATCAGATGCAGACGTGAACAGAACACTAGTTGACAACCTTGTTAGAACAATTATTTAAACTATTAAAGTTAAACTTGAATGCCAAGAAGTGTTTAGTCTTGATGATGCTGATGTATTCTACTGCTACAATGATCTGTGGCTCACTGGGGAAGAACAAGAAGACCATGTTTATTAAGGCATACAGTCATTGCCAAACTCAGAATTGATGCAGGAGATAAGACAACCACCACAGCAAAGGACGTTATATTGGCAGAAAAATACGGAAGTAGATTTTACATACCACTTGAACTCGAAATCCTGACAGCGCATTTGCCTTATTACCAAGGAGCACTGAATGACCGTCTAAGCTTTGAACTAACCTTCAATGACTACTCTATAGTTATCATCTGATCTCAATTCAACATATAAGGTGTCAAACATTTCCTTGGATATAAAATTGTCACACATGCTCATCTAGATACTCTCATTCAAAATCAGTACCAAACAAAAGTTCTGATTTATTATGACCGTGTGATAAGACACAGTATAATACCCAAAGACAAAGGTGATACAACGTGGAACATTAGCTTAAACACGCCTGCTAGGTCACTAATTTCATTCTTTTGTTGTTCGTTGAACCAGGAAGTCCATTTCAAAGAGAGTCAGAAAAAATACTATAATCCAAAGATTACACATTTATCCTGCACTATTGAAGGGCGTCCTAATCAAGTGTATGCTTCAGATATGCTACCATACCAACACTATGACGAGATGACAAAATATTTTCTGGGTGGAAGACAGAGTAAACCCCGCAAACAGGGCATGCAAAGATCTATCTGTATGACATAAGAATCGACCAATACCTGACAATCAAATAATGCACTTTGGCTAGACCTACGTAGTACAGACAATGACTACCTACACGGTCAGGCCATACTGTCGAAAATGGCAGTGAGGGAATTACAATCCAGATACAAAAAGCGGTGAAACAGCCAGAGCAATAAATGTGTACCTGTATCTGATTTATGATGCACAACCGAATATACAAGAAAGCAGACTAAGTGGTCACGTGTATTAAAATTATATTTTGTTTTAAAATTAACATGCTGACACTCGACCCACACTGTGGTTTGTTTTGTGATGCCACAGGCTGTGGAAAAACTGAATTTGTTCTTGATCTCTTACAAACAAGATACATCCATCATTTTGAAAACATTGTTATATTTTGCCCCACAATCAAACACAACAAAGCTTATCACAACCGTTTATTTATTTGGACTGATCACAACATTTATTTAGTCAACCCTGCAAAAAAACTGAATGACAGTCTGCAGTATTTTTACAAACAATTTCAAGGGCAGTCAACTTTGTTTATTGTTGATGATTGCTCTGCAGAGAAAGATATTGCTAAGAAGAGAAAAATATTGGCAGGACTTGCCTTCAGTGGCAGACACACAAACATCAGAGTATGTATTCTCACTCAAAAATATAATGCTGTACTGAAAGATGTTTGTAAACAACTAAAGTTTATCTGATTTTATTTCTGTAAGGATCATGACAGATTTGAAGACTGTCTCAGAGAGAACGATGTAATACCGAACAAACATGAACCAGGTGATGTGAAAAACAAACTGAAATAGACAAAGCATCTAAAGCTTATTTTAAAGACAGATCAGCCCACTGGGTATTGATTAGTAAATTAAATTAGTCTTTTGTTTTAGGCATAAAAATGAAAGACAGACAAATCAGTCTGCTTCAGAAATATCCAACACTTTTATGACTTAAGAACACACATTAAACAGCCTCTTTACCCTGACATAAATCTTTCAACACCAACATTGATAAACATGACATATAATGTGACTTTGGAAAATGATGATAATCTACCATGCTATGAGTACAAGACTGTTGATCCTAGGACACATGTTTTGAAACATCTGTAGTGGGCTAGATGTCCACTTTCTTGCAGTTGCATTGTCTGTAATTGGAGGGTTTAGGTAATGATCAAAGGGATTTGATATTTCGACTTTAAATAAATCTTGTTCGTTTACAGCTATATCGAGCTGATTTAACTGAATTATTTTCTGTTCATAAGTGGGTGCAACATTGTACTTGGCATCCACATTAAATTGAAATGCGTTTGTAGTGACGCTTGTTGATGATTTTAAATTCCATCCTTCTTTTTTATGAGATAATACAAATGTTTATTACCTTAACAAATCTTGACACAAGCAAACCAGTGTGGTTAACTAATGGGAGTGATAATCGTGATGGTAGCAAGGCTGTAGCTATCCATGAAATGTTTTACACTGTAAAGTGGTTTAATGTAACGGATGATGGTGAATATTCTGTACATAGAACTATAAGTCATACAAGGTTTGGCTCTAAACACATACAGCCTGGGTATTATGACTTTTGTACCTTAGCTGAATTTTTACAAGATATATATAAAATTAAAGCAACTTTAAATCCAGCTAACTTGCTTGTTACCTTGGAATTTCCAAAAGATAGTCAGTTAGTATTATCAGATAGTTTTGTAATACTACTTGGTTTTTTAAGCCAATATGATATATGACTTTTAATTACTGGTGATGAAGATTGGACATTAAAATAAAGCCCAAAAAAACAAACAAATAACTGGAAGATATCCTGTTCATTTGTCAGTACACACAGTACTAAACGTTTAGTTGAAAGAACTGAACACAACTGAAAATGTACACAAAGGAAAACCTTCGTCTTTATTGAGATGCTTACCAACTGGAACTGCACCCTATTGCAAAGGTGTGGCTGTTAGATTTCCTAATTTGCAGTTTAAGAAATTGGGTTCCAGTTTCTTTGAATCACTGTGTATATCTGTAACTAATCAAGATGACAAACCAGTTGTGATGCATGATTTTAGTGTTGTTTTGGAAGTTAAATAATTTTATTTTTGTTTATAAAAATGAGTGCTGTTCCAAAGTCAAGAATTATTCCAGTTGCATGCCCAGTGACAGAGTTGAAAGATTTGGCGGATGTACAAGATTTTGAAAAGGAGGGAGGTAGGAGAAGAATATGGTTTTGAACTTGATTCATTTGGTACGTACAAGCGGAAAGTAATTGGTGAAGTCATGAAAGATGGCGAAAGGCCGATTCCTAAACTTGGTCAGCTGCGTGATGTTACTGTTCCGCTACCGTCTACTCTTGTACATAATGTGCCCTACAACTTAATACATGTGGGTAATAAGTGGGTAGTTTCGCTAGTGCCGCCTGTGCCTGTTTCACCACCCACAATTGACTTGGACATAAAGTTTGAATTTATTAGTCCTTATGTATATATTGATGACGAAGGAGCCTTAGTGTTTAGAAAAGTTGTTAACTCTGGGCCAATGATTGTGAGTCTTGTTCCAATTTTTACTTCAGAAAACACTAGCAGAGATAAACTGAAAGTACAAGATTATAAAAAAACGGAG
Organism: Semisulcospira habei; assembly: GCA_036245525.1. Classification (NCBI taxonomy): domain Eukaryota; kingdom Metazoa; phylum Mollusca; class Gastropoda; family Semisulcospiridae; genus Semisulcospira; species Semisulcospira habei. Next base: position 53,018,418 of record BTPG01000002.1, on the reverse strand, counting down.
GTATCTTCTTACAAATAGAAAAGGCAGATCAGATACAAAAGTTTGTGTTTGTACCAGCAAACTTTACCATTGCAAGAGAAGCGACAATAGTATTTGAAGTTATCATGAGATCAGTAACTTCTGCCAAAGAAACAGATATTGCAAAGGGAATTAAACTTACGTGTGATGACACATTGACACAGTCAACAAAAGTTTTTATTGCTATTAGAAAAAAGTTTGATGTTGTTAAAGTTTCGAGCAGTAATCCAGCTGTCAAAATATTGGACGACAAAATAACTTTTGTTTTTCTAAGTTTCATAAAACTGGAACACATAGGTCTTGTTTCATTTTATTACGCCAGCAAATTGTATACTTTTGACAAGTTGCAAAATGTAATCACTGATTAAATAAAAAATATTTGTGAATAAAAAAAATGGTGAACTTCTATCCGCAACTACCAACGACTGAAACTGTGACATTTGTAACAACTGATCCACATGTGCCAATTGCATCAGATAAAACATTACAGGCAGACACATTCTGATTAATAAATATTACAGAAGCATTGAAATATTTGAAAAGTGAAGAGGCAAAATACTCCAGGTGTAAAAGATGGTATAAGACAGTTTTCAATTCTGTTCAAAACACATCTTTGGCTGTGGGTGCTGTTTCAGCTGGATGTTCTGTAGGGGGTATTGTTGTAATTGCCACTGGAATTGGAAGTTTAATTGGAATTGCAATTGAGGGTATTAGCGTTGCTACATGCCTGGCCTGCTTTGGTTTGGAAGCCCTAAACAAAAGATTTCATACAAAATTGCAGAAACATGAAGCATTGAGTACTCTTGCTAATGCAAAGTTGAGCAGTATGAAACTTATTATCAGTAAATCTTTGGAGGACAATTTTATTAGCGACGAAGAATTTAAGAGAGTGCAGGATGATTTAAATAATTACAAAAAACAAAAATCTGAAATACAGAATAAGATGCGTAGTCAATCTCCTGTGAATGTTGAAGAACTGAAGGCCAGTTTTTTAGAGAGGGGGAAACAGATCGGAGTTTAGGAAACCACAGATAAACTTCAAAATCTACTTTCAAGCAAATAAAAATCAGTTTTGGCAATTGTTTAATAATGACATACACTTCACAGAAAATGACACGCCACTTACATGACTTAGACCCGTCTACTTAGACCCATCTGCGCTGCCACCAGAGTACTATTGAGAAAAAAAGTTTATTTGTTGCTTTTGTAAGTTGAAAAAAATGTCTGAGTGTCTTGTTTCTGGAGTCAACTTGTTGTAAGAACTTGTAAAAATTTAGGGTAAGTAATTAATTCGTTCTTATGGTAAGTAATTAATAAGTTCTTATGGCAACTAAATTTAAGGTAACCTCTGCAGGTTCCTTAAGTTAGTTGCAACTTGTTAATAAGTAATGTTTCACTTGGCACCAGTCTTTATCAAGTGGACTGGAATGTGTTATTCCAACACAGTTAAAAGATTTTGTGTATATTAAGCCATCCTGTAAACCCCTACCTGTTAAATGATCCCCCCCCCCACCCCTTTTCAAGCAAGCTGTTACCCTATTCAGTGTATTTGACACCACTTAGTGGTTGAAAGGGCTTACAAAACCACAGTTGCATGGCGGCTTATTCATAAAAGTGAGCCGTATTGACTACAAGGTGTCCCCAGCATACCTGAAATTGAATAGCGGCATTTCACCTCACAAAGGCATTCAACTGTGTAACACGGGCCACATGTGAGCTTACAAAATGACACGTGCAACAGATTAAGACCTGTGCCACTCCTACTCGCTGAGAGGAGACTGACTTAAACGTATTCCACTTGAGTGGATTCTTGACACAGTCACCACAGTCTATGTCTTGTTCACAAAGCGGGTCTTTCTCTCTCTCTCTCTCTCTCTCTCTCTCTCTCTCTCTCTCTCTCTCTCTCTCTCTCTCTCTCTCTCTCTCTCTCTCTCTCTCTCTCTCTGTGTGTGCAAGGAGCTAATGGGCTAATGGGGGGATTGACTATGTTGTCCTTTATTCCCATTCACTGTTAAAGCCAATTTGCATTCGTTGGGTCATGATTAATATGTGGGACCTGTTTAAACATTTCTTGAGGTCAGGGAAGTTTATTCTTGAATATAGGGTTGGTCTGATGCATATTAGTCTAGTAGTTGAAAGGGTTTGAAAGGCTTGGATTCAATCAGCTTGTGGTGTTATACATAATTACTTTGCAGTCCGGGTTCGGTTTCTTAATATAACCTGACAGGCCTAGTCAGGTGTTGTTTGTGTGAGATCACCTTGGGTTACCTGCACTGAATTAGATGAGGGCATTGACTATGGGTGTGTGTGTGTGTGAAATGTCTTTAATCTATTTTGTTGAGTGCACTATATGGTTTTGGTTTGTTTTGAGAGAAACGGCCATGTGGGCATTAATGACCTTAATTAGTTAATTAATTAGGGTCAACTTAAGACAATGACCATTGTCTCAGTAATCTCCTTTCTCTATTCTGTACTCAGTCAAGGGTTCAGCGGCCAAGAGGGCGGGTCAGCATTTTACTGTGGAGTGCATAGGGCATGTCAGAGCACAGAAGAAGGCATGGCCATCCACTGCAGCCAAGGAAGCTACCAGTTGTAACGTCTCATCGTGCCACTGGACTCTGACTTCTGCGGCCGAGAGGGTGGGGTTGCTCCAGCGCAACAGCTTCTCCACCAAAATCTCCTTCACGCGCAGGTTTTGTGCATGGATCTTCACCTTCACCAAATCTGCACCTTCATCTTTCTTTTTCTTCTGCCTCCTCCAGAAGTCCTGCGGTGATGGGGAACGGGCGAACCGACAGGTAGAGGTTACTACTGGGAGTCGCAGCTCCGAACCTGGACGAAGGCGGTCTGTGGACCAGTGGTCGCACTTCCCTGTACCAAGGGCAGCAGGGAAGTTCGGTAGCATCCCAGGCGACTAAGCAGCCCTCTTCAGGACAGCACTGCTCACCCTAGTAAGGGAAGGAACTAGAAAAGGTGTTCCAAACATTGCCTGCCCTACACAAACCGGTCAGCTTACCGCGGCTGACGGTTTAACCCTTTTTATGCAGTCTAAAAGAAAAAAAAAGAAAGAAACTTATTCTCGGTACGTGGAACGTACGAACCCTGTTGGACAGAGATCAGACGAAGAGACCGCAGAGAAGAACAGCCCTCATAGCCAGGAAGCTGGCGAGATATGAGATCGACATTGCGGCTCTTAGTGAAACCAGATTTGCTGACGAAGGCTCGATCTGTGAACCTGAGGGTGGGTACACCTTTTTCTGGAAGGGCAAAGCTGAGAACGAGGACAGGATACACGGAGTTGGCTTCGCCATCCGCACCACGCTCCTCCGGCATCTGCCTTCTCTTCCCGCTGGCATCAGCGAACGATTGATGAAGCTCCGTTTACCCATCTCCCACACCCGACATTTCACTATCATCAGCACCTATGCTCCGACACACACCAACGCAGATGACGACAAGGAGGCGTTCTATGAGAGCCTCGACTCCCTCCTGAAATCCACTCCTGCAAGTGACAAACTCATCGTGCTTGGTGACTTGAATGCTCGATTTGGGCGCGAATGTGACTGCTGGGAAGGGGTGATGGGCCCAAACGGGCTGGGCAAGATGAACAGCAATGGCCTGCTGCTGCTGCTGACATTGTACGCTGAGAATGGACTCGCCATCACCAACACCCTTTCAGGCTGGCTAGTAAGTAAAAGACAACATGGATGCGACCCAGATCCAAGCAGTGGCATCTCATAGACTATGTCATTGTCCGCTAGCGGGATACTCGTGCTGTCAGAATCACCAGAGCCATGAGAGGAGCAGAGTGCTGGACCGACCATCGGCTGGTGCGATCTGTCCTCAACCTACACATTGCACCAGCACACAGGAAGAGGCCGAATCTCACCCAACCTTCATTTAACCTGGCCAAGCTGAAGTGCCGGACGTCAAGGAAAACTTCCAGTCCCACCTAGATGACCTGCTAACTGCTCATGAACCGTTGACTGACAATCCAACTGAAATGTGGAACCAGCTCAAAGGGATGGTGACGGAGTCTGCCAAAGACGTGCTTGGACCCAAGTAGAGGGTACACCAGTATTGGTTCGATGAGAACAATGAAGAGATCAACAAGCTACTGGAGCAAAAGCGCAGTGCCTTCATCGAGTGGCAGAACGACATCAAGTCCATGTCCAAGAAAGACCGCTTCAAACACCTCCAGAGGAAAGCCCATAGAGAGCTCTGCAACATGCAGGACGCCTGGTGGGACAGCAAAGCAAAAGAACTTGAACACTTTGCTGAATCCAGGAACTCCAAGGAACTTTTCAGCGCTATGAAAGCTGTCTACGGCCCTGCCAGACCCAGCACAACCCCTCTCGTTTCCTCAGACGGCTTCACCTTGCTAAAGGACAAAGGCAGCACCACTGAACGCTGGAGAGAACACTTCTCAAATCTGCTGAACCTGACTTCCACTGTCGATCCCGTAACCCTGGACATGATTCCCCAGAAGGCGACACTGGATGACCTTGACCTCCCGCCAACCCTACACGAGGTCAAGAAAGCGATCAACCAGACTAGCTTCGGCAAGGCTGCAGGCATGGACGGCATCCCCGCAGAGCTCTTCAAAGCAGCTGGACCTGAGACCCTTGATGCCTTCCTCAACATTCTGACAAGCGTCTGGGCAGAGGAGAACACGCCACAGGAATTTAGAGATGCTACAATCGTCTCCCTGTTCAAGAACAACGGCAGCAAAGCAGACTGTGCCAATTACCGAGTGATCTCACACTTGTCCATTGTTGGCAAGATCCTCGCGAGAGTCATCCTCAACCACCTGATCAGCTCTGTATCTGAGGAAGCACTCCTAGAGGCTCAGTGTGTTAGTTAGTTAGTTATTTGGGTTTAACGCCGAGCAGGCGACTAAGGCCATCTCACGGCGGGATGGGTAAAAATCTGGTCAGCCAGACTAAAAGCAAGGTCTTAAGACAAGATGTAAATATAGCTTAAAAATGGCAGGCTAAAATGTCGCACAAGTCTTTAAAAGAAGCGTATACAGACTCTCTGAAAAAGGGCAAATAAAAAATATTTACATAGGCCTTCAGCGTGACGACAAGAAAGCTGCCCTTCAGGCCGATTTACAGCGCATGCTCAAAGACACAGTTGATCCAGCAGACTCCTCCCCTGAAACACTCTGGGAACAACTGAAAACTGCTATTGTAAAATCTTCTGTGGAAGTCTTGGGCTTTGCTAGAAAGAGGAACAAAGACTGGTTTGACGAAAACGACGTAGAGATCCAGGAACTTCTAGCAAAAAAAAAAGAGCCGCCCACCAGGCCCATCTAGCCCAGCCTTCCTGCCCTGTGAAGAAGTCTGCCTTCCGCCTCATCTGCAGCAGTCTCCAGCTCAACCTTAGAGAGCTCCAGAACGAGTGGTGGTCCAGACTCGCACAGAGGACCCAGCTCTGCGCTGACAACGGTGACTACAGGGGCTTCTACGAAGCACTGAAAGCAGTGTATGGCCCTAGGCACCTGGTACAAAGTCCCCTGCGAAGCGCTGATGGACAGGCACTCCTCACAGATAATACCTCCATCTTGAACCGCTGGTCGGAATACTTTCAGGACCTCTTCGGCGCTGAGCGCACTGTTCAAGAAACAGTCATCCTCCAAATCCCACACCTTCCACTAAAGGTTGAATTGGACGAACCACCCACCGCCGAAGAGACCCTCACAGCTATCCACCAGCTCAAGAGTGGCAAAGCAGCAGGCATTGACGGAATCCGGCCAGAGATCTGGAAACATGGAGGCCCAGCACTGCACAACAAGCTCCACGACCTCTTTCTCTGCTGCTGGGAAAAAGGAACACTACCAAAGGATCTCCGTGATGCAGTCATCATCACCCTGTACAAGAACAAAGGAGAGAAGTCTGCCTGCTCTAATTATCGTGGAATTACCCTGCTGTCCATTGCCGGGAAAATTCTCGCAAGGTTGCTCCTGAATCGGCTGGTACCTGCCATCGCTGAAGATCACCTCCCAGAGGGCCAGTGTGGCTTCAGAGCCAACAGGAGTACCACTGACATGGTCTTTGTGCTGAGACAGCTTCAGGAGAAGTGCCGCGAGCAGAACAAAGGGCTGTACGTAACGTTTGTCGACCTAACAAAAGCGTTTGACACTGTGAGCAGGCAAGGTATGTGGCAGATACTGCAGCGACTAGGCTGTCCCCCAAAGTTCCTCAACATGATCGTCCAGCTCCACGAGGACCAGCAAGGCCAGGTCAGACTAAACAGTGACCTCTCAGAACCATTCCCCATTCGCAACGGCGTGAAGCAAGGCTGCGTGCTGGCACCGACCCTCTTCACCATCTTCTCCAGCATGATGTTGAAGCAGGCCACAGTGGACCTCGACGATGACGACGCAGTGTACATCAGGTATCGTCTCGATGGCAGCCTGTTCAACCTCAGACGACTGCAGGCCCACATGAAAACCCTAGACCAACTGATTCGTGAGCTGCTCTTTGCTGATGACGCTGCCCTCGTTGCACACACAGAGAGAGCCTTGCAGCGCATTACGTCCTGCTTCGCAGATGCCGCCCAGCTCTTTGGACTTGAGGTCAGTCTGAAAAAGACAGAGGTCCTTCATCAGCCGGCACCCAAGGAAGAGCATCGTTCTCCCCAGCACAATCAACAGCTGAAAAAAGGCACCAAGATCAGCGTGTACAGAGCTGTCGTCCTCACCACCCTGCTGTATGGTTCCGAGTCCTGGGCCCTCTACCGCAGCCAACTACGACTCCTCGAACGCTTTCACTAGCGCTGCCTGCGTACCATCCTCAGCATTCACTGGAGTGACTATGTCACCAACGTCGAGGTCCTTGAACAGGCGGAAACTGTGAGCATCGAGGCTTTGCTGCTGCGGACACAGCTTCGCTGGGCGGGGCACGTCTCCAGGATGGAGGATCATCGCCTACCCAAGATCACTCTGTTCGGCGAGCTCGCCACTGGACACCGAGACAGAGGGGCACCAAAGAAGAGATACAAAGACGGTCTCAAGAAGTCACTTAGTGCCTGGCAAATCGACCACCGCCAGTGGTCTTCGCTTGCTGCGGACCGTGACACCTGGCGCTCCACCATACACAAGGCAGCCGTCTCCTTTGAGGACTCTCGCAGAGCTAACCTTAAGGACAAGCGGCTCAGAAGAAAAAACAAAGCTGTCGTAACTCAGAACCCTGACCAGACCTTTCCCTGCAGCCACTGCGGTCGAACCTGCCTGTCCCGGATTGGCCTCCGCAGCCACGAAAATGCCTGCAGACGACGTGGGCAAGCCCTATAGAATCTTCGTTCGCGAAGTCAAGCCAAGAGAGAGAGAATGCTCAGATCTTATTAAAAATATTGCATTCTCTCAAGAAATTGAAGATTTTGTCCGGGGGAACATCCCGGAACAAAACCTTCAAGGAGTCCGCTGTGAAGTGTTTATATCTCGTGTCAATTAGATCAGCACAATACAGCAAAAAGTGTCGAACAGAAAACTGCTCATCACAGGCAAAACACCATGGACGCTCATCCTGTTTAAGTAAGTAAGAGTGCGTAACATACGTGTGCCCGATGTGGAGCCGATCAAGGACAGTCTCCTCACGGCGGCTGCCGCAGCGGAAAGGTAGACTGTCGGACAACGTAGGAAGAGCTTCATGAAGCTTGTTCCCTTCCTCTTTGTTCCACTCGGACTGCCACTCGCGGGCTATGTACGCACTAATCACAGGTTGAAAATCACTATAAACAGTCTGTGTGTCAGGGACAGGGTCACTGCGGGCACTGTTGGCAGCAGAATCTGCGATTCTGTTGCCTTCGATGCCCACATGGCCCGGGACCCAAAGAAAAATGATGAAGGCTCCCAGACATATTCGCAGACCTTGATGGTGAATTGTGTTCAGACGCTGTAGAACAGACTTGGAAGCCGAGCCATATACCACAGAGCCGTGTTGGAAAAACGGTGCTCACATCGCAGACATGAATGTTTTAGCCTGATTCTGCCCTAGCCGTATACACAGAGTTTTGTGACACAGGTCTCGATTTTGTTGAAGTCACTCATCCTTTGTGTATTTCGAACATGTTTCACTTTACAAAGCAAGGTACTGCTCTCGTCAGCGGACCAAACCTGACCACAGAGGTGTGATTTAGTTATCACATCCTTCCTTCTGTTCAAAGGAGTATCTGTGGATTTGTTGTTTGACGGTATTTGTTGTCCGTTCATTGTGAGTTGGTCGGGTTCATTGCGCGGTCTCCCCGTGGAGTGATTCAAAGCACTGTGGGAGGTAATTTTGCGTCACCAATTTTGGTGCGATTACCTCGCCGTCTATGTTACCTTCATTGCGTTTTTCGCAGCAGTGTTTTCATAGAGGCATTTTGGATTGTTTAGCGCAAGGTTGTTGTACGTCACCAATATGTCACAGTTTGGTGCGATTTCAGTTGGTTCTTGGATTTCTCTAACCACGGCATTCTGGTTTATGCCAGTGCACAGTTTGTACCGAGGCTGTAGCTCTTACTACGACCTTCTCGTATGCAGTTCAAGTGGCGTGTATGGCTACTGCCGCATCATTTGATGTTTGTGGCGGCTCGCAGTGCGGTCCGGTCACGTGGTCCCGCACAGCCTACTAAGAGCGTGCCTGTTGTTGGGCTGGCGGTTCGTCGTTGACTTTTAGCTTTCGCGCGCAAAGTCTCCGGCCAGGCCAGAATCAGGCTGAAACATTCATGTGTGCCATGTGAGCGCCGTTTTGTCCAACACGGACTTGTTGGGGTGTACCCCGCTCGTGCTCTCCCGCGTAGATTGATCCTTGGGTCTATCCGCATAATGTGACAGACAGAGATAGTAACTATGGGCGTTTTTGACCAATTTATATCGATCCCAAATTTCCATTGTTTTTCGACCGCATACTCCCACGCCTTCACGCCGCCCATTTTTTTCAGCGCCTCGGCATGCTTGTCTAAATTACCGACCGCTACTGAATACGCCACTGCATTATTATTTGAACAGTCACCATTTTATGTACCTCTCCACATAGTAATACCAACAGGGGGGTTAACACCTGAACTAATTAACCCATTAATTATATAAGTGTGTTCATTCTACAATGCGTAGTTTATTGATTACTTAGTCAATTACAGGTATTTCCGATAAACGATCAGGGGGCGCCGTTACACACGCGCGCACTTATGAAAGAAAAAGAAAAAAAAAAATCAGTGGTAAACACACTGACTAAGTCTATTTTTTCAATCAAATAAGAGCATTTAAATCAGCTTACTAAATAGTCTTGTTCAAATTTTGTCAATTTTACACACAGAGGGCCGTTTGAGAAACAACATGGGGGCTAACCTTTGCCCATATGAAAAACAACATAGAGGAGTTGCTTCCCTTAGAAATTTTAATTTGACCTACACGCTGCCGTAGTACTCTGAGAGAGTAGATACAAAATTACTATACATATCTAATTAACAGTACTGTATCAACCCACTAAAACAACACTAATTTACCTACTAACCATGTTCTCAACCCCGCCCTGACTTAATCGGTTGTATGATTAGCTTGGCATATGGTTAGCACTATTGACATCCGCCCTGCAAATCGATCGATAAACTACGCATGCCTATGTCATGACAGCATTGCATAACTTCCGGTCTATATCGACCTTAAACTTAAATACTAAATTTAACTGCTTTTTCAATGGGCTGAGGTTTGGCCTGGCGGTTTTGGCTCACGGAACACACCTAAGAATAAGCGCACGCGCAAAACCATGGTTCTTATTCTTACGTGTGTAACGCGGTTCGAATCTCCTCCGAGTCTCTCGATTTTCGTTTCGAAAAAAAAAATGTCTGGATGCGAGAGACTCATCTGGGGTGTGACGAACCCATAATACCAGGCCAAAACAAAAACAAAAAGCCATTAAGTCCGAGGGTGAGCGATCACCAGACACTGATACTGCTGACGCCACCGGGCAGGTGGAAAATAAACAAATAGCCGTTATGACCGAGGGTGAGTGATCACATTGACACCACCGGGCAGGCGACAAATAAATACAAACCGTAAGTCCGAGAGTGAGTGATCACATTGACACCACCGGGCAGGCAAATGAATAAAACAAAATAAATAGCCGTAAGACCTAGATTAAAGAAAGTACTAGGCAGGCAAAAAAAAAAAAAAAAGCCCGTAAGACCGAGAGTAAAACAAATTACCGGGCTGGCAAAAAAAAAAAAAAAAAAAAAAAAAAAAAAAAAAAAAAAAACATTTTTTGTGTGTGTTTGTGTCTGTCTGTGTGTCCTAGTCCCATCTGGGGTGACGGAGCACCTGTCTAACTAGTACCACAATGCCCTCCTAGGAGGGGGTAATTGTGATCCCTCTCCTAATGAAGTCATTGTGGTACTAGTTAGACAACAGACGGGACTTTTGTTCTTTTTTTTTTATTAAAACATAGGAGAAATATGCTGATCATGACACGCATGACACGCGCCCTATAAAACTCTCGCATGAGTGGCCCCTTGAAATGATTAAAGCTGTGGCACACGTCATTCAAAGCTATCGCATGAGTGCTTTGCAAAGTCCTTTGAAAGCCCACTTCAGTAACGGGCCTGAAAGCGCTCACATTTCTAAAGCGGGTTGAATGTTCTTTTTGAGAGGGACATGTGGTGACCTTTTGAAAGCGTCTTTTTATGTGTCTACCTTGAATTACCCCATCTCGTAGAAAAACAAGTTGCCATATGACTGCACAACTTGTCTGCAACCACAGTGCAAAACAAGTCCGTACATCAACACATCACCCGTCATTATCGGACTCCTGTCTGTCACGACACGCCTGACAGAGTCAGATTATTGTGGACAATATAAATGCTAACACTCAAGAAACCCACCCACTCTAAATAAATCACACAACGCCAGTGATAAACAACAATCGACTCTTTTATTACCTACATTTACTCTAACCCCCCCCCCCCAATCCACTAATGCCTCACACCCTCACACATACACACACACACATGCACTCATATAACATATTAACACATGAAAATGATTAACAGATGAACATTAACCTTTTGACGACGGAACACACATATGTGTGCCCCAAGCAAAGCTCCGTTGCCGACGGGACGCACACATATGTGCGCTGGCCTAGTTTCCTTATTGCCAATACCGGCAGTATGGTCTAAGGGAAGCAATCTACTATAATATGTCAAGCACTCATTTCTTTACTTGTAGAGTGACTTTTCTTGTTTGTATGGGCTGAAACCAACGAATTAGAAGCTCTAATACAAAACGTCCCCATGTGCAAAAAAAAATGGCGGATTTTGGTGTAAAAACTTTTATGTGTGAAGAAACTTTTCTGTTGTGCCTTTCTTTCTGGATTATTTACTGGTGATACACTAGAATATGTCTCTGGAATGCTAGGTGAGTGTAATTTTCACACTCTGGCTAACTAATACACTAACAGCATGTTCAGTTTCAGTGGAACCCAGTGTGAAACTGTTTTTGATTTTTGGCTTCTTACCCCATCTTCTTTATACACCTGTAAAATCTTAAAATTACAAAATATTTTCTTCAGCATAGTGTCTACGAGTTCACCTTGAATTGCTTTTTCCACTGATACCAAATATGGTGGGGTATGATAAGATTTTTACAACAGACAAGGCCAATGAAATTTGTCAAAATTACTACGGTAGCAGGGAAAAATCAAGTTGGCAGACTACGGTGGCAAAAGGTTAACCTGGCTATGCAAGGCGGGTACTTTGTTTCTGTACAGTGTCCTCTCTGTCCCACACTAGACAGGGTGGCTCGTAATGTAATAGTACTATCACTACCCTGAAGAGCACTGTTGCCGCGCTCGCCACTCTCCACCGGTACAGGAACGGTGGAGCTTGACTCAGAATTTCGGAGTACTTGCTCTGGTAATACTGCTGCTGTCGCCCCTCGAACGTCTGCGACCGACGCGCAGAACGTTGAATCAGCCTGCTGTAGCCCAATGTCAAAGCACTTTTTTTTTATTAACACATGGTTAGTGAAGGCATTTCAGCTCCTGACAAAGGCCGTGTTTATATTATGTGTGTGTGCGTGTATACACCTATGTAATGCATGTATGCGTGTGTGTGGGTTTGTGTGTGTGTGTGTGTGTGTGTGTAAGAGTGCATGTGTGTGGGTGCATGTGTTGTCCGTGTGTGTGTGCGTGTGTGTGTGTGTCACGCCTTTACCACAGCTGACACTTAGTTCGCTTCAGGCTGCCAGAGAGATAAGGCGCGGCGAGGTCACATTCCACTGTCGCTCGCTCATTCTATTTATATCGCTCTTGCAACTGAGCAGTATACAGCGTGTCGGGCGCTCTGCGCTATAACAACTACCTACACGTTTGTATTCATAACACATCTCGGCCTAAAGTGACTGTTGTGAAAGCAACATCGTTCAAAAGATGAAGATTTCACCTACACACTGATACCAAACATGACAACATTACGACTTAGACTTATGTAGCAGATTATGGTGAAAATAAAGAGAACGAGAATTTGTTGATGTATGATGCCGGTGTTTGTTGTGAAATTGACAAAGTTCCCACAGCTATAACAGGAAGACGTAACTTTTCCCAATGAAACACACTTGCACGCATAAGGGTCAGCATGCCTACAGTAAGTATTACTTACTAGATTTTCGCTACGCGCTGGGGGATGGAAGCAGGAGGGTGGTTAATGAGGTCACTGACAAGTGTCGACAGACAAGTACCAGGCGCCTGCCTTAGTACACTCCCGGCCGAATCGGGGAAAGTGAGGGCTTAGTTACACGGATACTATAGAGGAGATAGTCACGTTTCTTTCTCGGGAAATAGTGTCACACTAACAGTGAACCGTGTACATGTACTTTTGATTTAACTTTTGATCATGATGGAGTCTGATGAAACGCATACAGTCTGTGTACACACAGGTGTGTTCCATGCACTGCGACTAAATGCATTGTGCAGAATATGTGGCGGGAGATCACAAAAGAAACACAGTGATAAAAAGTCATATCTTTGTATCAAATATGAACACTTAATCCACAAGTGTTATGGAATTAATATCCAGGAAGACAAAGACCTGATGCACTCCAAAACACGGTGTAGTAGTTGCTATAGTCGGATGAAACGGATAGACTCTGAAACACGTGTGTCTGCGGAGACAACGCGAAATGCGGCGTCTGATATTGCCTCATCACAACACATTTGGACCATGTTCGATCCAAATACGAGTGTTGAAGAATGTGTCGCGTGCGTTCATTTCATGCAGCTAGGTAAAGGAGGACGACCAGCGAAGGGTGCACATGGGAAGAAACGACCGTTTCGATCTGTGGAATGTCACAGTGACACTCATAACACTGACACTAATAACAGCACTAATGAAGGTGATAGTGGTATACAAGTTTTCATTCCCGCGATGTCTACTCCCCGTAAAACGCCATGCAAAGTCGATGCTCAAACGTCGCCGTTACAAAGAGTGTGTACCCCATCTCCACCAGCCAAGCGGACGCATGAAATAGCCATTTCACCCATTGAAAAAACGGGTGTCGATATAGCCACATCTCCACATATCAAACGACCCAGCCTTCGACCTGTCCAGGAACTGCAGATGCCATTGACAAAGGAGGAAGAAAAATATCAGACGGCACTAAACCGCACAATGCTTAATGAATCAGCTGATGCCACAATCCATTGCAAGACTGGAGGACAGCCTTTGTATTTTATGCACATACCAAAACCAAGAAAACCAACAACAGGGGCATCATCAGCCGTAATACGAAGAAGGTCTAAGGTATTAGCCCGTGCTAGAGCAAATATGTCTGGCGGATCAGAAGTGGATGAAGCTGAACAAATAACTGACGAGTTAAGACGAGAAAGAAATGAAAAAATGACTGCAATATTAGACAGAGCAGGCCATAGGCGATCCGTGTATGTCTGTAGAAAACAGGGTATTGCTCTGAGAACCAATCTAGGATTAAGCTGGTCCAAGTACAGAACATACAAACGCTTCATGAGAAGTATTGGTGTCAAACTTGAAAGTGAAAGAAAGGAAAGACAGACCCAGAAAGAAGCGCTCTGTGGCACAGTGACCATTGAACAAAAGAATCTGACTTTTGAAAACAAAGTAACAAACAAGAAAGAAAGCCAGAAAACGCCTGTCGCCTACATAGAGGATCTCACACATTTTGTTCCTGAACTGCTTGACAAGTTTGAAGCTGCAAATCTTCTTGAATGGCATGAACAAATACCAAATGATGAAATTTGGATAAAACTAGGAGGAAATCATGGCGGTAACAGTTATAAAACAATGCTTCAAGTTGCTAATCTCCAAAACCCTAACTCTAAACACAATACGTTTTTGGTGTGTATGGCTAACTGTAAAGACAGTCATGAAAATCTTCAAACAATTTTGCAGCCGTTTAAAGAGCAGGTGTCACTTCTCCAAACCATGAAATGGAAAGAAAAACAGATACGTGTATTTCTGTTTGGCGATTACGATTTTCTCGTCAAACTCTTTGGTGCTTTTGTCTAGTGTGTCAGCAAATGTGCTGAACCGCAAGGTATATTTAAAAACACTGTTGAATACTGTGACCTGTGATGGACTAATCGGATTTTAGTACACGGAGGGCATTAGCAGTCTGTGGAATACCGGGACTACGGGCGAGAAATGCCAGAACGCGACCTGTCAGTGACCTCATTAACCACCCTCCTGCTTCCGTCCCCCAGCGCGTAGCGAAAATCCGGTAAGTGATACTTACTGTAGGCATGCTGACCCTTATGAGTGCAAGTGTGTTTCGTTGGGAAAAGTTACGTCTTCGTGTTATGGCTGTGGGAACTTTGTCAATTTCACAACAAACACCGACATCATACATCAACAAATTCTCGTTCTCTTTATTTTCACCATAATCTGCTACACAAGTGTAAGTCGTAATGTTGTCATGTTTGGTATCGGTATGTAGGTAAGAATGTCAACTTTTGAACGATGCTACTTTCACAACAGTCACTTTAGGCTGAGATGTGTTATGAATACAAACGTGTAGGTAGTTGTTATAGCGCAGAGCTCCGGACACGCTGTATACAGCTCAGTTGCAAGTGCGATATAAAAAGAATGAGCGAGCGAGAGGGTAATTTGACCTCACTGCGCCTTATCTCTCTGGCCGCCTGAAGCGAACTAAGTGCTACGCGCAAGCACTGGCTGGTAAAGCCGTGGTGTGTGTGTGCCTGTGTGAGTGCATGTGTGTTGGTATGTATGTATGTGTGTTTGCGTGTGTGTGTGCATGTGTTTATATGTGTATGTGCCTCCGTGTTTGCGTGCATGTGTGCGTGTGTGTTTGTTTGTGTGCGTGTATATATGTGTTAGAGATATAAGAAATGACATTCCAAGAACATTTTTTTTCATTGCCTCTGTGCCAATACCCCCAAAACATAGTTATTTAAATAATAACCACACACACACACACACACACACACACACACACACACACACACACACACACACACACACACACACACACAAAAACTAACATTGCTATATGCACTTGATAACAAATTATTAAAGTTACCTACAGATACTTGATAACAAATTTCCAAAGTCACTTATAACTGACAAATAACTTTACAGGTAACCTTTTAAGATCTTATAAATGAGTTATAAGTGACTTAAGTCAAGAACTTATAGGAACTTAAACATAAGAAATTGTAAGTTCTTGACTCAAGTCACAACTTAAGTCACAACTTACTCGGACAGATTTGACAAGATACAAGGACAACAAAAAAAAACTTTTTTTTAGTAATAGTCAGGTGGTGGTGGTGGAGCTGATGGGGTTAAATAGTTAGGCACAAGCGACATGCCACCTTTTAGCGAAGTGTAATGAAAAAATAATAAACGATTATCAAATCTGATTTTTATTTGTTTAAAAGAATGTGTAGCTTTTCTGTGGTTTCCTGTACCCCTATCCTTTTTCCCTCTGCTAAAAACTAGCTTCAGTTCTTCAACATTCACGGGAGACTGACTACACATTTTATTTTCTATTTCAGATTTCTGTTTTTTGTAATTATTTAAATCATCCTGGACCCGCTTAAATTCTTCGTCACTAATATAATTGTCCTGTAACGCTTTACTGATAATAAGTTTCATACTGCTCAGCTTCACACCCGCCAAAGTACTCAATGCTTTATGTTTCTGTAACTTCGTATGAAACCTCTTGTTTATGGCATCCAAACCAAAGCAAGCCAGTCCTGTGGCAATGCTAGCTCCTTCCAATCCGATTCCAACCAAACTTCCAATTCCAGTTGAAATCAATACAATACCCCCTACAGAACAACCAGCTGAAAAAGCGCCAACAGCCATAGATGTGTTTTGTACAGAATTAAAAATGGTCTGATACCGTCTTTTGCACCGTGAGTACCTCGCCTCTTCACTTTCCAAATATTTAATTGCTTCTGTTATATAATTTAATCTAAATGTGTCTACCTGTAATGTTTTATCTGATGCAATTGGCACAGCTGTCGCATGCGGATCAGGCACAAATGATGACACAGTCTCAGTCGTCGGTAGTTGCGGATAGAAGTTTACCATTTTTTTATTCACAAATATTTTTTTTTATTTAATCAGTGATTACATTTTGCAACTCGTCAAAAGTATACAATTTGCTGGCATAATAAAACGAAACAAGATCAATGTGTTCAAGGTTTATGTAACTTAGACGAACAAAAGTTGTTTTGTCAACCACCACCTTGACAGCGGGAATACTGCTCGAAACATTAATAACATCAACATGTTTTGTAATAGCAATAAAGACCTTTGATGATTCTGATACTGTTTCATCCCATGTAAGTTTTATTCCCTGTGCAATATTTGCCTCTTTTGCAGAAGTTACAGATTTCATGATAATTTCAAATACTATTGTCGCTTCTCTAGCCACGACTAAGCTTGCTGGCATAAACACAACAGAAGTATCTGATCTACTCTTTCTAGTTGTAAGAAGATACTGCCGTCTCTCATAATTTTCAACTTTCAGTTTATTTCTGCTATTGTTGTCTGGGGCAAAGCTTGGAACAAGGCTTACAATCAGCGGCCCAGAATTAACAACCTTCCTAAACACTAAGGCACCTTCATCATCAGTGTATACATAAGGACTAATAAATTCCAACTTTATGTCCCAGTCAATTGTTGGTGGTGGTGCAGGCACAGGTGAAACCACCCACTTATTTCCCACATGTATTAAGTTGTAGGGCGCATTATTTACAGGCGGAGTAGGTACAGTAACATCACAAAGCTGACCAAGTTTAGGAATCGGTCTCTCTGTTCCTTCTTTTATGTCATCAATTACTTTTCGCTTGTACATACCAGTTGAATCAAGTTCAAAACCATACACTTCCCCTACCTCTCCCTCCTTCTCAAAATCCTGTACGTCAGCCAAATCTTTTAACTCTGTCACTGGACATGCAATTGGTATGATTCTCGACTTTGGACCAGCACTCATTTTTATAAACAAAAATAAAATTATTTAACTTCTAACACTACACTAAAATCATGCATAACAACTGGTTTGTTATCTTGATTAGTTACAGATATACTCAGTGACTCAAAGAAATTAGAACCTAATTTCTTAAACTGTGCAGGAAATCTAACAACCACACTTTCACAATAGGGTGCAGTTCCAGCTGGCACACATCTCAACAAAGACGATGGCTTTCCATTGTGTATATTTTCAGTTGTGTTTAGTTCTTTCAAATAAACATTAAATGCTGTGTGTACTGACAAATTGACAGGTCGTTTTCCAGTTATTTTAATTTTTTTTTTTGTCTTCATTGTTATAATACCAAACATAGCTTCATCTAAATCATCTGATCTCCACCAATCTTCATCAATATAAAATCCAAGTAAATATGCAAATCTATCTGAGATCCTTAACCAATCTTGTGTCAGAAATTATAATGTAACAAGTAGGTTAGCTGGATTTAAAGTTGCTTTAATTTTAAAATTACTTTGAAACCATTCAGCTATAGTACAAAAGTCATAATACCCAGGCGGTAAAGCTTCAGTCTTACCACCAAAAATTACTTTATTATATATATCATCTTCTACATTAAACCATTTTACTGTGTAGAACATTTCATGGATAGCAACAGCCTTGCTACCATCTCGATTATCAATCCCATTAGTTAACCAGGTTTGCTTGTGTCAAGATTTGTTAAAGTGATAACATTTTTATTATCTCATAAAAAAGAAGCATGGAATTTAAATCACCAACCATTACCACAACGAACGCATTTCAATTTAACGTGGATGCTAAATACAATGTTGCACCTACTTATGAACAGAAAATAATCCAACTAAATCAGCTCGACATAGCTGTAAGTGAACAAGATCTATTCCAAGTGAAAGTACCAAATCCATTTGACCATTACCTAAACCCTCCAATTAACAAATGATGCTACTGCAAGAAAGTGGTCTTCAAGTCCACTACAGATGTTTCAAAACCAACTTAACTTTGCCATACTGTGTTCAACTACAGGCTGTGGTGTTTCATTTACAGACCACTTGAATCACTCAAACAAACTAATTAAGTCTGTCTATCGTTTCCATGTTTATTACCAGCTTAGATGTATACTGTCAGAACTACATACACCACTACCCACTGAATCCAGTTTCAACAGGTATAACAACCCCATGGATATGAAAGCATTTGAACGCATCTGTAATGAATTTAACATAAGCACTAAGTATGACTTTACACAAAAACTTGATGATCACAATGGTATGGGTACATTGTATTATGCTATGAGTCACAGACAATACCCACAAGATTACTACCCTGCTTACACTTCATTCTCATCTAAATCTGAAGTCTGGTTAGGCTCAATAGAACAGAAACAGTCTAATGCATGGACCACATTTATTTTAGAAAAGAGTGACGGGTTTACTCAAGCAAGAGTCGAGCACGTAAATGAGTCAATCAGAACATATGTCTGGTGTATACTAGGAGCACAATCATTAACAAAATCAAATATTTTGAATGGAAGTGGAAAATTTGAAGCACAAAAACAATTTCTCGCAAACCTGGAAGATTCAATTAATTCAACAGTAGATCTTCCATCTAGCATACAACGCTACCAAGACGTACTCAGATATGCCAGATCAAAAGTTGATTTTGTAGTTGGTATCGGGTTATACATGTTACCATCTGACCTTCAACTCCAAATGGGAACAATAACAAATTATAATAATGAAATCATTGTTGCTGGTGTTGGTAAAAAATTAGGACTCAATCAATCTGTAAACTTGGGGGCTACAACCATGCATGTACAGTCATTAAAACCATTACAGATGGTAACACCCCCGGCCCCAGCCCCGGCCGCCACACCGGCACTCATACAACCAGTACAGTCAACCCCTGACACACATGAGTCAGAGAGAACAGCATTGGTAATAGGTCTAACAGGGTTAGGGGTTTTACTTCTTTATCTGTTTCATTAAATACCCTGTGATTAACCCCCCTACTGTCACCAAAAATACCCACACATGCTCCGCCATAAAACCAACTACCTTTGCTGCTGTAGTGATAAGCCAACTGACAACTGTGCCTATAACGCCAGGCAAAGCGTCCACTGCTTTCACAGCCAATTTTTTAAGCAAGTCTGATATGTGAGACAGTTGTTTCTTTACCCATGACTGTAAATCTTTTGGGTCTGTTGGAGTCGGTGGGCCTGGCGGTGCTGGAGGCAGAGAACCACCAACCCCGGTTCCAGAAACAGCCAACACAACAGTACTGATAATAAATCCAAGAGCAGTAATTAAACTAGCAATTGTAATACCCTGCTCTCTGAAAAGTGTTTTAAGTCTCTCAGCCAGAGTTGTGTCTTCGTGAAGTATTTTCTGAATAGTTTCTCTAATCCTGTTGACCTGTGTTTTTAGTTTTTGTCTCCCAATACTAGTCACTTCTAACCTTCCTGATCTTTCTATCTGCAAATTATTTAATCTGTGTTGTATTCTTTCTTTCATTTCTGTGTCAAGATTCCCATTGTCTGGGGTAGCCAGTTTTTCTTTTTCACGTTCTATGTGTTTATCAAGCTCACCTAGTTTGGCAACATTGTTTACCATCTCACCTCTTATCGTCTGTAGAGATTTATCCAACCCTATAATCTCCCTCATTGACAAAGGTGGGTCTTCTATTGTTTTCATTACTTCGTCAGTAAATGAGGTTTCTTGTATCACTGTGTTTGCTATTTCTGGCAGGCTTGTTACTGGTGCCATTTCAATTTGTTGTGCCGTTGGTAACTTTGTTTGCGTGTCGTGAAGTGCACTAACAAGACGTGGTGTGACAGGAGACCCACCAATTCCAAGTTGACGCAAGGCACCAACACCACCTTCATTTTTTATTGTACTTAATGCCCTAAACTTACCAGGGACTTTTTTGTTAGTCAATAGTACTTTTCCTTTGTCAACAGTATTTAAATATAAATGACCCTTGCCATCAAGTTCAAACTGATTAGGATCTACGTTGTCTGGGCGGCCACCAACATGATCATAAAACGAGTTTACTTTGGTTTCTAAAAGTTCATGACGTAAACTGTAAATATTTTTTGTACCAGTCATATCTGTCATATCTGTCATATCTGATGTATTACCAAAGTCATACATGTCATCCATTTTAAAATCTTCATGATTAAATCCTCCCGCTGCCATTGTTTTATTAATTTATTATTTTTTATTGTGCATAATAAAAATGACACAGTCTTACGGATCAAAGTTAGACCCATACAGAAAACTACATGAGCCTCTTGGTGTTAAGGGCATAAGACAATCAATCGTCATCACAAACAATCCAAGTACCATAGACCAGAACCAAACACTTACAGTTAAGTTTCCAAACCTAGGTCCCAGTGACGTTATTGTTCCTGGCACTGCACGCCTAGCATTTAATATTGAACTATCATCAGACGCAGATATGAACAGAACACTAGTTAACAATCTTGGCAGAGCAATTGTTAGAACTATTAAAGTAAAACTTGAAGGACAGGAAGTGTTTAGTCTTGACGACTCCGATGTTTTCTACTGTTACAAAGATTTGTGGCTTACAAGAGAAAAACGAGAAGACCGTATTTATCAAGGCATACAGTCAGATAATGTTGGTAAACTTAGAATCGATGCAGCAGATAAATCAACGTCAGCAGCCCAAGACGTTATTATAGCAGAAACATATGGAACTAGGTTTTACATTCCACTTGAGTTTGAAATCCTAACAGCTCATTTGCCTTATTATCAAGGGGCACTGAATGACCGTCTGAGCTTTGAACTAACTTTCAATGACTACTCCAAAGTTATAAAATCATCTGATCTCAGTGCAACATACAAGATCTCTAACATTTCCTTGGAATACGAAATTGTCACACATACTGAACTAGCTAGACTCATACAAAATCA
Organism: Semisulcospira habei; assembly: GCA_036245525.1. NCBI lineage: Eukaryota > Metazoa > Mollusca > Gastropoda > Semisulcospiridae > Semisulcospira > Semisulcospira habei. The sequence continues at coordinate 52,996,983 of BTPG01000002.1, read as the reverse complement.
GTACCAGTCAAGACTTCCAATTTATTATGACAGGGTGATTATACATAGTTTAATACCCAAAGACAAAAGTGACCCAATGTGGAACATAAACTTGAACACACCTGCCAGGTCACTGAAAGGTATTCTTATGTTGTTTGTTGAACCAGCAGGCCCATACAAAAGAGATTCAGAAAAATTCTACAATCCTAAGATTACACATTTGTCCTGTACAATTGAAGGCCGCCCTAATCAAGTGTACGCTTCAGGTTTGTTACCTTATCAACACTACGATGAGATCACAAAGTATTTTGCGGGTGGAAGGATTAGAGATAAACCTGCAAACATTGTGTGTAAAGATCTACATCTGTATGACGTAAGGATTGGTCAATACCTTACAAACAAATATGCTCTTTGGTTAGACCTTCGTAGTACAGATGATGATTACCTTCATGGGTCAGGTCGAACTGTTGAGAATGGTAGTGACGGAATAACAATTCAAATACAAAAGAAGGTTGAAAAAGCCGAAGCAATAAACATATATTTGTACCTGATATATGATGCACAACTGAACATACAAGACAGTAGACTGAGTGGACACATATATTAAAATTATATTGTGTATTAAAATGAACCGGAGCTTAATGACCCTCGACCCACACTGTGGCTTATTTTGTGGTGCCACAGGGTGTGGGAAAACTGAATTTGTTCTTAACCTATTACAAACAAGATACATACACCACTTTGAAAACATAGTAATATTTTGTCCAACGATAAAACACAACAAAGCTTATCACAACCATTTATTCATTTGGACTGACAGCAACATTTATTTAGTCGACCCTCAGAAAAAACTGAATGACTACCTACAATATTTTTACAAGCAATTTGAAGGACAGCCAACGTTGTTTATTGTTGATGACTGTTCAGCAGAGAAAGACATTGTCAAAAAGAGAAACACTTTAGCAGAACTTGCTTTTAGTGGCAGACATGCAAATATAAGTGTATGGATTCTCACTCAAAAATATAATGCAGTACTGAAAGATTTTCGAGAGCAGTTAAAGTTTATCTGTTTGTTTTACTGCAAGGATCGTGACAGCTTTGAAGACTGTCTCAGAGAAAATGATGTCATACAAAATAAGCATGAACGTGATGATGTAAAAAATAAACTGAAATCAACTAAGCATCTAAAGCTTATTTTAAAGACAGATCAGCCCACAGGGTATGGGTTAGTAAATTAATTTATACATTTGTTTGTCCAATAAAAAATGACAGACGGACAAACCCAAGTGTTTGATGTTACAGAATGCTTCAAAGATGTTATGCACATTACTGACTTAAAATCACGTGTGTTTGAACCCAGCTTTAAACTCTCAACACCGACAATAAGAACATAAACGACATATAATGTTACTTTGGAATATTCAGATGGATTACCACGTTATGATTTTTGAGACTGTTGATCTTAAGACAAATGCTTTTAAAGTTTATAATGCTAACAGTGGCCACTTGCGTTGGTTTGAGGTACTGTGTGAAGACATATTTGTTCAATTAAGAAAACTACATTGTTACATTGAAAGTGTTACATTCAATAAAGTGATATTACACCTGCAAAACAAACACCAGGAAAGTAGTTGACTTGTTTATCTTAACTACAGATAATACAGTATTACATATGGTGTGCCAGCGGTAATTTTTTTTCATTTATTATTTTGTCCGACAAATAAAAATGACGGACAATGTTCAAAACCCTGGCTCATCAGGGCCATCAAGTTTAAGAAACGTGTTTCACACAACAGATTTGCCAATATCCAATACTAACAATGTCTATGAATCAATAGAAAACTCTTTTTCTGTCATACAAGATAATCTTCTTACAGGCAGTGTGAAGATTCAGAGTGTTGCTAAAATAGAATTTAGTAGAGTAGACGGTGAAGTGATTGTATCTTATATCTCTACAAGACAACACACAGTTAACACAAGAAGAGAATTAGAGAACGTGTTTAGTGACAGACTATTACCTGACTTCCTCCAAGCAATTGACAGTGCAAAAATGAAGGGGTCTCGTTGGCACGAAGGTCATGTACATGAACTACAACTAAAGCAGTCAAGGTATCATCCTATATTAGGTAAAGCATGGATACCACTGCCAACAGAGGTTGCAAACAAAAAGGCTGTTGTTAACATACAGAACAATGACAACTATTGTTTCATGTGGTGTGTGCTTGCTAAACTACACTTTGTAAAGTCAAAACCTGAACGTGTATCTAACTACACCAAACTTCAGTGGCATTGAGTTCCCTGTTAAAATAGAGGACATAGATTTGTTTGAAAAACCAAATCCTGGAATATCTGTAAATGTGTATGTGTGGGATAATGAGTCTGTTGACAAGTTACAACCCATTAGAGTATCACCACTTTCTCCAAAATATGGGCAGTCAGAAGATAAACATGTTGACATGTTATTAATCGGCCCTACCAGTGATGACAATAACTTTCACTACACAATTATCAGAAATATGTCACCACTAATTCATGGGCATACAACAAAACACACTGGCAAACAGGAAGTGTGTAAAAGATGTTTACAAAGATTCTCCTCTATTGCAGTAGCACATAAACACGTCCTGCATTGTAGGTCAGCTGATGACATACAAACTGTACTTAAGTATCCAGAACCTGGTAGTCAAGTATATTTTAAGAACTATGGGAATCAACAAAAGCTGCCGTTTGTAGTGTATGCTGATTTTGAATCATTAGTAGTACCATATGAAGGTCCTGTTCCAGAGTCATTACCAAAGACTATAAAACTAAGTGACCAAGTGGTGTGTTCTTTTGGATATATTATTGTTAGGTCAGACGGACAGCATTCAGAACCTGTTATCTACAGGGGAGAAAATGCAGCATGTCTGTTTTTAACAGAAATGAGACATCTGTATAGTCAGGTAGTACAGTATCTCAGAACATGTCAGATGCCTTTGATGATGACAGAAGAAGACAAACTAAAATATGATACAGCTGAGACGTGTTGGATTTGTGAACAAGCCCTCCAGGGTGATAAAGTTCGTGACCATGATCACATAACTGGGCGTTACAGAGGTGCTGCACATAACAATTGTAACTTGTTATTAAAAACAGATCATAAGGCATATAAGTTACCAATCTTTTTCCACAATCTCAAAGGATATGATTCACACATTATCATGCAGGCTGTAGATGAGTCTTACAAAAAAAATTAGTTGTATTGCCCAGACAACTGAGAAATACTTGACTTTTAGGTTGGACAAATTAGCATTTTATGACTCCATGCAACATTTGTCTTTAGGGCTTGCTAGTCTGGCAGAAGGACTGACTGAGTTTCCAATAACAAGTAAATATTTTGAGCCAGACTTGATTAAAAAAAGGAGTATATCCGTACGAGTACATTGATCATTGGGTTGTGTTTGAAGAAACAAGACTGCCACCAAAAGATAAATTTTATTCTACACTAACTGGAAAAGATATTTCTGACTCTGAATATCAACACGCTCTTGGTGCATGGGGGAAGTTAGGATGTCAAACAATTGGTGACTATCATGACCAGTACTTGAAAGCAGACGTTTGTTTACTAGCAGACGTATTTGAAAGTTATCGTGAGAAGGGTTTGTTACACTACAAGCTTGACCCTGCTTGTTACATAACTAGTCCTGGCATGACATGGGATGCATTTTTGAAATCCAGTAAGATATCTATAGACCTGTTGTCAGATCGTACGATGGGTGAAATGGTGGAACGCGGATTGAGGGGTGGTATTAGTATTGCAGCAAATAATTATGCCAGAGCAAATAATAAATATCTGGACGCCTCGGACTTTGACTCCTCAAGGTCAAGGTCATTCATTACGTACCTTGACGCGAACAATTTGTATGGCTGGGCGATGTGTGAGTTATTGCCCTTGAAAAACTTTTGTCTGTATGATTTGTCACAGTATGATGTAACAGAGTCAGGGTTAACAACAATATTATGAATCTTGACCGAAACGATCCGAAGGGTTGGATCTTTGAAGTCGACCTGGAGTACCCACACCATCTACATGATTACCACAATGATTATCCATTGGCTGTTGTGAAAATGAGTATGACAGGGAAAAAAGAAGACACTAAACTTGTACCAAATTTGAATGACAAATTTAATTACGTTTGTCACTATCGCTTGTTGCAGTTTTACATCAGACACGGGTTAGGAATTCAATTTGATCAGAGTGCTTTCATGAAAGATTATATAATGAAAAACACAACCCTCCATGCAAGGGACGGCAACACTGCATTTGACAAAGACTTCTTTAAGCTTATGAACAATGCCTGTTTTGGGAAGACTATGGAAAATCCTCATCACCGCAAAGATGTGAGATTAGTCACAACTGAATCGGGTGCAATTAAACTTACAGGTAAGCCACAGTATACAGGTTATAAAGAGTTTCATTCATCATTGTATGCAGTGTCACTCAAAAAAAAAAGATTGTCAAACTAGACAAGCCAGTATTCATTGGTATGGCAATTCTTGAGTTGTCAAAATTACTAATGCTTGAATTTTATTATGATTACTTTAAACCAAAATATCCTGAGTGCCGTCTGCTATACACTGACACTGACTCTATGATCATAGATGTGTGTACTGAAGACTTTTATGAAGACATGAAAACAGAGTTACACATGTATGACACGTCTGACTACCCTAAAGACCACCCGCTGTACAGCACAGAAAACAAAAAAGTGCCTGGTAAGTTTAAGGATGAACTAAATGGTGTGCCAATAGTTGAGTACGTTGGACTGAGATCAAAAATGTATTCTATACTGCACCAGAAGGAAAGTCAGTCAAAAGCCAAAGGAATTAAAAAAACAGCAATAAAAAATAAAGACATACGTCATGAATATTACAAGCAAGTGTTAGATGGTGCATTAATGCCTGATTATCCAAACAAGTCACTGAGATCAAATAAACATAATCTTGAAATGATTCAAACACACAAAAAGTCACTTGCAGTTGGGGACACAAAACGCGTGTTTCACACTAAGGAAAAAGCTTATGCACCTGGACATTACAGGCTCAAGTTATCTGAAGATATTTGTGATGAACTGGTTGATGAATTAATTGATGAGTTAGTTACTGAAATGAGTAACGGTGTCTGGGGGAATAATCTGTAATTCTTCTCTGACAAATGCCCTCTGTGGGGCAGGGTCATACAGATAATATATTGTTGCATCAGGACCGGGAATTATTTTTTTTATATTATGAACGGATGTGGACCAGATGGGGTCTGTTGCCCTGCGTCTGTCGTTGTTCTCAGCCTCCCCTGGCTGATATAAATATCTCACCTGTTTAGTAAATAAACTTGTGTCTGGTGCTGGGGTTGGTCCTGTTTTTGGCTCTGTAATTGTTTTCAATTTAATAGCATCAGCAGGCTTTGGGTGTCCTTCATTGTTCATTGCTTTTATCACAGATGGTAATCTCTTTACCCACTCAGTGTTCCGGGTGTCATGCATGAGTTCCTTTGAATACTGGTAACTGAAAAGTCTTTCTGATAACTGTTTGTTAAAGTTCTCTACAATTGTCTGTGATCTGTGCACGCCTGGAATGCCTCGTCTGACCAGTACGCCATGCTTCGCAAATAACTGATTAACTGCGCCCTTAAATTCACTCCCGTCATCAACCTGCACTAGTCTGGGGTATCTTAAAGGATCTCGACCATATATTTTTGTTATTGCTGTAGCAACTGTGGTAGCAGTCTTGTCAGATATGGGTTCAGCGTCTTTATATCTTGAAGCAATGTCTACAACAGTCAGTGCATACTTGTATCGTTTCTTTCTTATTGTGTCATGTGGTAGGAACAAAAGGTCCATTTGATGCGTGTCATTTGGTGTTGTGTTTTGAAAATGGGGTCTTGTTATTTTTCTTGGAGCAGGTAAATATATCTGCCAAATAGCCTGTCTTTGTAACCATTGTTTGACTTGATTGAGTGATACATCTCCGCCCACAGCGGCATGTAATTTCTGAATAGCGGTGTTACTTTTCCAATAGCCTGATGGAGAGTAATAAATTTTTGATAGTTTATTTTCTACCCCAGGGTTCATTTCTTCTAGCAATATAAAGTCCAGTAAAATAAACAAATGTCATTCCCACTAGAACAAAGATTATCTCCCCGTTTCTTTGTTGTGTGCTTGGTTGGTAATAGTCACTAAGTTTTGGTTTTGGGATAGACATGTCTTCACCCGTGACAAGAAAATATTCCCTGATTGCTTCGTCTGTATTTGAAAACGTATGTTGTGCGTGACCTTCAAGCCTCAATCTTTCATTGATGAAATCAAGTTTCTCAATTCTATTCTTTTCATATTCCTGCTGGGCTTGAGCAAGTTTCTCTGATGCCTCATTGTGACGTTTCATTTCTTCTGCTGATTCTTCTCTACCCACTTTTGAAAAGAGATAATTTGAGCCGCTGAATGCCAGAGCGTTGACCATCGCACCTCCAATCATAATAACTATCGTTGCCATATTTTTTTTTTACATAGAAACATTTTCGGGAATAATTCCTTGCTTGACAAGAAAGTCTTTTGTAGCAATTGACGCAGTAACGACTACAATTAGCTTAGCGCTGTATTCGAAATCTAATCTACTGAGGTCTGCTGATTTCATTTTGAGTAGATTTTTTCCTAGCATAGAATAAGCTACTGCTAGTCCACTTATCATGGCAAAGTGATATGTGACCCTCTCTCACGAAACCAGTCTTAACTCGCAGCGAGCCAATCAGCACTACACGCAATAATATGTGGTGGGGGTCAATCTGGGTCATTTTCACTTTTTTACAGAAATGTATTCTACATACACCAAAGTATCGTATGGTTAAAATCTTTATCATGAAAAATGCCATTACATAGGTTAAAAATGATTTTAAAAGTCTGAGCTTGGCCCCAATTATGCTGCACACAGGCACTTCACAGGCTGTTTTCTCAAAATGGCCGCCGGAGGCTTTAACAACTTTAAACACTAACAACTTCTACAATTTTTACACTGCAGCATACAGTCATATATCACAGTAATCAGCAAACACTGTAGTTTTCAGAAATGTATATATGTCAAAACATCCAAAATGCGAGTTAAGACTGATTTTGTGAGAGAGGGTCACATATACAAGGTTCATTATGTTCTTTGTGTCGCTCATTTTCTTAGGCAATAAAAATTAAAATAATATTTTTATTTACTCCATATAAAATGGGTCAACGGCTTTGGGTGTTACTGGTAATGTGGCGACTTCTGGTTTTGTTTTTGGAGTGTCTGAAATTTTGGTCACTGTACGAGTCTGTGGTTTATATTTTTTTATATAATTGGTAACCTACGTAACCAAATCCGACAACAAATCCGGCAACTATATATTTTATTGATTGAGGTTCAGGGTCAGGGTCAGACTTAGTTGTTTGTCTCTCACTTTGATGAGGGTGTGATAGTAGTGACACTGGCTCTGATGGTCCTGACGGTCCTGACAGTGATGACGGTCCTGACACCTGGTTAGTTACATGAGCCTTTTCTGTTTGTGTTTGAAGCTGTAATTTTTTCTGCTTGTTTCATTCGGCTAATCTTTTCCTGCCTCTACCCTTCCGGGACTTTTAGCCTTAGTCACAGTTTGAACCTGCGTCAAGACCGGACTGGGGTTCAGCTGTGGAGTCATCTGGGTTTCGTCCATTTTCTTTTGCAGTAAAATTTAATTTTGAAAAATCAATATGACTTCTGGTAACTAGTAAGGTTACGCCAGGTGCAAGGTAATTTCCAAACTTGTAAAACATGATGCATGCTAATTTACCAATTGAACTTGAAACAATAGGATTGCTTTCAAGGTCGTGTGATAGGCTGTCACTATCCACAGGTAGAAAGTGACTCACTGCTTTTGTGTATAGGCATACAAGAGATCGACTCAAATCACGAGTCATTAGTGAAGTGATGTGGTTTTCATATTTTGAATGCAGTTTAAATAGCTCGTCAGAGGTTAGAGATTCAATATCTTCTGTCATGTATTGTTTTCCGAGATAAGCCTTTGATTTGCCTGACACAACTACAGAAAGAAGGCGCTGTTTTTTCGAGTCTAAGTCTTTGTTTTCTACAGCATTGATAACATTTAGAAGAAGTAATTCGTCTTGATTCATTTTATAATAAAAAAAATATTAATTTTAATGTCATTGATTTTGGAAACCTTTATTTTACCAAAAAAAAGGAGAAAACCAAGAAAAATGGGCGGCGTGAAGGCGTGGGAGTATGCGGTCGAAAAAAAATGGAAATTTGGGATCGATATAAATTGGTCAAAAACGCCCATAGTTACTATCTCTCAGACTGCCTGGCTTGGTCGAAACAGAGTTGACACAGGTCTCGTCACAAACAATCTACAATTCAAACTGGTGTATCCAGTGCACAACGCTAAGCTGTACAGCTTTTAACAAACAACTTAACGCAATGAATCTCAACTATACTGCCCACTGAATCACGGAAAATGACTGGCTCAGCCGTGAAGGGAATGTACAACCTAAAACGGTACCCAAACAAAATATGCCCAGAGAACGGTTTAACACATGAACACACGTGTGTACAAATATATAACCAACATGGAAATAACTTTGTGGTTCGCCCGAAACTGAAACGGTACAAACAGTACATGTGCAATAACTTGTGCCGAAAATGATGGCACGCACGTACACATATGTACTATGTCAAGCCCAGCTTTGAGCGTGCAACATGAACATGAGAAAAGGTGGCACGGGGGCTCAGCCACCCGAAGACCGATGACCGATGACCAAATATTATGCAACATTACAGAGCAAAAATCACAAGGAGGGTACAGTCTTTGGAAGTGACTCAATAGCCGGGCCCGCCGTCACACTCTTACTCAAACCCGTAAATCTGTGAACACTCTGGGACTGGCAATACAGATTTGAAACTGTGCGCGCGTAGACCAAAACCGAAGGCGTGGCATGACTCATGTACACCACACAAACGACGCGAAAAAAATTGGAAACAGCAAAAAAATAACCAACATGTGCACCTATGCCTCTTGCTTTCTGCATGCTTGAGTATGTGTGTGTCTTTTTCCTTTGTTCTGCAGGGACATTTGAACATCTATGCCTCCTTCCGCAGGGACCAGTGTGCATCTACGCTTTTTATGCATGTGTTTCTTTTTTCTGCAGGGAAACGTGACCTTTTATGCTTGTGTGTTTCTTTTCTTTTCTTTTTTTTCTGCAGCGAAACCTTTTATGCATGTGTGTTTCCTTCTTCTGCAGGGACACCTGAACATTGATGCCTCCCTCGGCAGGAGTGGTGCATCTATGCCTCCTGTTTCTGCAGGGACCTTGGTGCATGTGTTTTCTTTTTTCTCTGCAGGGACACGTTGACATCTATACCTCTTTCCGCAGGTACTCTTGTGCATCTATGCCTTTTGTTTCCGCAAGCACCCTTGTGCATGTGTGTTTCTTTTTTCTGCAGTGACACATGAACAGTTTAGGCCTCTTCCTTCAGGGCCACATTTTCATCCATGTTTTTTTTTTTTTTTTTTTTTTTTTTTTTGTCTCTTCAATGCCACATGTGCATTGAATTTTATTGCGTCTGCAGAGATAGATGTACAAGGGCCCGGGTTGGACGGAACCAGCCTTGGCCGGAAACTTTGCGCGCGAAAGCTAAAAGTCAACGACGAACCACCAGCCCAACAACAGGCACGAGCGTAGTGCGCTGTGCGGGACCACGTGACCGGACCGCACCGCGAGCCGCCACCAACATCATTTGATGCGGCAGTAGCCATACATGCCACTTGAACTGCAGACGAGAAGGACGTTGTAAGAGCTACAGCCTCGCCACAAACTGTGCACTGGCATAAACCAGAATGACGTGGTTAGAGAAATCCAAAAACCAACTGAAATCGTACCATTGGTGACGTACAACAGCCTGGCGCTAAACAATCCAAAATGCCTCTATAAAAACACTGCTGCGAAAAACGCAATGAAGGTAACATAGACGGCGAGGTAATCGCACCAAAATTGGTGACGCAAAATTACCTCCCACAGTGCTTTGAATCACTCCACGGGGAGACCGCGCAATGAACCCGACCAACTCACAATGAACAGACAACAAATACCGTCAAACAACAAATCCACAGATACTCCTTTGAACAGAAGGAAGGATGTGATAACTAAATCACACCTCTGTGGTCAGGTTTGGTCCGCTGAAGAGAGTAGTACCTGGCTTTTTAAAGTGAAACATGTTCGAAATACACAAAGGATGAGTGACTACAACAAAATCGAGACCTGTGTCACAAAACTCTGTGTATACGGCCAGGCCAGAATCAGGCTGAAACATTCATGTCTGCGATGTGAGCACCGTTTTTTCCAACACATCTAATTTGGACCGAACAAGGGCCCGGTACAGTCGAAGTAAGACAATGCGGTCTGCACCCCAGTCAGTACGACCAACGACATGAAGAATGTCGAGGGCCTTCCGACAAGAGGTTCGAAGGTATTGAACATGGTTGCAGAAGGTCAATCTTTTGTCAAACATGACCCCCAAAAACTTTGCCTCTTCGGCCACCTTAATTCGCACTCCAGCAATGCTCAGGCTAGGTTCTGGAAACAATTTCGTCTGGTTAGTAAAATGCACACAGACTGTCTTGGAGGGCGAGAACCTGATGATGCGATCAACTCACAGCTACAAGCGCCTCTCAATGGACGTAAGCCCTCGACCACGTGTACACAAAGCAAAGTCGTCCACAAACAAAGAGCATTCAGAATCATCCTTGACAGCCTTTACAATGTTATTAATTTTAATACTAAAAAAAAAAACAGGAGATCAAATGCTGCCCTGCGGGACACCCATCTCCTGTTCAAAGGAGTCGGAGTGGGTGGAGCTCACACGGACTTGGAACGAACTATGAGACAAAAAATTGTGAATAAAAACGGGCAGGTGCCCTTTAATACCCATGTCCGAAAAATCAGACATTATACCATACTATCAGGTAGTGTCATAGAAAATTGCATAGACATGCTGCTTGTTGACAAAAGCATCTCGGATATAAGACTCAAAGCGGACTAGATGGTCAGTTGTACTACGGAAGCGCCGGAAACCGCACTGGAGGTCTGTGATGAGACCCTGTGACTCAAGATGCCACACTAGGCGGGCGTTGACCAAGCGTTCCATAGTTTTGCATAAACATGATGTCAAAGCAATTGGCCGATAGTTGCCCAGGTCGGAAGGATCTTTACCCGGCTTGGGGATTGGCACAACCACAGCCTGACGCCAAGATGGCGGAAAATGCCCAGTTATCCAGATACGGTTAAAGGCCTTGAGAAGTACAAGGAGTGAATCCTCAGGCAGAAGTGTTAGGAGCTGATAGTGGATGGTATCTAATCCAGCAGCAGAGTCAGTACATTTCTGCATGGCTTGCTGCAATTCTGAAAACGCAAAAGGGGCATTATAGTCTTCCGAGTTATCCGATATAAAATAACAAGTACAAGACTCTTGCTTCTCCTTCTCTCTCTGGAAGAAAGGTGAATAATGCTCTGTTGGAGAATGATGGGCAATGGAGGAGGCAAGCAAATTGGACACAGCCTTTTTATCCGTGACCAAACTGGCACCATCTTTAAACTGGCCGATAGAAGCCGAGCCACCTCTGAACTTAATTCTTCGAACAGCCTTCCAGACTTTTTGGGATGGAGTCCTAGAAGATAATGATGAGACGAAGCTTCTCCAGGAAGCACGGCGTTTACGTTTAAAAATGTAACGGGCTTTCGTCCGCTGTCTTTTAAATATTAAAATATTTGCTTGCGACGGATCGCGAAAAGCACGTCGCTGAGCAGATTTGCGCATTTTTGGGGCCTTGTGGCACTCTTCATTGAACCATGGTACTCTCGGTTTCCGAGGGAGTGACGTGGAAGTTATAGGGATGGTTTCACCTGCTACGTCCAACAAAATAGAAGCAAAACAAGAAACAGGTTCTTCCGTTGACATGACAACTTTCTCTGTAATACGAGTCTGACAGAGGGAGGCAAACAGAGGTCTGTTCGCTTTCGTGAGATTCCAGCGTCCCACCGGCTAATCCTCCTAACAGCTGACCGATGACAGGACTACTGGGAAGTGGTCACTACCACACAGGTCGTCGTGAACCTTCCAGTCAAAGTCCAGGATGAGAGAAGGATCACACACAGTGAGGTCTAGAACAGAACTAGATCTTGAACCTGAGTTCGAGAACGTAGGTGAGCCATCGTTAAAGACGCATAGGTTAAGTTGAGAAAAAACATCTTCTAACATCTGACCTCTGCCATCATAGTGGTCACTACCCCAAAGGTGAGCGTGACCGTTAAAATCCCCCATGAGAATAAAGAGAGGGGGCAGCTGATCTACTAAGTGAAAACTATCATTACTACAGACCCGCAGGGATGGTGGCAGGTAAACACTGCATATAGTTATTGTCTTTTTCAAGGTGACCCGAGCTGCGACAGCCTGAAGACAGGTGTCGATGCTAACGGGGCTACATAAAATTTGGCTACTAATGAAACGAGCCACTCCACCCGAGCGCCTCTCTGAATCAAAGCCTTTGCGCACAGCGTCAAAACCATTAAAGGACACAGTGTCAGAAGTCTTCAGGTATGTTTCCTGAAGAGATATTACTGAGGGGTTATAGAACTTGACTAAAAGACGTAATTCCTCAAAATTGGCTTGAAAACCACGACAATTCCACTGAAGCAGAGAGTACATGATTATGTATTATCTTGTGGTGAAGAGTTTTTCCCCCCTTTATCCTTTGACTTGGAAGGAGGTGAAGAAACAGAGGGGGGCCGGCTCCCGGGCCTCCTCTGGTTCTTCGGAGATGAAGAGGGAGGAACTGCCACCGCATCAGCAACGACAACTTCCACTCCCTCCATCTGCTCCTCCAATGCAGCATGTTTGTTTTGAAGGGGGACATCAGTGTTCTCCTTCTGGGCCCGTGCGCACAGCGGTCCCATAGATTTCTTAGACTTCTGGTCCTGGGCAGCGTTCCTGCCGCTAGAGTTAACGGCCTTAGAAGGCTGACCAGAGCCAGAAGCCTTTGGATTAGACAGACTAACAGGTTTGCGTGGGGGCTGAGGCTTAGGGGCAACAGAAGGCGGCACTACCGGACTGGCAGTGTCCGCCTTCTGCGTTCCCTGGCTCCTCGTCACCACCGGAGGAGGGTTACTCTCCTGGGGCGAGAGGAGCCGAGGCTCCGCCCCCAACCACGAAATTGGGGTTTGACATGCGAAGTCTTTGGTGGGGCGCTTGCCCGCCACCACTGCACTGAATGTATACACAGATGTGTTAGAGGATGGGGCAGCCGCAGCTGCACCAGGGCCTTCAACCAGCTTTTGGGCGTCCAAAAAGGACAGCCCCTTCTCCACACGCACTTGCTGAATCCTGAACTCGGATAACCAACGAGGGTATTTCTTGTCCGAAGCCATATGCGCCCCTGGCAATTCACACACACGGGGGTGGCTGTGCAGGACTCAGCAGAGTGTCCGGGCTTAGTGCAACGGGCGCATTAAGCCTCTGCCTGACGGCAGGTCTTTTGCCCATGGCCATACTTTTGGCACATAAAGCACCGGAGGGGGAGATGGACGTACTTTTTCACTTTCAAGGAGTAGACACCTCCCCAGATTGTAGTAGGAGGGGTTGGGGTGCCAAACGCCATGATGATGGTAGGGAGACGGATCTCCACACCACCTCGCTTGGAAGCGAAGCGCCTGACGTAAGTCACCCCCTGAGACTTAAGCATCCGTACAAGTTCATCTTCTGACAGATCTGCCAAAGCTTGATCCTTGATTACGCCTCTTGACGAATTCATAGTTTTGTGGGGTGTCACGTCCACTGGAGTGTCTCCAATGGAAGAGAGCCTCTTGTGCTGACGCGGAACGTTGGAGTGTGCCCGGGTACGGCACCGGTGCCGAGTGGGCTGTAGCTGAGAGGATTGTTATCAGTATAGACTGTGAAGATGCTGCCCCGCAGAAGATCTCTGAATTTCTCGGTGACTGCCCAGCGGAGCGCAAACATTTCCAACTTTATGCTGCTGTATCTTTTCACGTATGTCTCTTTTTCCCTCAGCCCACTGCTGGCGTAGCCAATGACAACTTGCTTTCCGTTCTGTTCTTGCTATAAAACAGCTCCCAGGCCTTGGAGGCTGGCGTCGATCTCCATGATGTAGGGCAGAGTAAAATCTGTGTAGCCGAGGACTGGAGCTGTTGTTAGCTCTTTCCTCAGGGTCTGGAATGACTCCGTACATTTCTCGTACCATCCACTCAAACGTTTGCTGCGTCCCGAGCCTGGTGTTGTATTCAGCAAAGCGCGCAAAGGGGCTGCAATCTGATCGAAGCCAGGTATGAATCGGCTGAAATACTAGGTCAGCCCGAGGTAAGCCAGTGATTCCTTCTAGCTGGTGGACAACTGCCAATCTGCCACTGCAGGGATTTTGTCTGGGTCGGGTAGTATTTCCTCAGATGTAACCCTGTGACCAAGATAACACAGACGGTTGAAAAACAGGTGGCATTTGTTGAGCTGTGGCTTCAAGCTGAAGTTTGAGAGCCTTGATAGCACCTTTCCCAGTCTCTCCATCGTCTCGTCGAAGCTTTTCCAAAACACAAGGAGACCGTCTACGTAAATGAGTAGGGTCTGGATGTTTTGATCACCAAAAATCGTGTCCATTACGCTCATGAATGTGGCCGGCACATTACAAAGCCCGAAGGCCTATCTGGTGTATTCGTAGAGACCTCTTGTGCTGACGCGGAACGCTGTTTTCTTCTTGCGCCACTGGAATCTGGTTAAAGCCATGAGCTAAATCCAGGCTGCAGAAGTATTTAGATTCTTACAGCACGTCCAGGGCCTCTTCGATTCTGGGCAAAGGGTAGGTGTCTTTGTGCGTCTTAGCATTCAATCCCCTATAATCGACCCAAAAGCGGATCTTGCCTTCTTTTTCTCGCAATGACGCACTGTGAGGCATAAGGGCTGCACGACTCGCGGATGATGCCCTGTTTCAAAGCCGACTGTAAATAGTCCTTCACTTCAGCCCAGTAATGAGGTGCAATCCTGCGGTGGGGGACCATGACGGCGGTATTATCATCTGTTACGATACGATGATGGATTAGATCGCGGAAGCCAAGGTCATCCTCGCCTCTGCTAACAACATGCTCGTAACTGTGGAGGAGTGTAGAGAGACGCAGGCCCTGCTCTTGGGTGATGTCTCCGACAGATACTTCGGACATAATGTCTCCACGTGCATCGTGTGTGGCTTCCTCGATGAGGATTTCTTCCTGTGTTAGTCACGCTGTACTGATGCAGGGTGTCGGCTTCAGTTGCACATGCTATAGGGACATAGGAAGATGTCTCTGTCACTGGCATTAGCGACCTGTACTGTTACGACCCCTTTATCACCGAGTCGAGATAGACATCTTTGTTACGTGGTGGAGTTGTAGTCGTAGTATGATAAACACACCAGACGCACGCACGTAAGGTTCTTTAAAATAAACCTCGTTCAGCTGCAATCCGTCACACGTGGCTGAAGGATGTAGACAATACTGGAATAACAGTTCCAACAATATTTTAATTCAGCAATGCGATCACCACACAATGCATTTCCAAATGCATCAACACTGATACAGAGTTTCTGTCAGTAGACACTAACACACATACACTTCCTTCTTAGTATTTCTTCACCTTTTCGAATCTCTCATAGTATGGCAATCTTCTTATTTTTTTTTCTCCCAATGTTGTGGTTTAGCCTGGCAGTGCGTCAGTGTTTATGTGTGTGTGTGTGTGTGTGTGTGTGTGTGTGTGTGTGTGTGTGTGTGTGTGTGTGTGTGTGTGTGTACATGTGTGTGTGAGGGGGGGGGGGCATTTACGTGTGTAGGGTAATTTTTGTTGTTGTTGCACTGTACTCCCGCATTGTATTGTACTACTATGTTTTATATTGTTTTGCAATGTACTTTATTGTAGTGTATTCTGTGCTGTATCGTAGTTTGTTGTATTGTGCAGTGTAGTTTTTTTTTTTAAATCTTGTGATATATGTATACAATGCGAAAACAATAATTAAAAAAAAAAAAAAAAAAAAAAAAAAAAAAAACCACTGATACAAAGTCTCTTCTGCAATGTCCACACTACGACACAAAGTTTCTCACACAACGTACACCACACTTTTACGCTGTTTCTTTTACAATGTACACCCTATACGGGCCACGTACCTACGATAACTGTGTGTCTCTACAACTGACAAATGCAAGACAATGTACGAACGTGCTTCCCCAGCACCAATCTTTTATAGTGCACTAATTTCTAGAATAATCTAGGAAAATCAAACAACTCAGCCAATCAAAATAATCTACGCAACTGAAACTCACAAACATCGATAAAACATGAACCCTCTAGAAAAGCACAATAGGCTACAAACATTTGGCTGCTCACTTCAGCCCCAAATCCTTGGTAAAATGATGTCTCAAAAAAGTATGGTAGGCAGTTCGGAAACTTCGAGAACCTTCACAAAAGTTCAATACAGACAAGAAAAAGGCTGAACACTTCACGCACACAGTAAACAACTTGTGACCAAAAGAGCGGCTCACACTGATACCGAATTTCAAAAGGTTGCCGACGCTTTGATGTTACACACACGAGGTCACTAGACAGAGCGCGATTCTGCTCCAACATTCTAGTCTATTCTCATCGTAACTACACAATACAAAAATCGACCGCTTTTCTCCGTGTGACGTCGCTAGAAACTTCCGGAACAAACCTAACAAAATAACAAAGCAAATTCCGCTCTTCGCGCGAATAAATAAAATTCCACCGAAAAGGTACGTGAATCGCAACCATGATAGCTCAAATAAATATTGGATCGTTTCCTACGATTAACACATGTATGCTCTCACAAGACAACACAACCACAATCGTAACATTACCCCCCTTTTTAGAATGAAATTTCACAAACATTTCTTCTCAAACCTCAAAAATACGGTTGTGGCTGTGTAAACCTACACAAAACCAAAAATAAAAAGAACTTAACATCAAAAATGAAATAAAAATAATCATCTCACAGTTCCTTTAAACAGTCTCGAGCACCGAAATGTTTCTTCAAATTGTTATGGACACAGAAATGTTCATTCAAACTGCTCTGCTCAAGTAATCCGCTCCAAAGTTCTGCGAACCCTTTATAAAACGAAAGTCAAAGTCAAAATTCACCTCGGGAACACCACCAAATCATGGGGTAAAGTTCACAGTTCACACAGTTCAGATGTTACTGGTCCTGGGTCGAACAGGTTTTCGTCGTCTAGTCTTCCGTCATCAGCAAGACGTACCGATGCAGCCAGTTGTGATCTGTCTTGACGACCTCTTTCAATATACTTCTTCAGCAGATTAGCATGGTAAGTCTTCACCTTGTTGTTGATCTTGACTCTGTAGTTGTTGATACCAACCACGGTATCGACAACGTAGGGTCCCTTCCACTGCATCAGGAGTTTGTTGTTGTCGGTAGGAAGAAGAACCAACACTTGGCCACCTGGCTGGAATCTTCGAGGTTTCGCCTTACGATCATAGTAATGCTTCCCCATATTCTGCGCCTTCCCTAGTTCTTCTCGAGCCATCTTCCAACTTCTTTCTCAGGTCGAAGACGTACTGGTAGCTGATCTTCACCTCAGGCGCGTCGATATCCTTGGTCCACAGCTCCTTCAGGATGTACATGGGCCCCCTTACAGTCCTGCCGTACAGTAATTCAAAAGGGGAAAACCCTGTCGAATCCTGAGGAACTTCACGGTATGCAAAGAGCAAGGCATTGATATATCTATGCCACAACCTTGGCTGTTCAGCACACAATGTCTTCAGCATAACCTTCAATGTTCCGTTAAACTTTTCAACCAGCCCATTACACATGGGGTCATAAGGGGTGGTAGTAAGGTGTCGGATGCTCAATAGCCGGTTGACTTCCTCCATGCATTCAGAGACAAAGTGAGTTACCAGGTCACTCAGGATCTCTTCAGGAATCCCCAAACGGCTGAACATGTCGACGAGCGCCTCTGCCACTGTTGGAGTATCAATCTTTTTCAATGGTATGGCCTCAGGATAAAGTGTAACGCAGGCCACCAGAGTCAACATGTAGCGATGACCATCTTCACTTGGAGGAGATATTGGCCCCACCAGGTCCACAGCTACGCGCTTCAAAGGCATGTCGATCAGTGGCATTTTCTCTAGAGGAACCTTGGGCACCTTTTCCTTGGAGATTGTCTTCTGGTATATGTCGCACGACCTGCAGAAACGGGTGACGTCGCCTCCCATATCAGGCCAGTAAAAGACGGCTCGGATGCTATCAAGCGTCTTGTTGATTCCCAAATGTCCTCCCAATATGGAATCATGGGCCAGCTTCATCACCTGCATTCTCAGAGGTTCAGGAACTACTACGTGACGCACGGGTTGGTCTCTATTGCTGTCAAATATCCGGTACAGGATCTTTTCTGATTTCGAAGGTTATCTCCTTTCCCTTTCGCGTTACGGGCTCTGTCTGACCCCGGAACTTGTCAAGCGTGGGGTCGGCTTTCTGTAGCTCCACCAGCCTGTCCTTATTCACCACTGCTGCTTCCGTGTTGTCCGCCACTTTGAGAGGGATGGTCTGGTGACTCTTCTTTGCTTGACTTCTCGTGGTAACAGCACATGTTTCAGGTCTCCACTCTGGATCTGGATCGTCTGCGTTTCTGGCACCATCAATGTTTCCGATGATGAGGTCGTAGACTGGTGTCTTCACGCACAACGCCTTCACCTCTCCAGTCAAGTATGGGGTGTCGACACTGACTTTGGCAAGGGGGATAATCCTTACAGTTCCGTCAGCCAAAATGAGGGTGGTCCACTCCTGTAGCTTCTGGTCTTCAGCTACTAGGTCCTCTCTGACGATGATGCAGCTACAACCAGTGTCTCTCAACACTCTCACTGATGCTTTGCCGACAAATCCTGTCACCACCGGCATATTCGGCACTTCATTCTCAGGCAGCGCGATGCTTGAGACTGGTAAGAATGTAGTCCCATCTCCGACTGGGATGCGTCCATTCTTTCTGAAAGATTCAATCAGCTCTGGTGCCACTCGCGTTTCTCTAGACTCAAAGTCACTGGATGACGTCACATCACTGGCTAATACAGCAGCGGCTCTGTGTTGAGACGTGGTACTGCTTCTGCCTGCTATCCCGCGATCTTGGTTGGATTTTCTGATGTTGTCGCCTTGAGGAACATCTTTAGAAGGACACCGTATCGCCTTGTGACCTTTCTTTCCACAGAGAAAACATGTCAGGTTCTCCACCGGCTTGTATCTCGGGGTGTCTCTGACATTGTGGATTTCCTCTGCTGGTGCAGACACACGCTGTGGCTTACTGGACCCGAACTTCATGTTGTGGGCGTCAAGGTATCTTTGAGCGAAGTCGGCCAGGGTCTTTAGGGACTGATCTTTTTGCTCTCTGAGGTGGGCGGCCAGGTCCTTAGAACATGCGTTGAAGACTTGTTCTTTGATGATGAGGTCACACAGGTCCTGGTATTCTTTGTTTAAACCGGCCAGCTCTATCCATTTCTCCAGGTAGCTCCTGATTCTCTCAATGAATAGGCCAGGTGTTTCTCCTTCTTCAGGCTTGCAGTTCCGAAACCGTCGACTGTAACCCTCTTTAGTGAAGTCGTACTGTCTCAGCAGAGCGGTTTTCAACTGCGTATAATCTTCGGCTTCTTCTCTCGTTAAGCGAGTGTAAAATTCAAGTGCTTTGCCAGTTAGAAGTGCACTCAGTTTGATAGCCCAAGTCTCTTGTTTCCAATTGTTGCTACTTGCGAAGCGCTCGAATCGCTCCAAGTAAGCGTCCATCTTATCCTAGTTTTCAACAAAAGGTGGAAGCTTTGGCGCACGGGCTGTTTGCTCTCTGCTGGCTAAGGCTGTTGATTCAGAAACCCTCTGGCACTGTGCCTCTATCTCCATTTGCTTTAAATGAATTTCATGTTGTCGTTGCCTCTCCGCCTATTCTCGCTGTTTCTCTGCCTCTTCTCGTTCCGCTTCTCGTTGTTTCTCTGCTACTTCTCGTTGAATTTCAAGTTTCCTGATTTCACGTTCTTTAGCCCTTTCTTCTCTCTCCAGTCTCTTTTCTTCTTCAAGTCTCTTTTCTTTTTCTCTCTCCAGTCTCTCCTTCTCTCGTTCTAATCTCTCCTTCTCTCTCTCCTTTACAAACTCAAGGAGTTGAACTCCTTCGAGTCCACATTCCTTTCCAATTTTCAGGAATGTCTCCATCTCCGATGTCGCCATCTCTGCTTTTCACTGCTGGATGTTTTCTCCTGCTACCCTTTCCACTGAACCAACTGAAGAGGTCCCGTCGGAGGTGCCAATATGTTACGTAGTGGAGTTGTAGGCGTAGTATGATAAACACACCAGACGCACGCACGTAAGGTTCTTTAAAATAAACCTCGTTCAGCTGCAATCCGTCACACGTGGCTTAAGGATGTAGACAATACTGGAGTAACAGTTCCAACAATATTTTAATTCAGCGATGCGATCACCACACAATGCATTTCCAAATGCATCAACACTGATACAAAGTCTCTTCTGCAATGTCCACACTACGACACAAAGTTTCTCACACTGTTACGTTGTTTCTTTTACAATGTACACCCTATACGGGCCACGTACCTACGATAACTGTGTGTCTCTACAACTGACAAATGCAAGACAATGTACCAACGTGCTTCCCCAGCACCAATCTTTTATAGTGCACTAATTTCTAGAATAATCTAGGAAAATCAAACAACTCAGCCAATCAAAATAATCTACGCAACTGAAACTCACAAACATCGATAAAACATGAACTCTCTAGAAAAGCACAATAGGCTACAAACATTTGGCTGCTCACTTCAGCCCCAAATCCTTGGTAAAATGATGTCTCAAAAAAGTATGGTAGGCAGTTCGGAAACTTCGAGAACCTTCACAAAATTTTAATACAGACAAGAAAAAGGCTGAACACTTCACGCACACAGTAAACAACTTGTGACCAAAAGAGCGGCTCACTCTGATACCGAATTTCAAAAGGTTGCCGACGCTTTGATGTTACACACACGAGGTCACTAGACAGAGCGCGATTCTGCTCCAACATTCTAGTCTATTCTCATCGTAACTACACAATACAAAAATCGACCGCTTTTCTCTGTGTGACTTCGCTAGAAACTTCCGGAACAAACCTAACAAAATAACAAAGCAAATTCCGCTCTACGCGCGAATCAAAAGAAAATTCCACCGAAAAGGTACGTGAATCGCAACCATGATAGCTCAAATAAATATTGAATCGTTTCCTACGATTAACACATGTATGCTCTCACACGACAACACAACCAAAATCGTAACAATCTTCCGACTCCGATTGCGGCCGGATGGTATAGCTTGTCCGATGGCTCAACTAAAATGCCCGGGGCAGCTGGCATGGTTCTGCATGAAATTACTTTCAGCCTGCATGCTGGGATCAGAACAGGCCGTTTCCGTAGTGATTTCACGTAACTGTCACTTTACACGGAAATGGTGTTCTCCACATACAGGGCACTCACGCATTGCCATAGAGTTGACTCCGGATGACTACCACCCTCGACAGTCTTCAGGTGTCTCAAGATGTTTGAACCGAGCACACTGAGTACCTTGTAAATCCTCTCGGTCATGACACCATGAGAATCTCTAAGCATTTTGCCCCTCTTCCTGACCGTTTGGTTTGGCACCAGCACACAGAAAGAGCGATCCAAATTAAACGGAGTAGTTACAACCGCATCGAAAATCATAGGTATCGATTTGCCCTCTTTGGATTCCCTCTTTCACGAAAAAATACTAAAAAAAAGCTAGATCCAACTTCCAAGATGATTCCAACCCAGCCCATGAGTTGTTTGAGATGCTGCCATCTTGGTGCCGCTATAGAGCGATCAGAACACGCACGAGTCGTTTTAAGAACAGTTTTTACTCAACCACTGTCCAGACTTTTAATGATGCAAACAAACGACTAACCTGACTCATCCGTCCCACTGTTTACTGAAATGTATATATACAGTATTGTCCACCTGTCAGCATAATACGTCATCTATGATGCAAGTGACGTGTTTTTATATCACGATATGTCTTCTGTGATTTGTGTCACTGTGAAATCGTTTTTATTGCCTTTACGGTTAAACCACAATAGTTATTAAGACATGGGGGTGTATGTGAGTGAATGTGTGTGTTTTTGTGTGAATGTGTTTGTGTGTGTGTGTTTGTGTGTGTGTGTGTGTGTGTGTGTGTGTGTGTGTGTGTGTGTGCGTGTGTGTGTGTGTGTGTGTGTGTGTGTGTGTGTGTGTGTGTGTGTGTGTGTGTGTGTGTGTGTGTGTGTGTGTGCACGTGAACATCATAAGTATATTTTGATGTGTTGTATGTTCTTCTTTTTGAATTGCGCAGCACCGAAACGATTTCCGAGTGTATTATTATTATTACATATTATGGCAATAACGTTATATCTTATCTAAGAATGTCATATTTGATAAAGTTCTATTCATCACTGTAATTTCGAGTTCTACATAACCAATGAATGGCACCTGGAGGCCTTGGGCACCGGAAACCGTCAGGTAAGGGAAGACATCGTCAATTTGTGTTGTGTCACTAAAACATGTCTAAAGAATGAAACCTGTGCGCCTGTATCAACAAGACATTTTACATCATGTCCCCTAATGTTTATAGTTACCACTGGACACTCTCCAACAGCTTTCTCCAGCCGTAATAAGCCGCTAGCATGTTGACCTCGTCCACTTGTCATCTGGTTCACAATTGCAGGTGTCTCCTGTTTAACGGTCGTTCTCGGCCCGGTCTGCTGACGCTGTGTGCAGTGCCGTTGAAGGGGTCCTCTTGCATCGACGGGTTTTCCCTGGAAGTCTCCGTGCTGTGCCCTCTGCTTGGTGACGGCCTGTAAGGCTTGTGCTGTGAGCTGAGCGATCTGCTGCTGCTGAGACTTCAGGATGTCCAGATGCTCACTATGGATCTGTTTCTCCTCCAGACATGGACGGCTTTATCACGGAGCTCAAACAAAGTCAGTGTAGTTACTTCCTCATTCAGCCGTCGCAGCTCTCTTCTTCGAGTGACATCTGCAACTGCTCCGCAAGCCTCTCTTTCAAAAATGTCCTTGCATTAAAGAACAATTTCATATTCGAAAAACTTAGTGAAAATCCATCCACTTTAAGGTCACGGTACTATTTTATGACGTCACCAGGTTACACAAATTTCGTAAATATAAAGTGCACATATATTGTTGTTTAAGTGTCCAAATGTGATAGAGACTGCTATTTTCGTAATGTATTGCTCGTGCAATTACTGTGTCCGTAAGAATGCATATATCCAAACTAAAAACGCCTGTCGACGTAAAACAATTGGCAAAACTGCATTGTTTCCTCATACACACGATGAAATCCCACTGAGGAATCCAAAACGAAATTCAACGTAACAAGCTTTACACTTTGTGAAAAACAAAATTGAGTCTGTTAATGTTGGTGCGACTCGATAATACTTTCTTTTTTTCTTCGATGTTCGTCCGCTGTCTTCTCTCTAATTGGTCCCCCACCCGGGTCTGCCCTGGGGGACATGGGTGGGGTTAACTACTTTTTAGTTTCCAGGGTCACCCTGGTCAGCCCCACAGGGTGGGTTTTCCCCTCTATTCTGGGGTATGCGTTTCTGTCTACCCTTGGTCCATTTACCTGTATTTTCCTTTTATAAACTCTCCCAACTGTCTGCGCTGCCTGTAGCTCTTGATATTGCATGTGTGTTGCTAAATGGTCTTGGCTTTATTTAGGCCCCATGTCGGAGGTTTATTTAACGTATTGGACCGGCTGGCGATATACAATCAATATTCTGTTTAGTTGTTGTTGTTTTTTTGCACTAGAAGTGCAGGCACGTCCTGAAAAAGTCTTGTTGCTGTCGGGACGTTCAGTAATGTACAATCAATCTCTAATTGGTTATAATTATGCAGATGACCTAAGGTCGAATATAATAGTTATAACCTCAGCTACCATCGCCTATCACAAGCAATCTTTCCTGAGATCATTGGAAAGATTCCGATGGGCCTCTATTCACTTTGAACGGACGAAAATAAGCATTTGGTGAAACAATAGGGTGGTCACTGTCTAAGTTGGTATGTGTACTGAATTCCAGTAAAAGCTTTTTTTCAAAACGAAGTCTTAAAAATGGTCGAATGTGCCCCATTAAAGTAAAAACAGTACTAAAGTATTTTCTGTCAATGGTTAATACACATCCACCTTTAATATTGATGTTGGTTCTTTTTCAAAGACGGACGATCTGAAATATGTGGCGAATATTGCAACATTTTATTTCTATTACCAACTAAATCAGTATACGGATGGGATGGTGAGGGAAGAAAGAAGTGCCAAAGAAGTGCTCGGACCCAAGCAGAGGGTACACAAGGATTGGTTCGATGGAGCAGCCGTGCGGTGCCTTCATCGAGAGGCACAATGACATCAACTCCATGTCCAGGAAAGACCGCTTCAAACACCTCGAGAGAAAAGTCCAGAGAGAGCTCCGCAACATGCTGGGCACTTGGTGGGACAGGAAGGCAAAAGAACACTTTGCTGAATCCAACAACTCCACCGCCGTGAGATGGCCTTAGTTGCCTGCTCGGCGTTAAACCCAAATAACTAACTCCAACAACTCCAAGGAGTTTTTCAGCGTTATGAAAGCTGTCTACGGCCCTGCAAGACCAAGCACAATCCCTCACTTTTCTTCTGACGGCTTCACCTTGCTGAAGGACAAAGGCAGATCTGGAGTGGATACTTCTCAAATCTGCTAAACCTGCCTTCCACTGTCTACCCCGCGGCCCTGGACATGATTCATCAAAATCCGACACTAGATGACCTTGACCTCCCGCCTACCCTGAACGAGGTTAATAAAGCAATCAACCAGACTAGCTCGGGCAAGGCTGCAGGCATAGACGGCATCCCCGCAGAGCTCTTCAAAGCAGCTGGACCTGAGACCCTTGATGCCTGCCTCAACATTCTGACATGCATCTGGGCAGAGGAGAACATGCCACAGGCATTCAGAGATGATACAATCGTATCGTTCAAGAACATGGGCAGCAAAGCAGACTGTACCAATTACCCAGGGATTTCACTCTTGTCCATCGCTGGCAAGATCCTCGCGTGAGTCACCCTCAACTGCCTGATCAGCTCTATTTCTATGGAAGCACTTCTAGAGGCTCAGTGTGGCTTCAGACCCGGCTGCAGCACAATCGACATGGTCTTCACTGTGAGACAGGTGAAGGAGAAATGCATTGAACAGCATATGTACCTCTATGCTGTCTTCATAGACCTGCCCAAAGCATTTGACACTGTGAACAGATAAGCGCTTTTGGGTCAATATTATTATTATTAAAACGAATAGCTTACTATGGAGAAAGAAAGATGGAGAGTTCAAGGGACCCATTTAATAATCAAAAGGTTAATTTAATTAAGTCAGTAATTAGACTACGAACTCAAATAATTCCAATCACCTCTTTGTTTGTCTAGCCTTATTAGTTCCATTTCGGAAATAATTGAAGCAACTGATCAGCTGTCAACTGGTGATTATTAAGGCAGACCCCACACCCCACCTAAATTATTAATGCTGTCATTGACTTCTTAAACAAAGGTTAATTAATCAATCAACGATCACAACCTTTCCTTTCCTAAAACAGCTATCAACTGTTATCAGGAAATGGCTTGCCTAGCTTTCTACTATTAAAAGATACAGAAATTCCCGATAGTCATAATAAGACCAGAACAAAAACAAGCATGAGAGGATCTTTACTAGACAATCACGCCCACACAAGTTCTATGTGACGTCAATGTTGCTAATAGCAATATCACGTGCCAAAACTCGTGAACTGATCTTGTATTGCATTTGAGTCATTTCTAAAATACACTTGTACTAGTATGTGAAGGATGTGTTTTTAGTTTCTTGGAGGTACCACTAAATGGCGAACTTTATATTCAGTGTTATCACTAAATCATGCAGAATATTACTAAGGTAAGAGCGTTACTTTGACTGTTAAAATTAGCGTTATGTTGAAACAACAAAAAAATTGTTAGCCTGCGGTGAGCCGAGAACGGAAAATCATACTGATAGATCGTTAGCAAGCCGAGTGTGATTTGCCGAGTACAATGACTAACATTGGCTATGTTAAAACTATTTTTGTACTCGCCTACATGTTATTACAGGATACTAAACAAAAACACCTGTCGGCATCTATCCAATATGGTCAATTATTTTCGTCAGTTGTTTAATTTAGCTAAGCATTCTCGCACTAGACCTTTTAAAACAGCTGTGTAATAACCCGAGTAACACAGGCGTAGTAACCTGTGTAGTGTAGGGTGTAAACAGAACATTGAGTCTTCTCAAACAGCGCCTTTTGCAATTACTTCCGAGACGTGGACAACTAAAAAATGATAGACAGACCACAGAGTTAAATTACACTGTTTACAAAGGTCTTAGCAAGCATGGTGTCTTATGTAAACAGAGAGACCTGGGCCAAAATGGCACTCAAATCTGCTGGGCAATAGATCCCATGCTGTAGGACCAATTGCGCAGCAGATTTTACCACCTTCTTGACAAGCGTTCACAGTGCAAAAGTGTGGTCTTATGTAAACAGAGAGACCTGGACTTAGAAACTGAAGTGTGGTGATGTGTTCTGACTGGAGTCTGCAATAAATATTATGCATGTTGAATAAAGATTTTGTGTGCATGTGTGTTTGTGTGTGTGTGTGTGTGTGTGTGTGCATGTGTGTGTGTGTGTGTGTGTGTGTGCATGTGTGTGTGTACGTGTGTGTGTGTCTGTGTGTGCATACGTACGTGTGTGTGTGCCTGTATGTATGTATATATGTATATACATATATACATACATACAGACAGACAGACAGACAGACAGACATAGACACACACACACACACACACACACATATATATATATATATATATATATATATATATATATATATATATATATATATATATATATATATATATATATATATATATATATAATATATATATATATATATATATATATATATATATATATATATATATATATATATATATAATGTATATTTTTAAGGCGCCTATACTTTCAATAGAAATATATCTCTATGAGAGATAGAAAAAAGATAATCCCTGCCATCCATATCATTTTCTCTAAGCCAATATCCTAAAACACAGCTTTTTTTTTTTAATTGCCATGCACAACTCACAAATTTGCTAGCCAGTACCTACATGCACTTATTAACAAAATTTCAAAGTTATTTACATGCACTTACTAACAAATTTTCAAAGTTACCTACAGATACTTGATAACAATATTTTTCAGTCACCTACAAATGTCAACTAATTTTACGGGTAACTTTTTAAGTTCTTATAAATTAGTTGACATAAGTTTTTATAAGTGACTTAAAATAAGAACTTATAAGGACCTAAAAATAACAACTTGTAAGTTCTTGACCCAAGTCAACACCTTACTCGGACAGATTTGACAAGCTACAATGACAACTAAAAAACCTTTTTTTCTCAATAGTACTCTGGTGGTTGGGTGGATGACGTCAAATGGGCAGGCATGAAAGACATGACATCTCTTTGTGAAGTGTATGACAGAAATAATGAACGATTACCAAAACCAATATTTACCTGTTTCTTCTACCCCTATCTTTTCCCTTCTAAAAAAAATTACGTTACTTCTTCAACATTCACGGGTTGACTACACATCTCACGGTTGTCCAGTTCTTCTACAAACCCACACATTTAGTTAGGGAGTGCTGCATTAGTTTCTCAAGTGGCGAGCTGACCTAGTTACAGCGCATTCCGATGGGCATCCGGTACCGCCTGGTAGTAGGCCTTCTGTACGCTTACTATTTTATGTGGGAAGTGTGCCAAATTTGTGCTGGCTTTAGAGCTGTACTGTGCTTTTAAAATATTTTTGTTTGGATTTTCAATGAGTGATATGTGTTAGTATAACATAGTGCTACAAGTAAGTGTTTTTCTTTTCCTGGATAGATTTACCTGTGATTTGTTATCGAAGGTTTTATAGACCAGCATATGAGTGTATTTCACACACGTTTAAAATGGAGTCTGACACACAACATTCCTATTCAAACCACATGGAACGATTGAGTAGTTTGTGTAGGATTTGTGCAGAGCGAGTAAAAAGACAAATGAAAGACAGATTTAAACACTTTAAACTGTGCGTTGGTTATGTAGACGATCTTTCTGCTTTTCATGGTATTGACCTATGTAAAGATGAAGAAGACAAACACTGTCCGAAAGTTGTGTAGAGAGCCGCCAGGTACTACACACCGAAAAAAAAAGTCTCTCTGTGAAATAAACTGTCTTGAGACTGATGCATTTTAGCTTGCACTGTTCTGTGTTTATCTGATTTACACCTAGTCAAAATAGACATTTAATCATCATTAAGAGTGTTTTTAACTGTGGCCAGTGTCCCATCCGATTTGTTAGTAAAGTGCATTGAGTTTTTATTTTATTTTATAAGACTTAGTGGAATGCAAAAAACAACTTCACCTATACAAAATGTGCAACTGACACTGCCGCTAACCCTGTATATGATAATTGAATTATTGGGAACATATTCACTTCTTTCAAAATCAACTACGTGTGGAGATTACGTTAACCCAAGAACTTTACGTCTGTATAACACTGGATTACCGCTGACGCATCATCCCATTTCAAGACACACTGAGATCGCAAGGTAAATCTATCTGACATTTTGAGTAGTGCATAGCGTAGTGGTTGAATACGAAGATCGCTGGCCTGAACGATTATTTTCGCAAAAGTACTTTGCATGAGTTAGAACAGCTGAAAGACGTGTCATTTGCAACAGATTTGCATTGTCTTCATGGTAAACTGTGCGCCGGTTGCCTGTCTTCTAGTCCGTTGCATGCATTGCTCATCTTCATTTTCCTAAGCATGTCTAGTGTCTACAGAAATCTCATTTTCTTAGCTTTTAAGTGTATGCCATAAATACAACATATGTTCAGTACAGCGTAAACAACATGATGTAAATGTCTGGTGCCATTAAAATGTATCCTGTGCGGTACACGGTCAGCGCTGAGCGTGTACACACATCGCATGCTCAAGTAAAACAGTGAAAAGAATAGCGCGACTATAGTTGCACAGCCATAACAGATTGCGCTCAGCTCTGTGCTGTCGGCGGGAGGAGCTTACACGCTGCGTGGCTTCTCATCTTACGGCACGGCACACGCGTGCACCTCAAAACTAAATGGGAGGCCTTGAACAGCCGTGATTTTGTTCTGAATTTCAGACTATTGTTGTTTGTAATTGGCCAAATCATCCTGCATTCTCTTAAATTCATGATCGTCAATTTTATTATCTTCTAATGCTTTACTGATAATAAGTTTCATGCTGCTCAGCTTAGCTCCAGCGAGTGTACAAAATGCTTATGCTTCTGCAACTTTGTATGAAATCTTTTGTTAAGGGCTTTCAAACCAAAGCATGGCAGGCCTGTGGCAGCGCCAACTCCTTCAATAGCAATTCAACAGCAATTACTACGACACTACCAATTCCTGTCAGGAATAGAGCTAAACCACCGACAGATAATCCAGCTGAAACCACACCCACAACCATTGTTGTGTTGTATATAGAATTGAAAACCGTTTTATACCGTCTTTTTCACCTGGAGTATTTTGCATGTTTTCCTTCCAAATACTTTAACGCATCTCTAATATTTATTAAACGAAATGAGTCTGCCTGTAATCTTTCATCACGTGCAATAGGCTTAGGCGGCTCAGGTTGTATTTGCGGATACAAGATCACCATTTTTTAATTTCAATTTTTTAACTATTTAATCAGCGATTACATTTTGCCCATCTTCAAGAGTATACCATTTGCCAGCATTATAAAATGAAACAAGAGCTATGTGTTAAAGGTTTATGAAACTTATATAAACTAAAGTTGTTTTATTGATCACTACATAAACAGCGGGGATACTGCTCGCAACTTCTATATCTATGCCTTTTCTAATATCAATAAAGACCTTTGTTGACTCTTTTACTGAGTCATCCCACTTAAGTTTAATTCCCTGTGCGATATTTCCCTTTTAAGCAGCATCCACAGATCTCATGATAACTTCAAAAACTATTGTCACTTCTTTAGCTATGGTAAAGTTTGCTGGTAGGAACACAACAGTAGTATCTGATCTACCCTTTTCTCTGGTTAGTAAAATGCACACAGACTGTATTGGAGGGCGAGAACCTAAATCCGTTGAGAGACACCCACCCCTGGATGCGATCAACGTACAGCTGCAAACGCCTCTCAAGGGACGCAAGCCCTCGACCTCGTGCACACAAAGCAAAGTCGTCCACAAACAAAAAGCATTCAGAGTCATCCTTAACGGCCTTTACAAAGTTATTAATTTTAATGCTAAATAAAACAGGAGATAAAATGCTGCCCTGCAGGACACCCATCTCCCGTTCAAAGGAGTCGGAGATGGTGCAGCCCACACGGACATGGAACGGACGGTTAAACAAAAAAATGTGAATAAAAACGGGCAGGTGCCCTTTAAAACCCATGTCCGACAAATCAGACATTATACCATACTTCCAGGTAGTGTCATATGCCTTCTCAAGATCGAAGAAAATCGCATAGACATACTGCTTGTTGACAAAGGCATCTCGGATAAACTACTCAAAGCGGACTAGATGGTCAGTTGTACTACGGAAGCGCCGGAAACCGCCCTGGAGGTCGGTGATGAGACCCTGTGACTCAAGATGCCACACCAGGCGGGCGTTGACCAAGCGTTCCATAGTTTTACATAAACATGACGTCAAAGCGATTGGCCGGTAGTTGCCCGGGTCGGAAGGATCCTTCCAAACCAGATAGGTGAGGCTAGCGCTGGCAGAATTGTATGCATACCAAGGGGAACGACTCAGCGCTGCACAGACAAACAGTTAGATCCCCTGCCCCCACCTATCAGTCACCCAATCGCCAGCCCACAGAGAAATACGCAGGTATAAGACGCGACGATCATCTACATGGGTTATAAGCGAGACCTGATGCATCCTTTTAGGGATGTAGATGATCGTCGCGTCTTATACCTGCGTATTTCTCTTTGGGCTGGCGATTGGGTGCCTGATAGGTGGGGGCAGGGGATATAACTGTTTGACTGTCGAGCGCTGAGTCTTTCCCCTTGGTATGCATACAATGGAAGGATCCTTACCCGGCTTGGGGATTGGCACAACAACAGCCTTACGCCAAGATGGCAGAAAATGACCAGTTAACCAGATATGGTTAAAGGTCTTGAGAAGTACAAGGAGTGAATCCTCAGGCAGATGTTTTAGGAGCTGATAGTTGATGGTATCTAATCCAGCAGCAGAGTCAGTACATTTCTGCATGGCTTGCTGCAATTCTGAAAATGTACAAGGGAATTATAGTCTTCCGAGTTATCCGATATAAAATCACAAGTACAAGACTCTCGCTTCTCCTTCTCTCTCTGGAATAAAGGTGAATAATTCTCTGTTGAAGAATTGTGGGCAATGGTGGAGGCAAGCAAATTGGCCACAGCCTTTTTATCCATGACCAAACTGGCACCATCTCTAAGATAGCCAACAGAAGCCGATCTACCCCTGCCCCAATTCTTCGAACTGCCTTCCAGACTTTTTGGGATGGAGTCCTAGAAGATAAAGATGAAGCACGGCATTCACATTTAAAAATGTAACGGGCTTTCGCCCGCTGCCCTTTAAATGTTAAAATATTCGCTTGCGACAGATTACGAAAAGCACGTCGCTGAGCAGATTTATGCATTTTTTTTACCTTGCGACACTCTTCACTGAACCATGGTACTCTCGGCTTTTGAGGGACTAATGTGGAAGTTCTAGGGATGGTTTCACCTGCTACGTCCAACAAAACAGGAAAAAAAAACACAAGAAACAGGTTCTTCAGCTGACATGACCACCTCCTCTGTAACACGAGACTGACAGAGGGAGGTGAACAGAGGCCAGTTAGCTTTCTTGAGATTTCAGCGCCCCACAGGCGAATCTTCCTCACAGCTGACCGATGACAGGACTACTGGGAAGTGGTCACTACCACACAGGTCGTCGTGAACCTTCCAGTCAAAGTCCAGCATGAGAGAAGGATCACACACAGTGAGGTCTAGAACAGAACTAGATCCTAAACCTGAGTTAGAGTACGTAGGTGAGCCATCGTTAAAGACACATAGGTAAAGTTGAGAAAAAACATCCTCTAACATCTGACCTCTGCCATCATAGTGGTCACTACCCGAAAGGTGAGCGTGAACGTTAAAATCCCCCATGATAATAAAGGGATGGGGCAGCTAATCCACTTAGTTAAAAATATCATTACTACAGATCCACAGCGAAGGTGGCAGGTAAACACTGCATATGGTTATGGTCTTCTTTAAGGTAACCCAAACTCGACAGCCTGAAGACAGGTGTCGATGCTAACGGGGCTACATAAAATTTGGCTACTAATGAGAAGAGCCACTCCACCCGAGCAACTCTCCGAATCAGAGCCTTTATGTATAACGATAAAACCATTAATGGACACAGGGTCAGAAGTCATCAGGTAAGTCTCCTGAAGAGATATTACTGAGGGGTTATAGAACTTGACTAAAAGACGTAATTCCTCAAAGTTAGCTTGAAAACCTCGACAATTCCACTGAAGCAGAGAGTACATGATTATGTTTTATCTGGGGGTTAAGAGTTTTTCTACCCCTTTTTCTTTTGCCTTGGAAGGAGTTGAAGAAAGAGTGGAGGGCCGGCTCCCGGGCCTCCTCTGGTTCTTCGGAAATGAAGGCAGTGGAGCTGCCGCAACATCAGCAATGACAACTTCCACTACCTATATCCGCTCCTCCAGTCCAGCATATTTGTTTTGAAGGGGGACATCGGTGTTCCCCTTCTGGGCACGTGCGCACAGCGGTCCTATAGATTTCTTAGACCTCTGGTCCTGGGCAGCGTTTCTGCCACTAGAGTTAGCGGTCTTAGAAGGCTGACCAGAGCCAGAAGCCTTTGGAGTTGACTGACTAAAAGGTTTGGGTGGGGGCTGAGGCTTAGGGACAAAAGAAGGCGGCACTGCCGGACCGGCAGTGTCCGCCTTCTGCGTTTCCTGGCTCCTTGTCACCACCAGAGGAGGGTTACTCTCCAGGGGCGAGAGGTGCCGAGGCTCTGCCCGCAAACAAGAAGTTGAGGTTTGACATGAAAAGTCTTTGGTGGAGCGCTTGCCTGCCACCTCTGCACTGAAAGTATACACAGAGGTGTTAGAGGTTGGGGCAGGATATCCAAAGAGGGCATTTCTTATCCGAAGCCATATTATATGCCCCTTGGCAATTCACACACAGGTGGGTGGCTGTGCAGGACTCAGCAGAGTGTCTGGGCTTAGTGCAACGGACGCATTAAGCCTCTGCCTGGCGGCATATCTTCTGCCCATGGCCATACTTTTGGCACTTAAAGCACCAGAGGGGGAGAGGGACGTACTTTTTCACTTTCAAAGAGTAGTAACCTCCCCAGATGGTAGTAGGAGGGGTGGGGGTGCCAAACGTCAGGATGATGGTAGGGAGACGGATCTCCCCACCACCTCGCTTGGATGCGAAGCGCCTGACGTAAGTCACCCCCTGAGACTTACGGTTCCCTACAAGTTCATCTTCTGACAGTTCTGCCAAAGCTTGATCTTTGATTACGCCTCTTGACGAATTCATAGTTTGGTGGGGTGTCACCTCCACTGGAGTGTCTTCGATGGAAAAGAGCCCCAGCAGCCTGCTGGAGTGTGCCCGGGTACGGCACTCTAACAGCAAGTCACCAGACCTGAGGCGCTGGGCATCAGGCCTGCCAACATGGCTCCTGAGGGTCTCCCCCACCCAGAAAAGGGTGTAGCTTTGAAACAGGTTTCTCCTTCACCTTCCTATGTACAATGAGGAAGCGAGGCCATACGTCCGACGCCTGAGGCGTCACTTCCTCACAGTCCAAGTCACTGTCATGTTCAATGTCGGTGGCTATGTGCCGCTTCTGTGCAAGTTGTTTTTTTGTTTTTTGTTTTTTGTTTTTTTCATATTATAATAGTAGAGATATTCATCCCCTGGGGGTCCCCGCCCGCCATTTAACCGAACAAGGGAAAGTGCAACTGTCGGTGGGTAACCAGCTGACGCACAATGGAGACTGCCCGAAAGATATCCTCAAGGGGGTAAGCCCGATTAAACCGTCTGAGCCACCGCCTTCTATCACACTGTTGAATGCAGGGGAATACTGTCGTAAAGCACCTAATCAGCAGCTGAGGCTATAGCATGGTATGGTGGTCCGTATATCAACCCGCATGTCAACAGTAGGATAGAGCTCAACGTGACAAGAGGCGATTGACTAGGCCGGTACGACTATCCTCCCGTTTAGGTTGAAGTCAAGGCCAAAGTGGAGTGTTGGCACCAGTGAGCCGCAACCCAAAGGGATCCTCTTCTCCCCCGACACGGGTCTCCAAGCACGGCAAACACTTGGGATCCAAACGCTCACGAGTATTTTAAAGGACCAATTCAACATGGTAGGACCTGGGTTAGCACAGCTCCTCAAAAACCGGACCAGTGATAAAGACTGAACAACATATCTGCTGACATCAAGTCTTAATCCTGGACAAAGATGCCACCCCTCTGCTAGCCCACTCAGTCAGTAACTGAGGAGGCTACCCACCCACGCCACGTGTAGGCCGGTGCCTAGTGGGCAATAAAGTTCGTGACCATGACCACATAACTGCGTGTTACAGAGGTGCTGCACATGGTGCATGCAACCTAAAACTAAAAATAGACCCCAAGGTATATAAACTTTTTTCCACAATCTCAAGGGGTATGATTCACACATTATCACGCAGGCTGTGGATGAGTCTTACCAACAACAAAAAATAGTTGTATTGCCCAGACAACTGAGAAATTCTTATCTTTTAGGTTGGACAAATTAGCATTTAATGACTCTATGCAACATTTGTCTTTAGGGCTTGCTAGTCTGGCAAAAGGACTGACTGAGTTTCCAATAACAAGTAAATTGGGGCAGTCCGTGGCGCAGTGGTTAAGGCGCCTGCCACCAATGCTAAGGGTGCAAGGTTCGATTACGGGTTCCGGCGTCGGATTTTTCTCCTCTAGTAAGTGTCACCGTAAATTCGGGCGGACCGTCGGGGGTTCTTTCTCCGGGTACTCCGGCTCTTCCTCCCCCTCCACTTTGGTATCAGCTTCAGCCCACTTAATCAAATTTCAAATACAAACGATTTTGAATTTCCAAAACTTCAGTAGCTCGCTTGAGCTTGCCCTTAGCACCACGTGAATGTTCTGTGTTTATGTACAGTGTGTGAGTGAATGCGCGTGATTCACGTGAGCGTGCTTGTTGGGTTCAGTTTGCGGGGGCGCTTTGAGCCGATTTTCAATTGGGATAAGTGCCTATTTAATGCGCTTATTATTATTATTATTATTATTATTAAATATTTTGAGCCAGAGTTAATCAAGAAACGTGTCTATCCATACGAGTACATTGATCATTGGGTTGTGTTTGAGGAAAGGAGACTACATCCAAAAGAGGCATTTTATTCTACCTTGAATGGAAAAGGTATTTTTTACTCTGAATAACAGCATGCTCTTGATGCTTGGGGTAAACTATGGTGTGAAACGACTGGTGCCTACCATGATCAGTACTTGAAAGCTGATGTTTGCTTGCTAGCAGAAGTATTTGAAAGTTATCATGAAAAGGGTTTGTTGCGCTACAGTCTTGACCCAACTTGCTACATAACTAGTCCTGGCATGACATGAGATGCTTTTTTTTAAAATCCAGAAAGATATCTATAGACCTGCTGTCTGATCGTACGATGGGTTAAATGGTGGAACATGGATTGAGAGGAGGCATTAGAATGGCCGCAAACAACTTTGCCAAAGCCAAAAACAAATATCTTGATGACCTTGACTTTGACCCCTCAAGGCCAAGGTCATTTATTACGTACCTTGACGCCAATAATTTGTATGGGTTCGCGATGTGTGGGTTTTTGCCCTTGAAAAACTTTTGTCTCCATGATTTGTCAAAGGGTGATATAACAAAATTAACAAAATGTATTATGAATCATGATCAAAATCATGCAAAAGGTTGGATCTTTGAAGTCGACCTGGAGTACCCACACCATCTACATGATTACCACAATGATTATCCCTTAGCAGTTGAGAAAATGTCTTTGATGGGGTAAAAAGAAAGACACCAAACTTGTGCTAAATTTAAATGACAAATTCAATTATGTTTGTCAATATCACTTACTGCAGTTTTACATCAGGCATGGGTTAATACTAAAAAAAGTTCACAGAGGCATTCAATTTGATCAAAGTGCTTTTATGAAAATTACATAATGAAACACACAACCTTGCATGCAAGAGATGGCAACATTGCATTTGACAAAGACTTCTTTAAGCTTATGGACAATGCCTGTTTTGGTAAGACATTGGAAAATCCTCATCACCTCAAAGACGTGAGACTGGTCACAACTGAATCAGGTGCAATAAATCTTACAAGCAAGCCACAATACACAGGGTATAAAGAGTTTCATCCGTCATTGTATGCAGTGACACTAAAAAAAAGGATTGTTGAACTGGACAAGCCAGTACTCATTGGTGTGGCAATTCTTGAGTTATCAAAATTGTTAATGCTTGAATTCTACTATGATTACTTTAAACCAAAGTATCCTGACTGTCGACTGTTATACACTGACACTGACTCTATGATCATAGATGTACCTACGGAAGACTTTTATGAAGACATGAAAACAGAGTTGTATATGTATGACACGTCTGATTATCCTAAGGACCATCCGCTGTACAGCACACAAAACAAAAAAAAGTGCCTGGGAAGTTAAAAGACGAACTGAATGGAGTGCCTATAGTCGAGTACGTTGGACTGAGATAGAAAAAAAGTATTCCATACTGCACCAAAAAGGCAGTCAGTGCAAAGCCAAAGGTATAAAAAAAACAGCGATAAAAAATAAAGACATCTGCCATGAGCACTACAAACAAGGATTAGATGAAGCACTAATGCCTAATTGTCCAAACAAGTCACTGAGATTAAACAAACATAATCTAGAAATGATCCAAACACATAAGAAGTCACTTGTTGTAGATGACACAAAACGTGTGTTTCTCACTAAAGAAAAGGTTTATGCACCTGTTCATTACAGGAACAAATTATCTGAAGAAATAGCTGATGAACTGGTTAATGAACTAGTTGATGAATTAGTTGCTGAAATAAGTAACAGTGTCTTGGGAAATAATCTGCAATTCTTCTCTGACAAATGCCTTTGTGGTGCAGGCTCATATAAATAATAAATTGATGGGTTGCCAGGGACTTTTTATATATTGTGAACGGATGTGGACAATATTGGATCAGTTGCCCTGCATCTGACGTCATTCTCAGCCTCATCAGGTTGATATAGATATCTTACCTGCTTTGTAAACCAACTTGTGTCTGGAGGTGTTGTTTTTAGCCCCGTTTCTGGCCCTAATCCCAGCCCTAACAGCATTGTTTTTAATTTAAAAGCATCAGCAGGTTTGGGGTGAACTTCGTTATTCATTGCTTTTATCACAGATGGTAATCTCTTAACCCACTCAGTGTTGCGTGCATCATGCATGAGTTCCTTAGAATACTGATATCTGAAAAGCCTTTCTGATAATTGTTAAAGTTCTCAACAATTGCCTGTGATCTGTGAATGCCTGGTATGCCTCACCACACTAGCACGCCATGCTTCGGAAATAACTGATTAACTGCACCTTTAAATTCACTCCCGTCATCAACTTGCACAAGTCTAGGAAATTTCAAAGGACCTCGACTATATATCTTTGTTAACACAGTGGCTACCATGGTAGAATTCTTGTCATTTATTGGTTTGGAGTCTTTGTAACGGGATGCAATGTTGACAACAGTTAGTGCATACTGGTATCGTTTCTTTCTTATTGTATCATGTGACAAAAACAAAAGATCCATTTGATGGTTGTCATTAGGGGTAGTATTTTCAAAATGAGGTCTTGATATTGTTCTTGGAGCAGGTAAATAAATTTGCAAATTGCTTGTTTTTGCAGCCACTATCTTATTTGCTCGAGTGTGACATTTCCACCCACAGTGGCACGTAATTTCTTATTGCAGTATTCCCTTTCCAGTAGCCAACAGGGGAGTAATATATTTTTGATAGTTTAGCTCCGGCTTTGGCTCCCATTTCACTCATTTTATCCAGCAATTAAAACTGCTGTAAAATAAACAATGCCATTCCTACAAAAACAAAAATAATTTCTTTGTTTCTTTGTTGCATGCTTGGTTGATAATAGTTGCTAAATTTTGGCTGTGGGATGGACATGTCTTCGCCAGTAACAAAAAAAGTATTCTTTGATAGCATCATCAACATTTGAAAATGTATGATGTGCATGATCTTAAAGCCTGAGTTTTTCATTGATGAAATCAAGTTTCTCTATTCTTTGCTTCTCATAATCCTGCTAGGATTGTGCAAGTTTTTCAGATGCCTCAGTGTGATGACTCATCTCTTCTGCAGATTCCTCTCTACCCATTTTTGAAAAGAGATAGTTTGATCCACTGAAAGAAAGTGCGTTAACAACAGCCTCACTAATCATAACAGCTAAAGTTGCCATATTTTTTATTTACATAGAAACATTTTCTGGAATAATTCCTTGCTTGACAAGAAGTCTTTTGTTGCAATTAATGCTGTGACAACTGCAACTAATTTAGCACTGTCTTCAAAATCTAATTTACCCAAGTCTGCAGAACACATTTTGAGAAAACTCCATCCAAGCATACTGTAAGATACTGCTAGTCCACTTATTACGGCAGAGTCATAGACAAGGTTCATTATGTTCTTTGTGTCACAAAAATGAAAATAATAAATTTATACCCGCATGAATAATTGGTCAAAAGGTTTTGACGTTGCGGGTAATGTGGAGATTTTTTGCTTTATTTTGCGAGTGTCTGATTTTTGGGACACTGTTCGAGCGTTTGGTTTATAATTTTTGTATAATTGGTAACCTACATAAAAAAATCCGACAACAAATCCAGCAACTAGATATTTCGTTATTTTAGGTTTAGACTCAGATGATAGTCTCTCACTTTGTTGATGGGGTGAAGGTGTTGGTGGTGGCACAGGTGCTGGGGCTGGTGCTGTTGGTGATGGGTCAGTTACATGAGTCTTTCCTGTTAGTGTTTGAAGTTTTTTTTTTTTTTATCTGTTCCATTCAGCTAATTTATTCCACGTCTCTATCTGACCTGGGCTTTTAGCCTTAGTCACTGTTTGGACCTGTGTCCAGACAGGATTCAGTTGTGGAGTCGTCTGGGTCTCGTCCATTTTCTTCTGCTTTAAAATTTATTTCAGAAAAATCAATATGACTCCCAGTAACAAGCAAGGTTATCACAGGTGCAAGGTAATTCCCAAAATTGTAAAACATGAGGCATGCTAATTTACTGACTAAACTTAAAACAATAGTGTTGCTTTTGAGATCGTGTGATAAAGTGTCACTAACAACAGGTAGGACGTGACTCACAGCTTTTGTGTATAGACAGACAAGAGATCGACTCAAATCATGGGTCATTAGTGAAGCAATGTAATTTTCATATTTAGTATTGTTACATGGTGGGGTTGTAGTCGTAGTATGATAAACACACCAGATGCATGCACGTAAGGTTCTTTTAAATAATGTTCATTCAGCTGCAATCCGTCACACGTGGCTTAAGGATGTAGACAATACTGGAGTAACAGTTCCAACAACATTTTAATTCAGCGATGCGATCTCCACTCAATGCAGTTCCAAATGCATCAACACTGATACAAAGTCTCTTCTGCAATGTCCATGCTGCCGACACAAAGCTTCTCATACGCAGCGTCTCACACAATGTACACCCTATATGGGCCATGTACCTATGATAAACTGCGTGTCTCTACCACTGACAATGCAAGACAATGTACCAACGTGCTTTCCTAGTGCCCTCTTTATATACGTAATCACTTTCCAGAACACTCCAAGAAAATCATACAATGCAACCAATCAAAACAAAACACTCAACTGAAAGTCATAAATAATAATTTTCTGGAATTACTAAAATGGGCTACAAAAACTTGGCTGCTCATTTCAGCTCTAAATCCTAATGTGTAATGAAGTCACATAAAAGTATGGTAGCCCTATCATGACCTTGCATATCCATTTTAGAAGATTCTCAACCTTTCACAAAACACAAAAAAAGGCTGCTCAATTCCCACGCACAGAAAAATAATGTTGCAAAATGTCGCGAATTTACCGACGTCACACATACGAGGTCACGAGACAGTGCGACCTTTCTAGAACGTTCTGGACTAAACTTAACGTAT
Organism: Semisulcospira habei; assembly: GCA_036245525.1. NCBI lineage: Eukaryota > Metazoa > Mollusca > Gastropoda > Semisulcospiridae > Semisulcospira > Semisulcospira habei. The sequence continues at coordinate 52,956,566 of BTPG01000002.1, read as the reverse complement.
CATAACGAAGTGAATTTTGCTCTGCGTGACCAAAAGATGTTACTTAAAAAGATACGTTAATCATAACCATGATAGCTCTATAAATATCATATCGTTTCCTATGATTAACACATGTATGCTCTCACAGGACAACACAACCACAATCGTAACAAGTATGCAGTTTGCGCGTCAGCGGTAAGAGATTCTATATCTTCAGTCATTTATTGTTTTTGAGAAAAGCTTTTGATTTGCTGGAAACAACTATAGAGAGAAGATGTTGTTTTTTAAAGTCTAAGTTTTTGTTTTCTACAGCACAGATATTGCTTAGAAGAAGTAATTCATCTTGATTCATTTTTTAATGTAATATATAATTTTTGATGCTGTAATTAATCCCTTTGTAAATGTTGATAGATTAATTTTTTTTTTAAAGACAATGTGGCATTAATTATTTAGGTGGTGTGGGGGATCTGCCTTAATAATCACGGGTTGACAGCTGATCAAAAAACGTTGCTTCAATTATTTTCGAAATGGAACTAATATGATTGATTGATTGTACATTGCTTAACGTCCCGACAGCAACAAGGCTTTCTCAGGACGTGCCTGCACTGCTTGTGAAAAAAAAAAAAAAAAAAAAAAAAAAAAAAAAAAAAAAAAAAAAAACCCACAAAATTGAATGTATGTCGCCAGCCGGTCAAATACGTTAAATAAACCTACAACATGGGGCCTAAATAAAGCTAAGACCATTTAGCAACACACATCCAATATCAAGAACTACAGGCAGTGCAGACAGTAGGGAGAGTTCCAAAAAGGCAAACACAGGTGAATGGACAAAGGGTAGACAGAAACACATGCCCCAGAATAGAGAGAAAAACCCACCCTGTGGGGCTGACCAGGGTATGGCTAGAAAAACAAAGAGGGGATTGCAATTATTGGAGTTCGTATTAAATTAATCTTTTGATTATTAAATTTGCAGCCTTGAACTCTCTATCTTTCTTTCTCCAACTAAATCTCTCACTTTTGTTTCACTAAACGCTTAAGGTTATCAAGCCTTCGCAAAAGTTGCAGTTGACATTAGCCCAAGAACCATTTTCCGCTAGGTCAGTAATTGTTAAGTATGAGAAGTACCTCTTATAACCATGCAGATGAAATTTTCATTGGCGCGACAATTGATGTCGTTCCATTCATATGATACGCCAGACCACATGTGGCCGCAATCCCCATCTCCATCCGGCTGGGATTTTCCCCATGGGAAAATATAGGGCGTCGATCTGTTGGTTGGAAACACCCAATTATTCCAAGTGACCTCCTCAAGGCCTAACCATGCTTCACTGCCTGAAACAGATAGTTAGAACTCGGAAGTTACAGTTATATTTTTGACATGGTTGAATTTCACAACAACAGAGGAAAAGCCTTTATGGCTCACTTTTATGACAGATTCATATAAATATGTTTGTCCTTTGTAGCAAAAAATAAATAAAGGACTGGCTTCAGTACAAGTGAAATCCATGTTTTCTCAACATTTAAGCATTTTTCACAAACCTGTCAAACCCCCGTGACCTTTAGAGTGAGTCAACTAAAATAGTATGCATAAAAAATTGTCTTGCCATCAGTACATTTACGTCACATTTGATTGAAAAGTTTGCAAAAACTTTGAAAAAAAACACAAACAACTACATTTGTAAACAAGAAAGGCAATTCTATCCCAAAAATGGCATTTTACACACATTTGCCCATTTTTTGTGACCCTCTACCTTTTTGAAGGGTCATCCAAATTGGTATGCATAGATAGGTCTTACCAGCATGCATATTTGTGCCAAGTTTGGGGTTAAAGTTGTAAACAGTATTTTAGATTTTTGGGGGGTGGTCAAAACGTAGCTATTTTTCACCATTTCCTGATCTCTTGGGGGGGGGGGGGGGGAAACAGATTCTGGTGATCGGTTTCCTACAGTGATGTCAAGACTTGTTATTATTGTTTATAGTACGTGAGGACTTTTCTAACATTACAAAACCTTCGATTTCGCTATGAGCACTTAGTCTTGTATCCTCACAAGATGGCCACCACGACTGGAGTGATGATGTCAGCTTCCCGAGCCCTAACAATTAAGGTTGTATACTATACCTACATTTTTTAATTGAAAACTGCCCTTTGTAGGGTTTCTTGAGAGCCTTGTTGAGTCTGGAGGCTATTGCCACCCTGAGAGACCCATGGTCCCGGGCATATTTGTAAGTTTGAGCCCTTTTTGTGAGGTACCCCACGCGGGAAAACAAGCAAAATAGCCGATTTCAGAACACAATAAAAATTTATCGAATAGTGTGTTAAAATGATAAAGAAACATTTCGGTCACTTCATAAAGTATGTTAGTATTTTCTCGTAAAAAAAAGTGTGTTCTGATAATTGGAATTCTAAGTGAAATCTAAAAAAATGTATGTTGTAAATTTGCAAATTGCCCGGATGTTATCAATAACATTACAAGTGTTTGCAATGTTGGGCAATTGCTCAGGCCCTTTTTATTCGATAAAGTCGTACTTTATGTTATAACTATCACATTGATTATGAAAAAAATATGGGGTCCCGCACAAAATTGGGCACTTTGGGTCGTTTTCGAGTGCGTATTCAATAAGGGATACAAGCGATGTCTGACTTCCGGCAGATCATATCTCCGCCGTAGCCAGCATTAGAAAGAAGGGAAAACGACTATGCCAAACTTACAAGGGAAAACCTAAGCCCAAACTGTTGCAAACTACGCCCAAACTGCTAGTCCTCGATTACTATTTGTGACAGTAAACTGGAACAAACAACAACGGCAGATACGGGATGAAAACGTTTATCTATAAGTAATTAAATGCACGAGCTATTTCTTAGTAATTTAGTTAGTGCAGTGGTAAAGTACTTTTCTTTGCCACTCAGTGACCAGGGATCGAGTCCCGTAGATGGCGACATTTTTTTCCTGCTCACATTTGAAACCCAGACAGTTTCTACTTCGCTAAATGAAACACACTTTAAACCCAAAGCAAAACAAAAAAAAAATTAACGCGTGTTATTTTTTTATTTTTATTTTTTAAATATGCGATTATCATCACTGTGGTAATGTGAATGTTAAACCATAAACCAAACAACCGGATTCAGTTTTGGATAAAAATGCACACTGGTTACCTCGGTACATTTGTTCATTCATTTTTTTCAGCCAGGCATTGTGTGAGCATGTTTACATTCATTCAATCATTCACAGCTTCACTGATGAAAAAGCACACCAAAGAGTGTTGTCACAGACAGTTTTTTTAAATAATTTTTACTGGCATCACAAACATTAATTGATGTGAATTTGTTTTAATATACCTGCTGCAAGAAATGCTACATGCTCATTTGGTGTCTGCGTGAAAGCAGGTCGATGAACATCTCTGGTTGAAAGATGTTTGTAAACAGATTGGTAGTGGATGTACCTATCTCTCTAGCTGAATCTCAGTTTCCCAGCAGTTTTTGGTTACAAATTATAAGGAAACAAAAACACACTACCACCGAGCCACCCAGCTCCCCCTCAAAATACAGCTTTACTGCAGAACATATTTCAACTACATGTAACATTATTCACATTTACATTGACAAAGTGCTGACTGTATACAAGCTATTTGGGAGAAAAGTGGAGCTGATGTCATTTTTAGTTGTGTGCATGCCAACGGAGACCGACACCGGCAACCACTTGCTCATGAGGTATTTATTTGGGAGCCAAATGCACAGTATATAAAAGAAGGGGGATAGGAGAGAAGGAATGACAGACTTATCATTTAGAGCCTTGCACTACATATATTATTTTGCTCATATATATATAGAGAGAGAGGGAGGGGGAGAGGGAGGGGGAGAGAGAGGGAGACCATGTACCATCACTGTAGTCCTGATATAATTCAACATTGCACATCCCACAACATAATAACAGTGAAATGCAGTACCAAACTACATTACACAGATACTGTGCACAATGTTGGCATGAAAATCAAACAATACTGTTACCAGTACCACACTGTGTTCAATTGCAGCACAACAAAGTGAAATGCAGTCTCAAGCCCCATAACTTGCACTGCACAATGCTGATGTCAACACAAAATACCATAACAACTGAATAACAAGGGTACAATGCACTGTGTCACCTAGTCTGCATAATATAGGCATCCACACCAAACAATACCTGTACTGCTCTTGATACAAAATGGACCATATTACACTGCAAAATACATGAGACGTGAGTGCTACGCTGGCAAAGTGTCTACAACAGAGTCTGCACCATGCTGGCCCGTAATCCAAGCAATACCATTGCTGCTCTCCAAAAACTCAACATGGTGCAGACTATCATATCACAACTAATTGCTGCATAGCACCCTGTACACAATGTTGGCATCAGTTTACTTTATTTAATTTTGGACCCGCTGGGGCATGAAAAAAATCACAAAAGAACTTACATGAATGTGCTCAGAAATGAAATATTATCCTTATTACTACACTGTACGCATGTTCCTTAGCACAAATCACAAATGGACACGGATCATAGTCAGATCATTCTGTTTGCAGGCGTGTGTCATGTACAGTACATCTGTAAAACTTGTGAAATGAACCATGTGGTTAGCAATTCTGATACGATAAGTAAAGCCACACAGCTGAAAGTCAAAGATTGACAGTGGAAGAAAAAAACAAAACAAACACAAAGTACAGTACATATCATATGCCTATGATACCCAACCACTTAAATCTGCTGTGACAGCTGGAGGGTAATGCAAAAACTGCATGGTCAACTCACTCTTGAGAAGTATTGCGTTTTTCATTGAGCAAGTCCACATTTGCACAACATTTTAAGCTGAGGGTTTAATGACATAAATATACATCCCCACGTTTCTATATTTCCGCACATCCCCTCTTCAGAAAGGACCCGTGGGTTTTATACTCCGAGGCCACTGACCATTTTCAGAATGAGCCCTGTATATCATTTTGAATCATGCAAAGCGGAGCAGTGATAAGTTTTCTCCTTGTCTCACACCGATGCTGCACAAAATCTATCTGTACCACTGTTTCCTACCCCATACGTGTCAGCTGTGGAGTACATATTTTGAATGACTGATGTATGCCAGCATTTAGGAACTTGTCACAATAAAGACCTGTTCATATGATGAAATGTCTTCGAAAAATGAACACATTGTCAGTAAAGGGGTTTTCTTTGGATAATCAAAAACTAATACATATTAAGCTGCATTTCCAAATCGCGACATGACAGGAGAGTGACAAAAAGTAACTTTTCTGAGGGGGTCATCCAAATAAATATGCATAGGAAGGTCTTACCATCAGGTATCTCTTTACCAAGTTTAGGGTTACAGTTAGGAATACTTGAGAAAAAAAATCTTTGGGCAATATATGGCTATCTTGTACCTATTTCCCGATTTCTTGTGACCCTTGACCTTTCTGACCTTTCATGCATACGAAATTAGTATGCATGAAAAGTTCTTACCACCTTGTACCAAGTCTGGGTTTGAAGTTGTGTATACTTGAGAAAACATCTTTTTGGTCAAAATACAGATATTTTTCACCTTTTTACTGCACTACAAATTACAACATGGGTGTCAATTGATTGTACATTGCTTAACGTCCCGACAGCAACAAGGCTTTCTCAGGACGTGTCTGCACTGCTTGTGAAAAAAACCAAAAAAACAGAACATTGAATGTATGTCGCCAGCCGGTCAAATACATTAAATAAACCTAACACATGGGGCCTAAATAAAGCTAAGACCATTTAGCAACACATATCCAATATCAAGAGCTACAGGCAGTGCAGACAGTAGGGAGAGTTTTAAAAAGGCAAATACAGGTGAATGGACAAAGGGTAGACAGAAACATGCCCCAGAATAGAGAGAAAAACCCACCCTGTGGGGCTGACCAGGGTGACCCTGGGAACTAAAAAATACCTAACCCCACCCAAGTCCCCCAGGGCAGACCCGGGTGGGGTAACATGGGTGTCAAATCGCTTTGTCACATTGTTATATGAAAACACACAAAGCACACCCCCATCACTGTACAATAGCCCCTGAACTGCTCGACTGCACGTTACAATTTTGTTGCCCCGCTGCTTCTATGTCAGGCTTATGGAAACACTCCCTCTTTATTTCTATTTTCTCGAGTTTTGTCATTGTCACTTTGTTGTCACTGCCCCACTGTTGTTGTGTCTGCAGTTGAATAGCCAGGCCTAAAGCCTGCTTGCCCTTCTCCTAATATATGGCTATGCATCAGCTCAGGCAGTAAGGCACAGGCTTTTGCTGCATTGCGAATGATGTGACTGTCCAAAACCTTGACACTGTGGCCAGCCTGGTGGATGGACATCAAAATAACAGGACGTCTGCCCTCCTACACAGGACAATCAGTTCACTTCCTTTGCCTTCTCGTCGGTTGGCCATTGCGGAGAGATGTACCCGCTGAACTTTTCTTCCCTCAGCTTTCACAACCTGCAAAAGATAATTTTGTATCAAAAAAATTTCTGACATGCACATATTGCGTGCATATATGTTTGCAAGTATTTATACAAAGTACATACATGCATAATTTGACAGTAGTCAGAACATGAACAAGAAAGGCAATGTCCTTATGGTTCACGTGTATGACTAATCCACATAATATGTCTGTCCTTTTTTACCTTGGCTTGACTTCTCCAACAGGTCTCTGAAAATGTCTAAACATAAGTATAGGGCTGGATTTTGTACCAGCGAAACCTGAGCATTTTTCCAAATCCCTTCATTTTTCACACATTTGTCAACCCTCTGTGACCCTTGACCTCTGTGAGGGGCTGATTACATTAGTAGCACAGAAAAGTGTTATCATCATGCCAATTGAAAAGTTTGCAAAAACATTGATAAAAACTACAACTCTACCCGAAACTAACTTTTGTCACCCTTATCATGTGGTATCTCCATAGCAAGTTTGAGTTTGAAGTTGAAAATACTACTTGAGATGACCTTTGAAAGGTCACAGAAATTGGTATGTTTAGAATTATTTTACCACAAAGTACCCTTGTGCCAAGTTTGAAGTCTGAGGCTTGCATAGTCTTCGAGGAAATGCCAATGTTAAAGTTGCCCACAGGTAACAGACAGTTGACGGACGACCCATTACAAACACTTACTTTTGCTATCACACTTGCGCCAAAAATTAGACGCCATTGAGCTTGAAATGACCACAAAGGGTGTATACATATATCTAGAATCAGCATCAATATTCAAAGTGTAACTTGCAGAAATTGTTTCAAACAGGACACAACGCATTGCTGTTTAGCAACTGCACACACTGGACCAAATGGGTAGTATTCAGATTTTTCTAGTCCTTTTGAATGCACTAAGTGCTTATTAAAGAAAACGACAGTATTTGGAGACTTGCCCAACCCTCTAGTTTTCAAATCAAATGCAATATGGTGCCACTTGTTGACAGCAAGTGATTTTAGCATTCGGTGTTGTTGAGAATGCTGGTACTACTACTACACCATCTTCAAAATGAAAGAAAGCATTACAGTGTGATGTGTTTATCCCAACCAGTTGTGTTTTGTTATGAACCCGATTCTATTCACAAATCAATCGGTATGCTTTACCTCGAGTCCAGGACAATAAGTGTCGCATTCTCTCACTTTAGTTGATCCGCTGGAACTGGAATTGCCTGCTTTTAGCTGTGGCCTTCTCCTGTGAGCAAACATGACCTGACTAGCTCTTGCCTCTTCTTGGTGTAGGCGTCATACTTCTGTGCTTGTTTGCAAGTATACCCTCTGGGCGTGACTCTGCAGTGAGACGTCAACAGCAGCACTGACCTGAAATGAAATACATGTGTATCGTGTTATTTGGCAGCATGGCAATTTCACTTCTGATCTTATTTCAGGGTGGGTCGGTTCCAAACTCCACAAACAGGGACTTTGTTATAGCATTATAAACAATTCGGGGCCGGTGGGGGGAGTCCCCCCCCCCCCCCACCCACCCACCCAATTCATCCCTACATTTAGTTTACACATTACTACCTTCAAACTAATGTGAAATAAACTGTGAACACCACAAACAAGAATGGTGAAGCCTGGATCGCTCGTGTGCATTTAAAACTGATCATTTTCTTAATCTGAACTGTGTGACCTTTCCAAAAGGTGACTGAAATTTAAGTGCCATGAGGCTAAGCATATGTAAGGTGCTGGCTTATGTACAGTTGTGAATAGTATTTGAGAAAAAAATATCTTTTGTCAAAATATGGCTATTTTTTTTTTTTAAACCTATTTCTTGATTTCTCATGACCCTTGGCCTGAACTCAAACTGGTAGGCTAAGAGTAAGAAAGGTCTTGCCACAAAGTATCCTTCGGCTACGTTTGAAGACTGTGGATTGAATAGTCTCCGAGAAAATGCCAACATTAAAGTTTATCATGGACGACCAATGGCCCAGAACATAGCCTTACACTTGCTTCACACATGAGCCAATGAAAGAAGGCATTACAGTATGATGTGTTCATTCACACCATAGTTGTGTTGTGTTCTGCACCTGATTCTCATCACAGATCTACTGGTATGATTTACCTTGAGTCCAGGAGAATAAGTGTCACATTTCCTCACTTCACTTGAGCTGTGAGTGTGACCTTGGTCAGTTGGTGTAGACGTCATACTTCTGCACTTGTTTGCAAGTATGTATTCTGGGTGAAAGTACTGAGACTCCACAGCGAGAGGTCAACAGCAGTATTAGCCTGAAATGAAATACATGATTATTACTGTTTGTTCGGCAGCATGACAATTTCACTTTGCGTGAACTAAATGCAGGGGCAGATTATTACTTTCAAAATAAATGCGACAAAAACTGTGTAAACCACAAAGAACAAACAACAATGGCAAAGTCACGTCTGTACGCCTCATGCGCATAACTGATTCACAACCTGTGTGACCTTTCCAAACGGTAGCTGAAATAAGTGTCACAAGTGTCACGAGTCTCAACATACAGGCTTGCTTTTGTACTAGTCAAATTTGTATTTTTCACACATTCTACGGTCATCCAAAATGGTAGTCAACAAATATTAGGGTTTCAGTCAAAGTAGCGTTTTACTAGGTAACCCTTTTAATCCTGATACACCCACTGCTTGAAATAAATGTGACTATGATAGTTCAAGGGTGGTGCCAGAATCGATTGGCATCTCATCCGCCAAGCTATTCTGGCACCATCCTTGAACTAAAAAAATGCTGGACCTATCTCCTAATCTGTAATAACTAATATAGCCTTCATAAGACAGAGAATGGATGAGAAAACTAAGTTACTAAGTACTGAAAGTAAAGCAGTTACTGAGTTAGTAATGCAAAATTCTCCCTTAGCAGGACTTTATACTACACACAGTACGTTTTCCTAAATAATAAGCACTGGCACTGGTTTAATATCACTACAATACAATGTGGACTACATTCCTTCCACGGTATTAGTAAAGGCTCTCTGAGAATGTATGGAAATGTTCTACTTCTAGGTGGTGACTGACATACATGGAATGCATGCCCCTGTCAACCCACAATAAAATGTAGTCTTCTTCAATGCAGGTAGGCTGTAAATTTCCATGCATAAAAGGACAGTTAGCTATTGGGGTTTTACGCCGTGCAGGTGACATCTCACGGCGGTGCATAAAACTTTCTTTTTTTTAACTAAGAGTTGGAAAACCAGTCAGATATGCCACTTACGTACGACATTTTTCTTTCACTACTAGTAACTCGTGTTCTAGTCACTTAGCAAACACCACCAACCTCTTTTTCTACTTTACTTTACCTTCCTGATGTTTAAAGAGATTTTGTTGTTTTCCTGGCTCCCGTTCGGTTGGCCCGTTCATTTTTTTTTTCTTCTTCTGAGAAATGGTTATGCGTTACTACTGACGCTCGATGACTTGTCGCAACTTATGCAAAAGTATCTTATTTCTGAGGAAACACAACATTTTATGCATAGAAACAGTCAGCGTACACACCTATTTAAGACAGTATATATCTTTTGTCAATTATCGATAAATTGAGCTTGTTTGCAATACGACTTGCCGTACGGCGGTTTTTTTCGGTGACCTCTAGTCTCAGGTCACGGCAGACGCAAGATAGCGGTATCTAAATGCGCAGAAAAGATGCGCGAAACAGGTGTGTCCTACAACCTTAAAGTAACAAGATAAAATTATGTCATGTTTAGTTACGCTAACTTTGCTGCTGAATGTACATTTGGCACAAAGCGACATATGTGCTTACGTATGTGCGTATGTACGTATGTGTGTGCATATGTATGTAAACAAGAGTATCTCCAATATTTCTGTACACAGCACAGATTGAAACTTGTCATTGGGTAGGTGACTAAGAGAGCCTCCAAGCATATTGTAATAGAATGTCTCATTGAAGACATAAACAACCGTTTATAAGAAGTCAGTTGACCCAGATTAGAGTCCGTAATTTTTGTGATATTTATTTGAACATTTGAATATAGCTATTTTGGAGAAAGACATTGGATGAGTTTGTTAGCCAGCTTTGTATCCTTTGAACTTCTTGAGATAAAATTAACACTCTTTTCAGAAAATATTCAAAACAGTAAAAATCTACACTTTTAGAAAAAGTGAGAGTGTCCAGTTACGTATAAGAAGCAACTCTGTCACCAAGCATATGCTAAGTGTGACATAACTCTCTCCCTCTCCCTCCCACCCCTCCGACCTCTCTCTCTCTCTCTCTCTCTCTCTCTATCTATCTATCTATCTATCTATCTATCTATCTATCTATCTATCTATCTATCTATCTATCTATCTATCTATCTATCTATCTATCTATCTATCTATCTATCTATCTATCTATCTATCTATCTATCTATCTATCTATCTATCTATCTATCTATCTATATATATATATATATATATATATATATATATATATATATATATATATATATATATATATATATATATATATATATATATATATATATATTGGTGTGTGCTATACTTAGTCATTTGCTCACATTAAAGCATTAAAGCTTTTTATAGCTAGTCATTTGCTCACATTAATGCTTATAATAGCTATAACTTCATGCAGTGACGTACCTCACCTGCTGTCTCACTCGAGTGAGTATTGTTGATCAGTGAAGTCGAGGGAGACATAACTGTTTATGCAGGTACTAGTTATCCTAGGGAGGGGGGAAGGGAAGAGATAAAAGAAAGGAGAATTCTGAAGCTTTTCCATTGTCTTAAGTTTACCTTAATTAATTAACTCATTAAGGTAATTAACATCCACATGGCCGTTTCTCTCAAAATAAACCAGATTCATATAATACACTCTGTGAAAAATAGAATTTAAAACATTTCAACCCCCTGTCAGAGTCGATTTTTGAGGAACATGATTTTCTCAATCAGAACTTTATTTGTTATTAACAAGTTGCAACTAACTTTTAGGAACCTGCAGAGGTACCCTTTAAGTTAGTTGTCATAAGAATTTATTAATTACTTACCATAAGAACTTATTAATTACTTGCCCTAAGTTCTTATAAGTTCTTACAAGAACTTGACTCCAGTCCCAAGATACTGAGACAGATTTGTCAAGATACAAGGACAACAAAAAAACTTTTTTTTCCTCAAAAGTACTCTGGCGGTGGAGCAGATGGGGCTAAATAGATAGGCTCAAGCGGCATGTCATCTCTCTGTAAAGTGTATGTCAATATTAAATGATTTCCAAAACTGATCTTTATTTGCTTGAGTAGATTTTGAAGTTTTTGTGTGGTTTCTTTTACTCCAATCTGTTTTCCTTCCTCTAAAAACTAGCCTTTAGTTCTAAAACATTTATGGGAGATTGACTACGCATCTTATTTTGTATTTCAGATTTTTGTTGTTTGTAATTGTTCAAATCATCTTGTACTCTCTTAGATTCTTTGTCGTTAATAAAATTATCTTCCAAAGCTCTGCTGATGATAAGTTTTATACTGCTCAGTTTGGCACCCGCCAGAGTGCTCAATGCTTCATGCTGCTGTAACTTTGTATGAAACCTTTTGTTAAGGCCTTCCAAACCAAAGCATACCAGTCCTGTGGCAATGCTAGCTGCTTCAAGTCCAACTCCAATTAAACTGCTGACTCCAGTTGTTATTAAAACAATACCCCCTACAGATAATCCAGCTGAAACAGGACCCACAGCCATAGATGTGTTTTGAATAGAATTGAAAACAGTCTTATAACGTCTTTTACATCTAGAGTATCTCGCCTCTTTTCCCTCCAAATATTTCAATGCATCTGTAATATTTATTAATTGGAATGAGTCTGCCTGTAATGTTTTATTGGGCACAATTGACGCATGTGGATCAGGCGCAAGCGTCGTCATCACAGGTGCAATTGTCAGTAGTTCTGGATACAAGTTTACCATTTTTTATTGACATTAAAAAAAAAAATTAAATCTGCAATTACATTTTGCAACTCATCAAAAGTGTATAATTTGCTGCTGTAATAAAACGAAACAAGATCAATGTGTTCAAGTTTATGTAACTTAGACGAACAAAAGTTGTTTTGTCAACCACTATCTTGACAGCGGGAACACTGCTCGAAACCGCTATATCAATACCTTTTTTAATAGCAATAAAAACTTTTGTTGCCTATGCCAATGTGTCATCCCATGTAAGTTTGATTCCCTGTGCAATATCTGCCTCTTTTACAGAAGCTACTAACTTCATGATAATTTCAAATACTATTGTCGTTTCTCTTGCCATGACAAAGTTTGTTGGCATAAACACAACAGAAGTATCTGTTCTATTTTTTTCTATGTGTAAGAAGATACCATCGTTTCTCATACTCTTGCACTTTTAGTTTTTCTCTGCTATTGTTGTCTGAAGCAAAACTTGGAACAAGACTTACAATCAACGGACCAGAGTTAACAACTTTCCTGAATACTAAGGCGCCTTCATCATCAGTATATACATAAGGACTAATAAATTCAAACTTCTTGTCCCAGTCAATTGTGGGTGCAATTACAGGTTTAGGTACAAGCGAAACTACCCACTTATTACCCACATGTATTAAGTTATAGGGTATATTATTTACAGGCGGAAGTGGAAAAATAACATCACGAAGCTGGCCAAGTTTAGGAATCCGTCTTTCTGTGCCATCCTTCATGTCATTGATTACTTTCCGCTTGTACATACCAAAAGAATCAAGTTCAAAACCATACACCTCTCCTACCTCTCCCTCCTTTTCAAAATCCTGTACATCAGCCAAATCTTTCAACTCTGTCACTAGACACGCAACTGGTATGATTCTCGGCTTTGGACCAAAACTCATTTTTATAAACAAAAATACAATTATTTAATATCTAACACAACACTAAAATCATGCATCAGAACTGGTTTATTATCCTGATTAGTTACAGATATACACAGTGACTCAAAGAAACTAGAACCTAATTTTTTAAACTGTGCAGAAAATCTAACAACCACACTTTTGTAATAGGGTGCAGTTCCAGTTGGTAAGCACCTCACAAAGTTGAAGGCCTACCATTGTGTACATTTTCAGTCGTGTTTAGTTCTTTCAAATAAACATTTAGCACTGTGTGTACTGACAAATGAACAGGATATGTTCCTGTTATTTTATCTTTTTTTGGTGTTAGTAGACGTCCAAATGGTGTTGATGATGATGTCCAATTTTTATTTGGAAGTGTATCTAAAAAACCAAGTAACTTTCCAAGACTATTTGATAATGAATACTGTTTATCATTTGGAAATTCTAATGTAACACGTAAGTTAGCTGGATTTAAAGTTGCTTTTATTTTAAATTTAATTTGTAGCAATTCAGCTAAAGTACAAAAGTCATAATACCCAGATCGTAAAGTATCACCAATCCTCATGCCATCAGCTACATAATAGCTTGTATCATCTGTTACATTGAAACACATTACAGTGTAGAACATTTCATAGATAGTTACAGCCTTGTTACCATCACGGTTATCAATCCCATTAGTTAACCACACTGGTTTGCTTGTGTCAAGAATTTTTAAGGTAATAAACATTTTTATTATCTTATAAAAAAGAAGGATGGAATTTAAATCACCAACCATTACCACTACAAACGCATTTCAATTTAATGTGGATGCCAAGTACAATGTTGTGCCAACTTATGAACAGAAAATAATTCAACTAAATCAGCTCGACATAGCTGTAAACGAACAAGATTTATTTCAAGTCAAAATACCCAATCCCTTTGACCATTACCTAAACCCTCCAATTACAGATGATGCAACTGCAAGAAAGTGGTCCTCAAACCCACTACAGATATTTCAAAACCAACTTAACATTGCTATACTGTGTTCAACTACAGGCTGTGGTGTTTCTTTTACAGACCACTTAAATCACTCAAACAAACTGATTAGGTCTGTGTATCGTTTCCACACCTATTACCAGCTTAGAAGAATACTGTCAGAACTGCATACCCCTCTGCCCACTGAATCCAGTTTCAACAGGTATAACAACCCCATGGATATGAAAGCATTTGAATGCATATGTAATGAATTTAATATCGGCACTAAGTATGACTTCACACAAAAACTTGATGATCACAATGGCATGGATACATTGTATTACGCTATGAGTCACAGACAATACCCCCAAGATTACTACCCAGGTTACACTCCATTCTCAACAAAATTTGAAGTCTGTTTAGGATCAATAGACATTCTAATGCATGGACCACATTTGTCTTAGACAGGAGTGATGGGTATACCCAAGCAGGAGTCGATCGCGTAAATTAGTCTATCAGAACATATGTGTGGTGTATACTAGGTGCACAATCGCAAACAAAATCAAACATTTTAAACGGGAGTGGAAAATTTGAAGCACAAAAACAGTTTCTGGCAAATCTAGAAGACTTGGTAAACTGAGTTGTTGATCTCCCATCAAGCATACAATGCTACCAAGACGTTCTCAGATATGCCAGATCAAAAGTTGACTTTGTAGTCTGCATCGGGTTATACATGTTACCATCTGACCTTCAATTACAAATGGGGACAAAAACAAATGTGACCCTCTCTCACGAAACCAGTCTTAACTCGCAGGGAGCCGATCAGCAATACAGGCAATAATAAATGTGGTGGGGGTCAATCTGGGTCATTTTCACTATTTTGCAGAAATGTATTCTACATACACCAAAGTATCGTATGGTTAAAATCTTTATCATGAAATATGCCATTAAATAGGTTTAAAATGATTTTAAAAGTCTGCCCTTGGCCCCAATTATGCTGCACACAGAAACTTCCCAGGCTGTTTTCTCAAAATGGCCGCCGGAGACTTTAACAACTTTAAACACTAACAACTTCTACAATTTTTGCACTACAGCATACAGTCATATATCACAGTAATCAGCAAACATTGTAGTTTTCAGAAATGTATATATGTCAAAACATCCAAAATGCGAGTTAAGACTGATTTTGTGAGAGAGGGTCACAAATTATAATAATTAAATAATTGTTGCAGGTGTTAGTCAGAAATTAGGATTCAATCAATTAGTAAACTTGGGCCTAACAACCACACATTTACAGTCATTAAAACCATTAACTCTTACCAGTTTGCTCCCTTGGCCATTGTACGTATACGTAAAAGCCATGCCCACGGAAAATTCCGTCGTGTTTACTGAATTACAACCAATTAATTTTCACTCTTAGTACCATTGTCATTAGTTATTGACATTAGAATGTCATTTCCATATGATAGAATGAAAAAATATTAATTTTTAGTTTGTTCTTGACCTTTGTTATCGATCGAGTCACTTTGTCCGCCATCTTGCTTTTCGTACTGCGCCATTTTCACTGCTTGCGATATCTCTCTGCGAATATCCCATCAAAATGAGTTCATCTGAGTCTGAAAGTGAAGAGTATCTGACTGAAGGGGAATCTTCCAGCGACCACGATGCTGAAAACGATTCTAGAGCCAGCAATTTAGAAGAGTTAGTTTAGTTTAGTTATTTGGGTTTAACACCGAGCAAGCGACTAAGGCCATCTCACGGCGGGATGGGTAAAAATCTGGTCAGCCAGACTAAAAGCAAGGTCTTAAGACAAGATGTAAATATAGATTAAAAATCTCAGGCTAAAATGTCGCACATGTCTGGAAAAGAAACGTCTACAGACTCTCAAAAAGGGCAAATAAAAAAATTCACATAGTCTATGAATGCTCAGATCTTGTTAAAAATATTGCATTCTCTCAAAAAATTGAAGATTTTGTCCGGGGGAACATCCCGGAACAAAACCTTCAAGGAGTCTGCTGTGAAGTGTTTATATCTGGTGTCAATTAGGTCAGCACAATACAGCAAAAAGTGTCGAACAGAAAACTGCTCATCACAGGCAAAACACCATGGACGCTCATCCTGTTTAAGTAAGTAAGAGTGCGTGAAATGAACAAAAACCATTGCAGGTCAGTGTGACACTTTCTATTTTGGTTTGACCATGTACTATCTATGTGAGTCTTTGTTTACCTATTCGTCTTGTTCAGAATAATGAATTATTACTTGTTTGTAGTACTTCTGATAATTTTATGATGTACATTAGCAAGTTTTATTACACCCTGTGTATTGCCTCAGTGATATTTTCAGCAAGTCAGAGATTTTCAGGGAAGCACATGTTTGTTTACTTCATGAATCAGTGTTGAATGTGCACATGGTCTAGTGGGGCTTGAATCATGGCAATATCTATACTGATCATGCAGAATATGTTGAAATCACGACAATAAGTTTTATGCTAGTTCACTGAAATCATGTTGAATAATGTATTTCAGTTTGCTTACATGTTAATTTGGTTGTCTGTACATAATTTCAGGAGTGAAGGTTATGATGCTGAGGATGATGGGCCTGAGATTCCAGCCTTCAATCCAACCCGCCCACCAGGTGTTCAGCTTCCACCTGAGTCAAGGACCCATGAAGGTGTGAAGGAGTACATAACAGCTGTAAGCTTCTTCAAGCTCTTCTTTACTCTTGACCTGATGCAGCATCTGTGTCGCTTCACCAACACCTATGCCCAGCTTCACGGACCAGAGAAGCCAACGCTGTACTATGGTTGGACTGATGTGACACCGGATCAAATGTACTTCTTCTTTGGGCTGTTGATGTACATGGCAGTGGTACAGGCCTTCGTACAGTGATTGGTAGGTATGCGACACTGCGGAAGGTGAACAAGTGGTGGAAGACACTCTTTTATCACTTCCTGGCAGGGTTGATAGTCATTACTTTTTTTCTTTAATGAAATAAATTTCTTTAATTCTGGTAAAAGGTTAAAGAAATAAATTTTCTTTACTTTTTTTTTTTTTTGAAAATTAAAGAAATAAATTTTCTTTACTTTTTTTTATGAAATAAATTTGTGTTAAATACAGGAATGATCATTTATTGCTCAGCTCGGACAAGAAAGTGGCATGCAGTTTGAAAATTTACATACAAATTGTGAAAGAACCTATGGAATCTATGAACAGACTGTGAAAAAAAAATCAAGAATAAATAATGTGATTTGATTTGATATTTTATTAACAACATGTTTCTTCCAATCTGTCCTTGTGACACTCATTCACACCCTTTTCAAGCATTTTAACCCATGCACACCAACGAAACAAAGAAATTAAGCTATGCATTCATATATAACAGCTAGAATTAGTAGAATACAAAAAATCTCTCTCTCACACATTATATACATATTTACATAATTATAATACAAAAATTCCCAAAATTTCTCAATTAGAGATTTCTAAAAATTGTTAACAGATTTTGAGTTGCATTTTAAATTTGTACATAATTTCTCAGAGACAGGCATACAAAATCAAGAAAAAATAACCATGCTTTGGAAACTAAGTACTTAAAAAAGATGGAAAAGCCGTTGAAAAACAATTCAAAACATGCACATATAAAATGAAGAAAAAAAGAAATGACCATCTTTTTGCTATGTACATACAAAATGAAGGATGGGGGGGGGGGGGGGAAAGAATTTCAGCAGAAGCATAAACAGTCATTGGAAACACACACACACGCCTACAAAGCCTTATTAAACTTGAGGAGAACTTTCATCTCTAAGTGTTCGTCTGACACTTTGCTTCTGATGGGTGTGAAGACAAGCCCAGCACACGAAAAGAGTCTTTCAACTGATGCACTGCTGGGTAGGATGGTATTTGTCCGTACAAAAATCTTCTTCACCTTCGGGAATCCATCCAGAGTTGCCAGGGGCCCAGGGGGGGCAAAGGAGGTAGGTGGAGACGTTGATGTTTTCCACCACATCAAAAGTAAGGAAGTCTCCATCATCGGCATCCTCCTTGAGTGGACTAGTTGGCTCGGATGACATGATTTCAATATTCAAGGCAGCTTTGCAGGCCTCCTGAAGTTCAAGATCATTCGTCCAAGTCAGCTTCCGTCTGAAACAAAAAGAATAAACCTAATTATAATAAAAAAGTTTAAACAGAATGATAATGATACACGTTCCTGGACAGCTTTCGTTTTACAAATATCTGAAAAAGAAAAATAAGCTTCATGTCTCATTCATGGTCCAGGGCTGCAAACTCCCCAATAGGCAGCTTTATTATGGTTAGTAGTTAATTTGTGCACTAAATAATACATTATTTCAAGAATAGTGGAACTGTACAGCTGCTAACAAGCACAGGACATTTTTTTTAGGTTTTTAAAGGAAAAACAAGTTGCAACAGCTTACCTAGGGTCGGACACAGCTGCAAGAAGGCAATCACTGTCCTTGTAGCTTTGTTGAAACCGGGCCTGGACCCCCTTCAACACACTGTCGGCCAGCGGCTTGCAAATGCATTGTGACGACTTGATCTTTTCAATGCGTCCCTTCAGGGTCTCCAGTTGAGGCAGCAAGCTCCCAAGACCAGTGCATCTCTCTCCCTGTATAAAGTCCAGACACCTTGCCAAAGGACCCATGACCTGTGGAGCAAAACACACATTAGTTCAAGGCATATAATTATGAAATAAAAGGAGTTAAGCTGAAAGCATAAAAACTAAATAAAAGCACGCAAAAAGTAATGGGTAAAAAAATGCAGAAAACATAGCATACCAAGACAAATTCTCTCATCAAGTCAAAGTCCCTTGTGGTGAAGTTAGTGAGGCCGAGGGCATCGCAAATCTTTCTCAGATGCTCTGTTGACAGCGCACTCAGACACTGCACAGCGTCGAAGGTCGAATTCCACCTAGTTGCATTAGGAACCACCAGTTTCTTCTTTGCTATTTCTTCTATGGCCTCTGCACACAGACAAAAAAAAGCAATTATGAAATTAGCACACAAATGAAAATTAAATGGGAGACAAATGTGACTACCAAGGTAAGTCATGTAAAGGGAGGTAATTAGTATGGTTAAGAAAGAACTCTAAAGCTGTAATTGTCACTTTTTACGGCAAGTTCTTACTTAACCCTAGCACATAAAAACATAAATTGCAAGGGGAAATAAACACAAAGACAAATTTGCTGTGATAAATAAATAACTCACCAGCACTGGTAACTGCTCTCGACTGCTTATTCCAGATAGCAGTTGCCTTGGCGAACATGGATCTGTAGGCGATCTTAAATATCTGGTCTTGCAGGGCTGCCTCAGTGTCTTTGCTTGCTACCAGATTCAAGGTGTGTGCTGCACAACGGTGATGTGGGGGCAGAACTATATCTGTTTGGGCTTCATCCCTCCCTCCATCGTCCTCTCTGAAGATGTCAAATGTCGTGACAGGGTCTGCATCCTCTGCATCATTGTCTTCAGGGGAATCATCTTTACTGAACATCCTATAACAAAAAACATATAAATAAATAAAAAACAAATAAAAAATAAATTAAATAAATAATGCAATTTTTTGTATTTAACAATAAATTTGTATAATAATATGAAGGAAGGACGTCTTCAAAACATCCATGTAGAAGAAACAAAAGATACACACCTGAAAGCCTTCACAAAATTCGAACTATTGTCTGTCACAATACGGACTGTCTTGTTCTGGAGACGATACTGTCGAAGGACGGAGTCTATGGCAGAGGCCAACTTATCAAACGTATGCTTCCCCTTCAGACGTCTGCATGCCAGTCCAAATGATCTCACCGCAAGGTTCTCATCCAAGTAATGGCACGTCATGCCCAGGAATGATCTGAAAATACAGAAAATTGATTAAAAATTAAATTAAAGTTGTAGGAAGAAAACACCAACACACACTGATATGACAACCAAGATGGAGGCTAACAACCCCTGAAACAGCCTGCTATGTGTAACCACTAACCACGATACATGCTTCAAACCAATTACCTGTGATGTGACATCCAACAATCAGCGGTCACGCACACATAGTCGACAGCCTCCAATGTCTTGATGATCCCATTCACCATGTCTGCATACTTGGTCTGAAAAAACAAAATATGCAGAATGAACCCTTTTATCGTTACTATTACAATAACAAGTAACATTTATAAAAACACTTAATAATAGCAAACTAGCTAGCATAACAAGCACAAAACTCACCTCAAGTCTTTTATTGGCAGTATCCCGGCACAACAAGGTGTTTTCCTGTCCAGTCAGCCCATTCACAAAGTGCTTGAAGTGTTCACTGTCCAAAAGATTGAACGTCAAATTTTCATGAAGCAGGAGGTCCATAACGTAATTGTCTACTTCAGCCTTCCGAAGGACAGTCCTGAAAAATGAAAATACAGAATTAAGAAATTAAGAATACAACATGAATGGGCACAATTCAATTTAAAATCTTAGTGTCTTTTGGCACTACGGTCATATAAAGAATGTTGCACTACAGTCACGTAAAAACAATGAAATTGAAAGAATAAGTACAAAGCAGTGCAGACCTCCTTGATGAATTGTCCAACCGTAGACACTTCTGGATTGTAGGCTGGCTAGGAGTAGGACTGCTTTCTCTCTTCCTCTTGACTGCAGACTTTGTCTCAATCAGCCCCTTCTCCAGCAACGGGTGACGCCTCTACACACAAGAAAGAAAAGTTTGAATACACTGAAGCACAACTAAAATCAACTACTGAAAAACTAAGATTTTATTAAGAGGCCGTTCACTTCATGCTTACTCTGGTGCAAAAAAAACACCAAAAAAACACTATTTTATTAAGAGGCAGATTACTTCAAGCTTACTCTGGTGCAAAAACAAAAAAATAGTGCAAAAAAAGAGTTATAAATTCAAAAGTTATCCAACTGTAGGGACAGTGTGAGTGTTACAAGACGTCAACATTATTAGATATTAGTACCCAAGTTAACTTCGTCAAACAAGAAAAACAAACATTCAAGATCACTTTATTTTCTCCAACAGGAGAAATTAAGACATGAATTGCTAATGGATTACAATAATACAGACACTCATTCACATTAAAGAATATACTTTACAAAAGTAGAAATTAGGCTACAGAAATTCTAGAAAATATGGCAATCACCTGTTTTAGCCCCCGCGGTCATAAACCACGATGACAAAAGCTCAGATAATTTACTTTCATTTTAGAACGAACTTCATTTTCTTTTGGGGGGTACTGAACATGATATGAAATGCTGCTTTTTCCATACAAATAACAGTTTTAGTAGGGGAGTTGTTGTCCGACTCCGAGTAACTGACCGTGGGGGCTAAAAGAGGTGATTGCCGAAAATATAAAACTAAATCACATATCACAACTGGTAATATCACAAAATATTAATTTTATATAATCACATAAATTTAAAATTAGGCATTCAAACCCACACACGTACGCACAGTCAAACACACATGCTGGTTAAAATAACCTGTCACCTACCTTCAAGTGACTTGACAGATTTGCCGCTGTCTTTCGATGGGCTAAGATTTCTTTTGCACAGCCCCGCTGTTTGCATTTAAAAATGAGTGTATCGGCTGACTTTCCTCCAACATACTCGTAGTATTCAATAAACGCGTCAAAGAATCTCGGCAAAATTTCATCTCTCGATTCACTGCTGGAAGTGGAAGCCATCTTCTTTTCACGATCTCAAATTTGAACTGATGCAGGGTATGCTGGGTAGGCTAGCTGTAATCCAAACCGCCTCAAACCGGCTGCAACTGGGTCAAACCGGCTTTGCGCATAGGTCTCTGTTGTTAGTCGTGGCGGTAAAACGAACTGAAGTAACGAAATTTTTAACGAAAGAAATCGATAATCGTTACTTTTATTTTTTAATTCATTGAATTTTCTTTAACTTTTTAAAAACATTAACGCGTTAAATTTTCTTTAACCAAAAATTTAATTCGTTAAATCGTTAAATCGTTAAATCTTCCAACCCTGCTTCTTGGATATCACTGAAGTGAACAGCTACATCCTGTTCCAAGACTGGAGGGAGAAAAACTCTAATGTTTCAGAACTGCAAAGGCCAAAGCAGTTTGGTCAGCTGGAATTCACAGTGGAGCTGATCAAGTCACTGAGCGGCATCCAGGATGGGTCTGAAGTGCCCCTGTACCAGCCCCAGAAGATAGTGCCACGTCCACCTCCAACACCCACACTGGATCACCCGATTGTGCCATCTGGAGTGATGCCTACAGAAACTGTAAACTGTGCTACAGCAGGGAGAAGAAGGAGAGGAAGACCTATGTCACCTGTGGGACCTGCCAGCAGCACTACTGCTTCATAAAGCAAAGGGACTGTCTTGTTGAAGCACACCAGTGATGTACAGTCAGTCAGCTTTTTTGTACATTCATACTAACAGCTGTCTTACTGATAACATCAAACACCATGGAATAGGTAAAACATTGTGAAATGTGGTGCAGGAGGTGTAAATTTACATTGCTGTGCTGTGACAGTAGGCTGATACAAATGCTCAATCCAGACCAAAAAGGTGACTGCCAAGCGTGTAATATGCAAAGAAGTACCCAACGGAGAAAGAAACACGCTTAGAAAAGACGGGTACAACACAATTTATTAATATTTCGGGTAAATACCCTTTGTCAAAATAGACAAACAAACAAATAGAGAGATTAGCCGCTACTTATCTTCATTGGCAGAAGGAATGTGGCAACTGAAGGAGGTGACGTAAAATAAAAGAAAAGGAAGAACAAAAGTGCGGAAAAAGTAAAAATAACGTCAACGAAAAATCGTAATAGAGAGACTCGAAAAGAACCTGAAACCCCTTATTTTTTGTGTTACCCTTGAAGACGGTTTCACAACTACCTACTCTCCACTTATACCAATATTCTCTTACTGAATTTGATTATTTGCTTTGTTTTTATGACTTATTACTTGTTGTGTACGCTGCTAAATGCTGGGTTTTTTTTCCCGGGGTCCTCCCGTTTTTCCCCGAGGTAGTCCTCAACTTGAAGGTGATATAAAGTTTGCCTTCGGGTCCCCACCATCACCGAATCACCCTGTTTATTTTTTTTTAAATTGCGACCATGATTGAGGCGGCATTATTTAATTTGATACTCTTGTCTTATCTCTCTAACTATTGTCTCTGTCAACACCTAAACATGCACCTGACCAAGTAGTGACAAGTGAAACATCATACTTATTAACAAGTTGCAACTAACTTTTAGAAACCTGTAGAGGTAACCTTTAAGTTAGTTGCCATAAGAACTTAATAATTACTTACCATAAGAACTTATTAATTACTTAACCTAAGTTCTTACAAAAACTTGACTCCAGTCCGAAGATACTGAAACAGATTTGTCAAGATACAAGGGCAACAAAAAAACTTTTTTTCTCAATAGTACTCTGGCGGCGGAGCAGATGGGGTTAAATAGATAGGCTCAAGTGGCATATGTGGCATGTCATCTTTCTGTGAAGTGGAATGTAAAAATAAACGATTGCCAAAATTGATTTTTATTTGCTTAAAAGATTTTGAAGTTTTTCTGTGGCTTCCTGAACCCCAATCTGTTTTCCTTTTTCTAAAAAACTAGCCTTTAGTTCTTCAACATTCACAGAAGATTGACTACGCATCTTATTCTGGATTTCGGATTTTTGTTGTTTGTAATTGTTCAAATCATCCTGCACTCTCTTAAATTCAATATCGTCAATAAAATTGTCCTCCAAAGATTTACTGATAATAAGTTTTATACTGCTCAGTTTAGCAGCAGTTAGCGTACTCAATGCTTCATGCTTCTGCAACTTTGCATGGAATCTTTTGTTAAGGCCTTCCAAACCAAAGCATGCCAGTCCTATGGCAATACTAGCTCCTTCAAGACCAATTCCAATTAAACTACCGATTCCAGTTGTTATCAATACAATACCTCATACAGATAATCCAGCTGAAACTGCACCCACAGACATAGATGTGTTTTGAACAGAATTGAAAACTGTCTTATACCAACTTTTACATCTAGAGTATTTTGCTTCTTCACTTTCCAAATATTTCAATGCTTCTGTAATATTTATTAATCTGAATGGGTCTGCCTGTATTGTTTTATTTGATGCAATTGGCACATGCAGATCAGGCGTCACAGTCTCAGTTGTCGGTAGTTGAAGGATACAAGTTTACCATTTTTTTTAAATTCACAAATAGTTTTATTTAATCAGCAATTACATTTTGCAACTTGACAAAAGTATACAATTTGCTGGTGTAATAAATGAAACAAGATCTATGTGTTCCAGTTTTATGTAACTTAGAAAACAAAAGTTGTTTTGTCGACCACTATCTTGACAGCTGGAATACTGCTCGAAACCTCAACAACATCAACATTATTTTTAATAGCAATAAAACTTTTGTTGCCTCTGCCAATGTGTCATACCATGTAAGTTTGATTCCCTGCACAATATTTGCCTCTTTTGCAGAAGCTACAGACCTCATGATAATTTCAAATACTATTGTCGCTTCTTTTGCGATGGTAAAGTTTGCTGGTACAAACACCACTGTTGTATCCAATCTATTTTTTCTATGTGCAAGAAGATACCTTCGTTTCTCGTACTCTTGCACTTTTAGTTTTTCTCTGCTATTGTTGTTTGGGGCAAAGCTTGGAACAAGACTTACAATCAAAGGCCCATAGTTAACAACTTTCCTAAATACTAAGGCTCCTTCGTCATCAGTATAAACATAAGGACTAATAGATTCAAACTTTATGTCGCAGTCAATTGTTGGTGCTGGTGTAGGCACAAGCGAAACTACCCACTTATTACCTACATGTATTAAGTTGTAGGGCACATTATTTACAAGAGTAGACAGAAGCGGAACAGTAACATCACACAGCTGACCAAGTTTAGGAATCGGTCTTTCACCATCTTTTATGTCATTGATTAATTTCACTTGTATTTGCCAAAAGAATCAAGTTCAAAACCATACACCTCCCCCACCTCCCCCTCTTTCTCAAAATCATGCACATCAGCCAAACCTTTCAACTCTGTAACCAGACATGCGACTGGAATAATTCTTGGCTTTGGACCACCACTCATTTTTATAAACAAAAATAAAATTATTTAACTTCCAACACAACACTAAAATCGTGCATCAGAACTGGTTTGTCATCTTGATTAGTTACAAATAAATACAGTGACTCAAAGAAACTGGAACCTAATTTCTTAAACTGCAAATTAGGAAATCTAACAACTACACTTTCACAATAGGGTGCAGTTCCAGTTGGTAAGCTTCTCAGCAAAGTTGAAGGCTTTCCATTGTGTACATTCTCAGTCATGTTCAGTTCTTTTAAATAAACATTTAGCACCGTGTGTACTGACAAATAAACAGGATATCTTCCAGTTACTTTCTCTTTTCTTGGTGATAGTAGTGAACGCCTGTCTGGTCTTGTCTAATCTTCATCTGGAAAATAAATATTTTGATTACCCCAAAACCCAAGTAATTTTACAAGACTTATTGTTAATGAATACTCAGTGCCTTTTGGAAATTCTAATGAAACAAGTAAGTTAGCCGGATTTAAAGTTGCTTTAATTTTAAATTCATTTTGAAACCATTCAGCTAAAGTACAAAAGTCATAATACTCAGCCCGTAATACATTAGCTCCCTCAGATCTTTTAAACTCAGTTCCAGCTACATGAGCTACATAATAATTTTTATCATCTGTTACATTAAACCACTTTACAGTGTAAAACATTTCATGGATAACTACATCCTTGTTACCATCTCGATTATCAATCCCATTAGATAACCACATTGGTTTCCTTGTGTCAAGATTTGTTAAGGTAATAAATATTTTTTATTATCTCATAAAAAAGAAGGATGGAATTTAAATCGCCAACAAGCATCAATACAAATGCGTTTTAATTTAATGTGGATGCCAAGTACAATGTTGCACCGACTTATGAACAGAAAAAAATACAACTAAATCAGCTCGACATAGCTGTGTCGGAACAAGATTTATTCCAAGTCAAAATACCCAATCCTTTTGATCATTTTTAAACCCTCTAATTACAGATGATTCAACTGCAAGAAAGTGTTCTTCAAGCCCATTACAGATGTTTCAAAACCAGCTTAACTTTGCTATACTATGTTCAACTACAGGCTGTGGTGTTTCTTTTACAGACCACTTGAATCCCTCAAGCAAACTAATCAAATCTGTGTATCGTTTTCACACATATTACCAGCTTAGAAGTATACTGTCAGAACTGCATACCCCACTACCCACTGAATCCAGTTTTAACCGTTTTAACAACCCCATGGATATAAAAGCATTTTAATGCATTTGTAATGAAATT
Organism: Semisulcospira habei; assembly: GCA_036245525.1. NCBI lineage: Eukaryota > Metazoa > Mollusca > Gastropoda > Semisulcospiridae > Semisulcospira > Semisulcospira habei. The sequence continues at coordinate 52,929,993 of BTPG01000002.1, read as the reverse complement.
AACATAAGCCCCGGGTATGACTTTACACAAAAACTTGATGATCACCACAGATGGGTACATTGTATTATGCTATGAGTCACAGACAATACCCTCAAGATTACTACCCTGGTTACACTTCATTCTCATCAAAATCACAGTCTGGTTGGGCTCAATAGAACAGAAACAGTCTAATGCCTGGACAACATTTGTCTTAGACAGGAGTGATGGGTTTACTCAAGCGGGAGTAGAGCACATAAATGAGTCTATCAGAACATATGTGTGGTGTATACTAGGTGCACAATCATTAACAAAATCAAACATTTTAAATGGGAGTGGAATATTTGAAGCACAAAAACAGTTTCTTGCAAACCTAGAAGATTCAATCAATTCAGTGATAGATCTTCCATCAAGCATACAATGCTACCAAGACGTACTCAGATATGCCAGATCGAAAGTTGACTTTGTAGTTGGCATCCGGTTATACATGTTACCATCTGATCTTCAATTACAAATGGGGACAATAACAAATTATAATAGGGTCATTCTCTGGAAAGGTGGACCGATAGGGGGTGCACCGTAAAATTGCATATACCAGAATATTAAGAGTGTAAGGATATCTCATGTTTATATTTTTAAGCAACAGATATGTTAAATGCACACCATGATACAGTGAATTGTGCTTGTTTGTAAAAGTTTGGTTTACAGCTGTGGTTTTATTGACAAAAATCACACAATTCAGATCGCCATTTTGTTACATAGACAAGTGGCTACATTTGAGTTCAAAAATAAAGCATAAATACCTCACAGTTTTGGGGAAAAAACGGTTGAATTAAGATGTATTTATCCAAAACTTTACTCGCCATCATCACTTTTCTAATACTACGCATTTCTGTGAGATAAAAAGTAATTTTTATTTCTTGTCTAATTTGTAACAAATCGTGTCCACTGATGTAAAGATAAAAATAAATCAATGAAAAATTAATACGGAAATGAATGGACCTAATTTAGTGTTCTTCGCCAAACAAAATATTTAGCTAACTGATATATGAAACAAAGCAATTGTAATGGAAGAAATCATGGTAGAAATAAAACGAAATTGCGTCACTTGTATCTTCGCGTCTGGAATTCGCGTTACAAATGTGATGTCTAATGGACTATATTTTTTATGACTGAGTTTACGGACGCTTGAATGGATAGTGCCAACCGGATGCGGAATGACACAGTGAGTGATCGCTGTGTGAAAACGACACACTGTGTGTACTGGGAGGCAGAACTGGGGACTTATAACAGTAGTGTTTGCGTTTTCCGTCCATGTTTACGACTAAGATTTAGGCGCCATTTCCTTCGGTCCGCATGCTGAAAAGCGTTTAAAATGAAGAGTTGCGCCGGTAAGTTATGTTTTGAATTATTGAATACAAAACCTGAATGTTTATTTTACTGTTTTTATGTGTTCACAGCTATTGTTTGCAAAGTTTTGTAGCAAAAAAGAATCGATTGACTGGTGTGCCGTGACCAATCCAATTTCAGCCCCCACTTTGAACATTCGTAATTGCAAACGAATTTTAACTAAAGCAGAGAGCTTACAAATTTCATATTTTGCAGAATAGTTCCTTAGAGTGTTTCAAAATTTACATGCATGTTTTGTGTTTATTTATTTTGATATATAAATGTTCTTTTGATGTAAAGTGCATTTTCTCACATTTGTCACAAAGACTTGAAGGCGTGGGATGTCTTTTTTACGACAGAGATCAGATGCATCGGTTTTCACTGTATTTTTATGCTAGCATTCTTCACTCAAACGAATTTTCTGTTGCCTGTGTCTTATTATTGTGCAAGTTAATCTTTGTTCAATGCGCTTTGAAGCACTTGCAATTTAGGCATAAAAGTCGGATGTATTGACACATACATGACTTCTTCGTAAATAGGACACAGACAATGTAGCGTCTTTGATACGAATAAGATTGTAATGCCATAACCGCGTTATTATTTTGCAGAATCTCCGTTGTGTTTAAAGTGTTTACTAACACTGTTTTTCTAATAATTATGTTGAGTGTTATTAAAATGTTTACTAACACTGTTTTTCGAATATGTTGCGTGTTACATTAAGTAGTGTAATTTTTTTTTGATTATATGATCTATAAAGTAGTATTACCAGATCTTGATTGTTTTATTGCTTGTTTGGAACATGGACTCGAAATGGAGGTATCCATGTTACAAAGAAGACTGTGATATCAAAGGATATTTATGATTCCCAGAAATCTTTATTTCCATTTTATCATAGATAGCAAGTATATTTGGCCCCAAGACAGAGCTGTGTTTGCTTGTAATTTTAATCATTTTGCCTAATACATTAAGTAATACATTAAGGATGAATTACAACAGATGTCATTACGTAGTTGTAACAGGGACACTAATCTAAAGATGTCCAAGTTACAAAGAAGACATTTAAAACAATAAAATGCTTTCAGTGTACCACATTGTTTTGCTTGCTTATGTATATGGTACAGATTAATTCTTTATCTAATTAATATGTTTTGGGGAGGGGCAGCAGTCATCGAAGGAGGGGTTTGGTGTAACATTTAGGCTGCATTTTAGTATTGTTGCTCATAGGTTTTTGATTTCTTTATTATTATTGTTTTAGCCATGTCTGAAGAGTGCCCACTTGTCAGAAAAAGCCAGCGTCTCCAACAAAACCAGAAAACATCAGCACCTGAACCCCAAGCTCAAACTCTTCCTCCAACGCTGTCTGGTTCTAAGTATCAGCAACACAGGAAGAGAAAAAGCAAAAGTGAAGTAAACGCTGCTTATCGCAAAAAAACTCAAAGAAGATCCTGACAGATATGCAGACCATGTTGAAATGAACAAACTTAGGTGCAAATTGTACAGAGAAACCATCAACCAGGATGAGGAAAAGAAGAAGAGGACCAATGAGCTGGCAAGGATGCGGATGGCACAAATGAGAGAGAGAAAACGTCTGCAGGAGTTATCTGGCAATATTCCACAGAAACGGACAACGAGAAGTGAGAAAGAGCAGCAGGAAAAACAGAGGGAGGTGTGGAGACTGCAGAAACAGAATCAGCGGGAGAACTGCTCTCACCAAAAGAAAGCTGCAATAAATCGGAATAGAAGACAAGCTTATCAGGAGGAAAAGAGAAGACAATTTTCTGCATGTCAAAGATCTGAAAGCACACAGACTACCAGTGATAGTCCCCAGACCACTAGCGAAAGTCCACAGTATACACGTACCCCTCGAGCACAGCGCGTTGCATTGTTTAATGCTAAACAAGCAATGCCTTCTGACCCACTCCAGTATGCCGAGACCTGGAACCAACTGGCTGATAAAGCGACTCCCAGGGAAAAAAAAGGCCATACAGGAGCTGCGAGGTAATACAAACCCAACAATGCTTGGTGAAACGCTACAGCAAGCTATGCTACACCTGAAGAACAAATGCGATCAGGAGAGTCGAACGACCCGATCAGTGGTGATGAAGATATGTGAGAAGTACGGATCCATCAGTTCTAGAAGCAAACTTCTGACTGTAAACAGAAAGACAGTCACGAAAAGAATAAAAGACAAGAAAAAACAGAGGCAGAAGAAAAGTCAAGAACTGTCCCAAGAAGTTGGTGACTTCTTCGAAAAAACAGCTACACCTCTGCCAGACAAAAAGCTGGTAAGGAAAGGAAAGGCCCGGCAGGAGCTGCACAGGCCGCTCAAAGATCTGCACAACGACTATGTTAAGCAGGGAGGGAAGGCTGCTTTTAGCACTTTTGCAAGGAGGAGGCCTGCACATGTGCGTACAATGATGGCAAACCAGCTGAGGCAGTGTTTATGCGAGTATTGTGCAAATGTCGAAAACAAGCTGTTCTCTATCAACAGTATCAACACCACCCCTGTATGCAAGATTCGGCATGTGTACCATGCTGTAGAAATCACAACCTGTCCCAATCCCACCAAGGACTGCCACTATCGCCAATGTGGAGACTGTGGCGTGGATAAACTTGATGACTATCTGGCTCCATTGATGAATCGCAGGGAGATCACCTGGTATTTCTGGACCACAAAAAAAGTAAAACGAAAGGGGAAGGAGATTAGCAAAAAAGTGCTTTTGAAGTGTGTGGGCACCGTAACGGAAATGGTGACAGAATTGAAAAAGGAAGTAGCTTTCTTATCAGGGCATCTGTTCCGAGCTGCGTGGCAACACTCTCAGTTTGAAAAAATACAGATGGCAAAGCCATTCCCATCAAACCTTATCACCGCTGTCATGGATTTTGCGGAGAACTACTCGTGTCTGCTGCAGGACGAAGTCCAATCAGCTCACTGGAACAAGGAACAAGTGACGCTTCACCCAATTTCCACTTACTACAAGTGTAACAGCTGCGATGGCGGCGTGTATGAATCTCTCATCTTTATCAGTCCTGACCTTCGGCATGACCACCACGCCGTCCACACATTTTTCACCCTTGCGCTGAACCACCTGCGTGTGGAGAGGAATCTGCATCCCCAGATTGTGCTGCAGTGGTCTGATGGATGCTCCAGCCAATACAAATCTAAGGGACCTTTTGCAGATATCACTGCATGTGTGGACGACTTCGGCACAAGGGTGGAGAGGAGCTATTTTGGCAGCAGGCATGGCAAGTCGCCATGTGATGGTGAGGCAGCAGTTATCAAGCACCATGTCGCGACAGCTGTAAAAGGAAAGCGTGCTCTTGTCACGACCGCTGAGGAATTTTTTGCTTATGCCCAAGCAAGCAGCCTAAACAAGCAGCCCACCAACCATTGCCAGCATTTCCGAAGAACATTCTTCTGGGTGCCAGAAGGCATGGTGAACAGGGACCGCTTAGAAAGGGTGATGAAGACGGTCCCTGGGTCACGTCAGTTCCACCATATCAAGTCAGGCGGTATGGGTCGGCTGATCAGCAGGCACCTGTCTTGCATGTGTGAGTTTTGCTTGTATGGAGAAGGAGCCTGCCCCAACACTGCCGTCATGGGAGAGTGGAAGGAACACTCCATGGCCCATGCGGCACCTGAACAACCTGGTGGATCTGCACTAAGGGGAAAATCAGCAGCAAGGGGCAGACCACGAGCAGCTGGGAAAAGTCAGCCAAGACCAACTGCAGAACCTAGAGTCCCAGAAGTGCCTGTTTATTGAATACATGTTTCTTTTTTGTGGTATATTTGCTTTCCATTACTTTTGATTGCTTTGGATGGGAAGAGTGATATTTCCACATTACTTATGGTTTTTTGCTCCCTTTTATTTATGTGGTGTAAACATTACAACATAGACGGTGTCTGCGTTACAACCAAGTCATGATTCAGTTATGCACTTCTTTCCGCCACAGTATGGTGACAACTTATTTCATATTTTGTCATCGCAATGGTTAGGTGTCAGTGCTATACACAATAGTGTTCTTTGACCTTTGCCTCTGCTCCCTATATTGTGAGCTAAAAGTGAAAAATTCCCAAATTTACGCGTGCTAAGGAGAGATTTCATTTGCAAGTGCCAAATATCAGAAATCACATAAAAAACCATTGGAAGCTCTTCAAAGTGTGTAGTTTGGTTGAGTTAATAGTTTTAGAATACTTATGGAAAGAATTGCACTGAATATTGGTTGAATCAAACTTCATTTTGGTGTCCAGTGTTACAACCGATACACTTGTCGACCCACCTGTTCACACACCAATTACACAAAAAAAGACAGTCCTCTTGCTCTGATTTCACTGCACATGGACAAAAGCATCATTGTTTCATCAGAATATATACATTTTATTCCAATTTATTACAGTTCATTTTTTGCTCCCCATGTAACAAATCTGACCACCTTTCCAGAGAATGACCCAATAATGAATTAATTGTTGCAAGTGTTGGTCAGAAATTATGACTCAATCAATCAGTAAACTTGGGGGCAACAATCACACATTTACAGATGTTAAAACCATTACAGACAGTAACACCCCCTGCCTCGGCCCTGGCACTGGCACCCATACAGCCAGTACAGTCAGCCCCGGTCCTTTCAGTAAACACACATGAGTCAGAGAGAACTGCATTGGTAATAGGCCTTACTGGATTAGGGGTTTTACTTCTTTACCTGTTCCATTAAATAATCCACCATTAATCCTCCTACTGTAACCAAAAGGACCCACACATGCTCTGCCATATACCCTACTACCTTCGCTGCTGTACTGATCAGCCAACTGACAACTGTGCCTATTATGCCAGGCAAAGCATCCATTGCTTTCACAGCCAATTTCTTAAGCAAGTGTGATATGTGAGACAACTGTTTTTTTTACCCATGACCGTAAATCTTTTGGGTCAGTTGTAGCCGGACTTGGTGGTGGAGACAGTGGTCCGCCCCACCGCCACCAGAGACAGCCAACACAACAGTACTGATAATAAATCCAAGAGCAGTAATTAAACTTGCAATTGTGATACCCTGCTCTCTGAAAAGTGTTTTCAATCTCTCAGCCAAGGTTGTGTCTTCCTGAATTATTTTTTTAATAGTTTTTCTAATCCTGTTGACCTGTGTTTTCAGTTTTTCTCTTCCAATACTAAATCACTTCTAGTCGCCCTGATCTTTCTATCTGCAAATCATTTAATCTGTGTTGTATTATTTCTTTTATTTCTGTGTCAAGATTCCTATTGTTTGTGGTAGCCAGTTTCTCTTTTTCTCGTTCTATGTGTTTATCAAGCTCACCTAGTTTGGCTACGGTGAGCATGTGACTGGTGGTATTGTCTGTTGTACGTCTTATGGTTATTCAGCCAAATGCGTATATTTATGTTGACTACTATTTCGTGTATGATGAATAATTTTGTCATAAATTTACATGTGTTGGGTGGAGGGAAATGAAATGAAACTTTATTTCTGAACGGAGGAAGCAGTTAGCACATGTGCCATTTTTCACGCTTGCCGTTCCTAATCTACAAAGGTACAACTCTGCTAAAGGTACAAAGCTACTAACATACAAAGGTATAAAGCTACTAACATACAAGTGCACCATATAACAAGTCGTTCAAAAAAGATGGATAAGGCAAAATGGAGTGCACCAATTATGATTAATAACAACATGAATGGGAGAAAAGAAAATATTCTTTAAAATTCCTTCTTTCACTGAAATCAAACACGCGCGCACGCTCGCGCCGCACACACACAGTTACACACACACATACACACACACACACGCGCGCGCGCACGCACGCGCTCGCACCCACACACATAAACGCACACGTGCGCGCTGAGGTTAATATCAAGGCATTAGGCGATGGGGATACCCGAACCAGTGAAAGAGCTGTTACATAGCAGGTACTTTAAAAGGCATTCCTTGAAAGAGGGGAGTGAACCAGTGTGTGTTATGTGCGCTGGCAGTTTATGCCAAAACGAAGCGCCCGATAATGAGAGGGTGGTTTTGAATAACTCTATCCTCGGGCGTGGTGTGATGAAGTTACGCCTTGATGTTGAATAGCCTGAAGCTGCCTTAGTGAAGAGCTTACACAAGTATTCTGGATGGATTTCACTCCAGATTTTATACATGACTACCCTTTTGTTAAAGAGATGGTGCCTGTCAAGAGGAAGCATTTTTAGTTTTTCAAATTTTGAGGGTTGACTGCCGAAAAGCAGTATCAGGATTTCCCTTAGTTTTGCAGGAGACGCTTTTGAAACTTTGGGCCTTTCTGTACAATGCAAGAATTTAAGATGCCCCTCAAAATTGTACAATGTTTTTGGGCAGCCTATCTTTTTATGCATATCCATGGTATTATGGCTATATCTAAATTCTGGTCTGGATTATTAAAGAAAAAGTAACATGACTGAAGATACTATATGTCTGGCAATCGGAAAGGCGATAAATAATGGCAGCCGAAACACCGTATCTCAACATACGACAACCATTTTAATGACAGATCCTGAAAAGTGTTGACTGCCGAAACCACGTATCTTCACATGGCTCCCTCACTGTGTTAGAAAACCAGCGGTTTCAGAGGGGAAGCGGGCAGCCAGATTCATGTAGATTGTTCTACTTGGCATCTGCCGTGAACAAAGTAGACAGAAAGCGTCTCTAGAAATGTTTTATTTTAAACTAACACTATTCCGCAGGTAATTTTCCAACCTGTCGTTCGCGAATTCTGTTTTACTATTGATGTATTTGGTGATAATGCACTACGGAAGCATTTATTTAGACGCATTATACGTACTCATAACACACTGATTTGACTTATTTTTAATTGGCAGTCGCTATACTGCCAGTACCTTGAAGACATTTATTGTGGAAAATCACATTATGTGGCAACCATGCAACTCTCAAAATACATTAACAAAACATTATCAAATGTATGTTTTAATCATGCCTTGTTACATACACATGCATGCAGAGAGAGAGAGAGAGAGAGAGAGAGAGAGAGAGAGAGAGAGAGAGAGAGAGAGAGAGAGAGAGAGAGAGAGAGAGAGAAATGAAGAGAAATTAAGAGAAATAAAGAGAAATGAAATGAAATAATGAAATGAAATAACATGAAATGAAACTTTATTTACCAACGGATGAAGTACTTAGCACATGGGCCATTTTTCGGACTTGCCGTTGCTACTCTACAGAAAATAAGCAAACAGTACACGGAGATACAAAATGTAGTTTCACACACACATTCGTACAATCATGTTGACTGGCTTGCATATATATTATATAATGAACGGCAATAGAATATTTTACAGCAAAAGCATGGTGGATAGATCAAATGTACAGGATTAAGGGATCATGGAGAAAAAACAAACTCTGAAGAGTTTATTTTGGACTTATTGATTGGTGCTTAAAGAGGCTTTCTTTAAACAAAGAGAGCGTTATGCTCGAGGGCAAGGTGTTCCATAATGAGCCAGCGGAAAGGCTAGTTTTAAATATGTCATTTCTGGGACGTGGCATCATAAAATTTCTTCTGGTTGTGGAATAACCCAGGTCAGGTTTAGTAAAAAGTTTGCATGAATATTCCGGAGAGAGACAGAGAGAGAGAGAGAGTGAGACAGACAGACAGACAGACAAACAGACAGACAGACAGACAGAGAGAATAGCAAACTATTTTACAGCTGTACCTTTAAATCCGGCATTAACGACCGACTGCTCCATTTACACAAATATTATTCCAATGGAGAAAATAACACATCAAGCTCAAGTTGTCCATTTTCGTACCGTCACAATAAGACAGTTTTCAGTACACACTGGTAATGCTGTAAAATTGTTCATGATTATGAACCTCACAATCTTCACAAAGACGATTAGTGTATATTTAATTGTAGAAAAGTCTTTGTTGCACTGACAAATGATTTGATTAAGGACGAGTTTCACAACGCAAGCTGTGTGTCACACAGCAGTTCATGATTTAACTTAAGTGTACATATGATAAGTCCGTGTCTTCATCGCTGTCGTTGACGTCTGGTTTGGGCAGAGTGTCAGCAGCAGCGGATGATGTGGGAAGTGCTTCATAAAATGGGTGGTGCTCCTCGGGAATTAGATTTATTCTGCAAAGCGAGACCACATCTCGCTTTTTAGCTTCCGATATAGGCAGTTTGTGTTGGTACAAACGAGGAAGATCTTTTGCTTCATGCTTCTTGTTTTCATGTCGTTTGCCAGAGCTTCCAACAAGACGGAGCGCGCGATACCCTTCTTGAAAGTTGTATTTATACAGCATGATGTCCTCCTCTCCCTTGTTGAACTCAATGCACTTGATGTTCAGCCATTTCACTCGCTGACCCTTGATGTTAGTCTTTGTGTTTCGAACCCTGGTGGAAGCAACTTTTTGGAAGTCATAAAAGTCTGTGTGTTTTAGAGGGACCACTGTGTATGGTTTGTTTTTCCGTGCTAGTCGCAGCACAGTATCCCAGTGACTGGGTGTAGCTTACTTTGCACAAGTAATCGCTGAATGCATCGAATCACACTCCATCCGAGTGTGTCCGGTCTCTAAAAATTTCTGTGTAATCTTGTGTATGGTAGACTTAGTTTTCAAGACATGCATCAACGCTGTCACAAGGTACTGATTTTTGTTTTGGCCCAAACAACAGTCTGAGGAAATGACAACTTCTTGGACGTAGTCTGGCAGGGCGGAAAGGTAGAGAGACACGCAAGTGGCTATATCGCATGCCTCTCTCTTGCCCTCCGTTTCATTCCACGTCAAACACTTCCCTGTTCCATCAGCCAGTGAATAAGTTGTTCAGATCAAGCGCCGTGATATTCAGGTGCATGGAAACTGCCTCGAAGAAACAATTTCCGTCTGCAGCTACTTCTACTGAGTGCAATCCGTTGGCCGAGAGCAGATTCTAAAGCCGACTTCTGTGCATTTCTTGTTCTCTCTGGCGCCGCTTCATCTGTTGCTTGCTCATTGCCTCGGCCAGCTCTATGTTGCTGCTTTTGGATGTGTGCTTGAGTTTTCGTCTTGTCAGTGAAAGTAAAGGCATATTTTCGTCACTTTCATCTTCGTTGGAAGACGTCGGCACTACATCAGCTTGAGGTAATTCAGTGAATGGACTGTAAGTGGGATCCTTAATGATGTTGTCATTGTCACACTCATTTTCTGTAGTGGTCAAGTCGCTTATGTCCAGGCGTTTGCTCTTTATAAAGGGCTCATCATCATCATCATCACCGTGCAGCCTTGATTTTTGCTGATAAAGGCTCCAGGTCTGAATGACACCAACTTGCATCCTCTTGTCCTGACTGCTTGAAGACTTGCTTGAAGGGGCTCATAGTCAGACAGGCACCAGCTGCAATCTTCTTGGATGACTCTGGACTGTTGACAAGTCAAATTTAAAATGAACCAATTATCATCAGTATTTATGTTTCGTGTGTGTGTGTGTGTTTGTGTGTGTGCGTGTGTGTGTGTGTGCGTGTGTGTGTGTGTGTGTGTGTGTGTGTGTGTGTGCGCGTGTTGGGGTGGTGGAGGATAGGGGGTGGGGGTGGGGGGAGGGCACATAACGGTACACACGCGCACATCAATTCAGTGGCTAGGCTTCATATAATGACAGTGATACAGATAGTGTTCAAGACAACTAAAAACTAAAGGGAATCGTTGATAACAGTAAATTGTGAACAAGAACCCGTAACTAATAATATATGTTTGACAGATCTCAGTACACTGTGAGCCACAAAACTGACCATACTCACTCGAAGCTGCTCAGAATTGACAGTGGCATTTGAACGATCCTCCTGGTCATCTGCCGTAAAGGAACTGGCCAGATTTAGGTACACACTGCCTTCAGCATGCCTTCAGCATCATTGCTTGGTTGGTTGTCCATTCTGTAAAGGTGTGCAATTTGTACATGACAATGGAGCAGTGTGCCGGTCTACATTGATTATCATTTTTCACTAACCTACCTCTAAAATAATTTAATGATAATCATCGGTAACTGCAATGAGTATTTTACCAGTAATCGACCCTAATTTAACAGTCAATGGTGACGATTACATTTGTACTGAAAAATAAACATTCTGTAGAACATTCACGTAATAACACGTGTCACAAAGGGACACTGCGTGTGAATGTATTTTGAGTTGAATTTGTATGTTTCGTCTTGCTCCAAAATGCTTTCTACTGAATACTGCACTCTAAAAATAATACAGATGCCAGAAATTGTGTTACCTGCAAGAACACTGTGAGGCCACTGTCCGATCCAAGACACTCCACTGCCCAGTAATGCTGCACTTGCGAAGAGTAGTATTAGAACTGAGGTCTTTCGGATAAAACTTCCCACACTCTTGGTTGGATGTGAAACAAAAAGGATTTGTAGCTTGTTAGTATCCTTATAAACTGACATCATGATAACGGTACCATTGGCATGAGATACGGGCGCCGGTTTCCTGTCTGTGTTATCAACAGTGTTGACAGCGGAAAGGCAGCAGCTAACATATACCAGATTTCAGCGGGGGCGGGCGTTGAAATTAACAGGTATACTTCAGGTCGTATTTTAAGATACGCTTTCCCGGCACTCTTAAACAACTAAACAAGCTGACAGCATACACAGCTGAACTCCAGATACTTGGTTTCAGCAGTCACTTTTTCTGCAAAGATTCGTGAGATAATAAGACCTTTAACGCCGTATCTTCAGCAACTATGTTTCGGCGGTGATTGATTCTCTATGTTTGCCTGAACATGTTTTCGGTTCTAACCCATATTTTAAAACTACTGACATTTAAAAAAAAAATAGATCAGACTACGTTTCGGCAGTCAACCCTCGAGTTTTGGTCGGTAGAAAGGGCAGGATCTGCTTCACTGCCCTGCGATGCAAGGAGTTAAGCCTCTTCAAGTGTATGTCACCGCTGCCGTCCCATGTCGTGGAGGCATAATCTATGTGGGATTTGACATGGGCATTGTAAAATAGTTTGCGAGCGTCGACATCAATAAGATATTTTAGCTTAGACAGCATAAACAACATTTCTGGACACAGTTTTACGGACAACATTGATGTGAGATTGCCATTTCATCTGGTTATCAACAATAACTCCAAGTAGGCGATGTTCAGTTACTTGTATAATGGTAAACACAGGGATGAATGGAGAGGATAAAAAGAACAGGTAATTAGTGATAATGTATTATTAATCTCTTTGTGCATACAACGCCAGGTACTGTTTACATTTTCTAACGAGTGTATGCGTAAGGTGGTTAGCGTGGCCTGTGTATAATCACTATTTAGTTTTCTTGATAATACCTGCTGCAAGTTGAACGTGTATTAATAAACTGATCTTCTTGGGAGATTGTTCAAAACATCTGATGTTTGCTGTAAATTATTTCTTATTTAGTCCTGTGCTGGCGGTTTGTTTGTATGTGTGTTCGTCTGTGTGCATGTGTGTTGTTTGCGTGCACGTGTGTGTGTGTGTGTGTGTGTGTGTGTGTGTGTGTGTGTGTGTGTGTGTGTGTGTGTGTGTGCGTGTGTAAGTGTGTGTGTGTGTGTGTGTACTAGACATCAACTCACACGTACGGCAACAATGAAATACCTGATTTATTTATTTTTCTATTGCACTGTCCGTGCTAATAACAACTTTCCCCAAAAATCTTTCGATTAGAAATAAAAAAACAAATATATTTGAAGCAAAGCTCATGTGATTTTAAAACAGTTATCAGCAAAGCACAAACAAAAAGCACGTTACCCTTCAAAAAGCCTCGCGTCAGAGCTCGAGTCCATTACCAGATAGTAATAGACGTACGGCCACAACATGATACACCATGGGACGCAACTTTTACACTGATCTCGCTTTTTTCAGTAAGCCTTACGAAAGAGTGATCTGTCTTATAATGTATTGTCTTTTTGTATGTATTGTATTGTCGCAGAGGTAAGTGCGATTTTTAAAAAAGGTTCTAGGTCAGATGCAGGAAACTACAGGCCAGTAAGCTTAACGTGTATAGTATGTAAAGTTTTAGAGTCTATAGTCCGAGATGAGATCGTTAATCATTTCACGGTGAATAATATGTACACTGAATGCCAACATGGTTTTAGAAGGAAACGATCATGTGTTACTCAGCTACTACAGGTTATGGATGATATAACCTCCTTATTGGACAACAAAAAAGCGGTTGACATCATATACTTAGACTTTAGAAAAGCATTCGACACTGTTCCTCATGAACGGCTTCTTCAGAAACTAGAGGCCTATGGTGTATGTGGAAACATTTCCAACTGGATAAGAAGTTTTTTACATGCAAGAGAACAAATGGTAAAGGTTGGAGAAGCAAAATCGGACAAAATAAAGGTACTGAGCGGCATATCTCAAGGTAGCATCTTAGGACCTATATTATTTACGATATTTATAAATGACTTGCCAGATTGTGTTAATAGCATGTGCAAAAGTTTCGCAGACGATACTAAAATCTATAATGAATCGAGCAATAAAGACGTGTTGCATCACGATTTGGATCACTTGCAAGAGTGGTCCGACACATGGGACTTACATTTTAATGTAGAGAAATGCAAGGTCTTACATGCTGGAAGGAACAATCCTGAACACGATTACTTGATGAAAGTGAACAGTAACATTAAAAAGGTGGTATCTTGTGAGGAGGAAAGAGATTTAGGTGTGGTCTTCGACAAAGTTCTATCTTTTGACCCCCATATTCAGAACTGCATCAATAAGGCCAACAAAATGGTTGGAGTAATTAAGAGAGCTTTTAATTATTTGGACAAGGACATTTTTAGTAAACTGTATAAATCACTAGTCAGACCACATTTAGAGTATGCAAACACTGTATGGTACCCAGGTTTAAAGAGACAATCAGCTGCGCTCGAAAGGGTACAGAGACGAGCAACAAAGCTGGTCAAAGAATGTAGAAATATGACTTATTCAGACAGGCTCAGATACTTTGGATTACACTCCTTACGCGGACGTAGAATACGGGGAGACTTAATCCAAGTTTTTAAAATTTATAATGGCATCGACGACCTAAAGTGGAACGACATTTTTGCAACACCATTCTGTGACAGAACCCGAAATTCTGAAGGGAAAATCTTTGTACAGCACTGTAACACTAACCTGCGGAAGTTTTGTTTTACTAACAGAGTTGCCATTGTTTGGAATGACTTACCAGTTTCATTAAAAAAAGCATCTAATATAAATTCTTTTAAAAACCAGCTGGACGAATTACCAAAATTTAAAGAGAATTTTTATTCCTATGATGAATGATTTTATAGGAAAATTGCATGCATAGCAGACCCATAAAGGAACTAAAGAAAGAAAGGACATTTATAAAGGCCTCACGGCCTATTTTGTCCTCACAATACTACTACTACTACTACTACTACTACTTTAGTGTCACGCAGGCACTGCTGACACACTCAGCAGCTCGCTTCAAAAACAAATAGGTCTCCTGCGCATAGTACTAAATTTTACCTAATAAACTCTAGATATGTTAAACACCACCCAGTAACACTGGTGTTTCTTCTGCGTAGAACAACCTCCAAAGTAAAACTGGCCGGCTGTCCCACGGACCTCACCGGTGCGCGCATTTTCAGCCGATCAGAAAATAGAAAAAAAATATTGCCACAGCGCGGTTCTGTTGCTGGTCTCACAAGATTTCAAGTAACTAAGCAAGGAAATGGCGAAGTGCGATACTGTTTGTGCGTATACATTTCACTAAAATGGTCAGGCATTGCCATTGGGGTACCTGCAATCGGGACGAAAGCTACCCTGAAATCATTACAGAAAAGCTTCTGGCTTTTCCCCCCTCCCAAAACCAACGCAATGGGCTGAATAAAACTGAACTTGCTGTAGACCGCACACTGATCATCTCAACATTGTGATACTACCCCCCTAGAGGACAAGAGCGAACGCAGAGCTGTTTGTATGCAGTAAGTGTCATTTTTCTAGAGTGTTCTGAAAATGGTTACAATTCACTTGCGGAAGTGGTACATAATTTAGCGATCGAGGAACGGCCACGGCCGGAGCGTACTGTAGAAATACAATAATGTGCAAGCACTCGCTAACAGGCAGGACAGCTACACTGATCTGCACACGTGGGATCAATGTGTGTGTGTGTGTGTGTGTGTGTGTGTGTGTGTGTGTGTGTGTGTGTGTGTGTGTGTGTGTGTGTGTGTGTGTGTGTGTGTGTGTGTGTGTGTGTGTGTGTGTGTGTGTGTGTGTGTGTGTGTGTGTGTGTGTAGACGAAAGAGCTAAAACGGGTGTCTTTACCATCCTTATGGAAACTGGGTATGTGTATAATTCTGGGTTTCCAAGTCAGACACCCATTTTTTCTGAGGGTTGTTTCTGCATTGTCTTGCGGTAAAGATTCATAAAAAGTAAAAAAATCCGTTTTTCTCATTTTGGCGTTAACACATGCACTTTTGTGTTTAACAGACACGCCGGTAGTGTGTTTGAAAACTTGTCCCTCCCAGCAATGTGTGTGTGTGTTGTGCACACAGAACCCTGAAAATGAGCGTGTATGTATTACATCACCCTTCTCAGCTAGCTATAAATAACTACATAGCTGATATGGGTCAGGGGGGATATTTTGTTGTTTCAGGGAGTAAATTGTTTATGTTTCTACAGAATTAGGTTTGTTATTTGAGGGTGTGGTTATTTTGTTAAAAAAGTGTTGAGTTGTGATGTGGAGAAAGGTCATGTCTAGTGACAAATTTGAGATTCATGTATACGTTCACCAGGGACTTAGCCTATACGTTTTCTACGTTTGTTTCCATGTCAGATGAAGAATATTTGATCTGAAACGTCGTTCTTTGTTTCTATTTTAAAGGGTTTTCCGCCACTATCTTCTGTTTTAGTTTGACTTAGCCTATAATTATATTCGTGCGCCGGTTGCTAAGAAGTGAAGTGATTGTATGAGTGCGCATTGTAAGAGAGGACGTTTAGACTTTGGGTGAGGCTGCTGTTGTCTTTTGTACTGCCCGACCTTTTGGTTGAACCTGTTGCTTTATTTTGTAGGTTTGTCGATGTTATCAATGCCGCATCTCCTTTTGGATTGTATGCACAAATTGATTGAATGGAAATGACGTCACAGAGTCAGCGTCGTTTCATGCGTCGTCTGCTACAGTCAGTCGTTTAGTGCAGTTAAAAGAGTGCAGGCTTGGATGGGCCATTTTCTGATGTAATAGTAAAGTATTATTTGTGTGAATGCTGTCCGTTTGAAGGAAGGTTGATTGATTGTACATTGCTTAACGTCCCGACAGCAACAAGACTTTCTCATGACGTGCCTGCACTGCTAGTGACAAAAACTCAACAGAATATTGAATGTATGTCGCCAGCCGGTCCAATACGTTAAATAAAACCTACGACATGGGGCCTAAATAAAGCTAAGACCAATTTAGCAACACACATCGAATATCAAGAGCCACAGGCAGCGCAGACAGTAGGGAGAGTTTAAAAAAGGAAAATGCAGGTGAATGGACCAAGGGTAGACAGAAACACATGCCCCTGGAATATAGAGAAAAACCCACCCTGTGGGGCTGACCAGGGTGCCCCTGGGAACTAAAAAGTCCCCCAGGGCAGACCCGGTTGGGGGTGTTTGAAGGAAGGACTGGAAAGTCGAGTGTTGAGCGAAGCCCGAGAGAAGGCGAGGATGGGAAAAATATCCAGCACTATACGTTGGAATAGATGCATATCAGTTACGACATGCTTGTAAATTAAAACACTTTTAACCCCACCCGGGTCTGCCCTGGGGGACTTGGGTGGGGTTAACTACTTTTTATTTCCCAGGGGCACCCTGGTCAGCCCCACAGGGTGGGTTTTTCTCTCTATTCTGGGGCATGTGTCTCTGTCGGCCCTTTGTCCATTCACCTGTATTTGCCTTTTTAAAACTCTCTCTTTTGTTTGTACATTGCTTAACGTCCCGACAGCAACAAGGCTTTCTGAGGACGTGCCTGCACTGCTTGTGAAAAAAAAAAATAAACAGAACATTGAATGTATGTCGCCAGCCGGTCAAATATATTAAATAAACCTAACACATGGGGCCTAAATAAAGCTAAGACCATTTAGCAACACACATCCAATATCAAGAGCTACAGGCAGTGCAGACAGTAGGGAGAGTTTTAAAAAGGCAAATACAGGTGAATGGACAAAGGGTAGACAGAAACACATGCCCCAGAATAGAGAGAAAAACCCACCCTGTGGGGCTGACCAGGGTGACCCTGGGAACTAAAAAATACCTAACCCCACCCAAGTCCCCCAGGGCAGACCCGGGTGGGGTTAAAACTCTCTCTACTGTCTGCACTGCCTGTAGCTCTTGATATTGGATGTGTGTTGCTAAATGGTCTTAGCTTTATGTAGGCCCCATGTGTTAGGTTTATTTAATGTATTTGACCGGCTGGCGACATACATTCAATGTTCTGTTTAGTTGTTGTTTTTTCACAAGCAGTGCAGGCACGTCCTGAGAAAGCCTTGTTGCTGTCGGGACGTTAAGTAATGTACAATAAAACACTTTTAACGTTAAGAAAAGTTGAGTTAAAAGAGGTTTTAAAACAGTTTTCATAAAAACTTTTGCCCGACACGCTTCTAAAAACAACATTTTCTTAGTTTTAAACCTTGTACCGCGCCATAAACGCTGCGATTGCTTTTCAGTCTTAGCTGTCCTATAGTGTGGAATGTGGGACTTTGCCAACTGGATCCATCTGGTGCACTCCAAATGAGTATTTGTGAGTGGTTTGACGTGCAAATCAGTGTGCGCCTCTGAAATGACCTACTGATTCCACTGATAATGAAAATCTTTCATTCATAAGAGCGCATTGAGCAGCTCTATAAACCAAAAGTGATGACCCCCTCTCCCCCCCCCCCCCCCGCCCCGCCCCCCCCCCCCCCACACACACACACACACACACACTTCTCCCCCCCCCCCCAACTCCCTTACAACCCTACTCAAACAATTATAATAGTAAAATCAACCAAAGGTATCTTTAGTGAGGTATTTTCACTGTAATCCCAGTTTTGTGTGAGAGGCACCCACTTTTTGGGTAAAAACCCATTTTTTTACCATCCAGTGGCTCTGTTTCTAGAAAATGTCTATTTTAAGTTGTAGAGCTTAGTTATAAGGTGAGTTCTAAACATTGGCATCAACTCCAGAGCCCTAGAATAAATAGAAATATGGGAACCCATTTTCACATAAAATGGTAGGTAACCCAGTCTGAGGGTTTTGTGTTCATGTGTGTGTTTGTATGTGTGTTTGCTGTCCATCGTAAACTTTAACGTTGGCATTTTCTCGGAGACTTTTCAAGCCACATTCTTCAAACTTGGCCCAAGGATACTTTGTGGCGAGGCCTTTCTAAACATACCAATTTGAGTGACCTCTCACAAAGGTCAAGATCACAGGGGCTCAGGAAATAGGTCAAAAATAGCTATATTTTGACATTTTTTTTTTTTTCTGAAATACTATTCACAACTTCAAACCCAAACATGGTACAAAGATAGCTGAGGATAAGACCTTTCCATGCCTACTAATTTGGTTGATCCCTCAGTAAGGTCAACGGTCAGTAGAGCCGGCTCAGGAAATAGGTTCAAAATAGCCACATTTTGACAAAAGGTGTTTTTTTTTTTCAAAAACAACTTTAAACCAAAACTTGCTACAGAGATACATGATGGGAAGACCCATCTATGCATACTGTTTTGGATAAAGCTTCGGAAAAGTCAAGAATCACAGGCTGGCAAATGTGTGTAAAATGCCAATTTGTGATAAAATTTTAGGTATTGGCAACATTTTTGCAAATTTTTCCAATCAAACTTGGCACAAAGGTAGCTGATAAGACCTTTCTGTGCATTTGAATTTACTTAACTCATTGCAGAGGTCAAGGATGGGGAAGGGGGTGCAGGGTTGGATCCAGGTTGGGGCAGGGGGGGTTCATACCAAATTTGTAAAAATGCTATAACAAAGTCCCTTTTTGGGGTGTTTGGGACCCCCCCCACCCCACCCCCCTCCGTCATTTGTTCATTCGGTCCTTGAAAGCAAGGTCTATCGCATCGCCCCCTCCCCGCCCCCCCCCCCCCCCCTCATCCCCCCCCCCCCCCACACCCCTCCCCTCTTGCACTCATCGCTGTTTGATTCTTGGCACACCGAAAGCAAAATCTGTCGATCTGAACCACCCCCCACCCCCGACCCCCCTCGGTTGCTTGAATTTTGCGACCCCTGGCAGCAAGGTCCATCGACTACCCCCTCCCCCTCCTCTCCCCGTTGTTTGATTCTTCGGCTCTTGGAAGCAAGGTCTGTCAACTACTCCCCCCTCCCCCCCCTACCCCCCACCCCCACCCCGCCCTCCTCTCCCCGTTTGATTTTTTTCGGCCCCCGTATGAAGCAAATTGTAGTGTCGAGGAGGCCTTTTGTATTAGGTTCACGGTTCCAAACAAGACGTTGGACCCCCCCCCCCTCCTCCCCCGCAGGAGTAAAGTAAAGTGATCCGACCCTGTCATGTGTTCTTAGAACATTTCAGCAGTCTTTCTGAACGTGTCTTAACCCATTTCGCCTGGGACCCTGAAGCAGGAAATGAATTGACCCTGATAATTCAACGGTACTGTCAGATTAGCTTGGCGCCTTCAGGAGACACGCTAATCTGACACTACCCTAGAATTATCATGGTCAATCTATGCAGCTGGTACACAGAGGTTATGCAACAGCTCCAACATTTGAAAAATGGGACCTTGGGTCTAAGTGTGTGTGTGTGGGGGGGGGGGGCCCGTGGGGGGAGGGGGAGGTGTGCATACAAATACGTGAGGCTAGTATCTGATAAGTGAAGTTATTGCCTGGGTCACAGGAGTTCGCTACACTGACCCTTGTAGGCCACCTGAGGGAGGTCAAAGGAACCATGCATTGGTACCCCCTTCGAGCAAAAAGGTATTCAAGCTGTTTTGTTTACAGGAAAAAACTCAAATTCGCTTATCTTGCGCTTATAAGACACCAATGAATGTGGCATTTGGTCACGTGACAACATGTAGGCGTTAGCTTTGGCGCCTCGTGTTTTGAGTGAAAGTTTATGAATTTGGATTACCAAACAATGCCCCCTCACATTCAGACTGGTGCTGAGAGCGATTTTAAGGTAATTTTTTTTATTTTTACAGCGTTCACATGAGGTCACAGATAGTGAAAGGACCGTATTCACTTTTCTGTTGGCTCACGTGCGAAGCGAAAGTGATTCTATTATTTCATCTTCTGTCCATCATCCGTCTGCCATGGTCTGTGTCGAAAACTTTAACGTTGGCATTTTCTCGGAGACTATTCAAGCCATAGTCTTCCAACTTGGCCCAAGGATACTTTGTGTCAAGACCTTTCCAAACATAGCAATTTGAGTGACCTCTCACAAAGGGGAAAGTCACAGGGGCTTAGAAAATAGGTAAGAAATAGCTATATTTTGACAATTTATTTTTTTCTGAAATATTATTCACAACTTCAAACCCAAACTTGGTACTAAGATAACCTGAGGGTAAGACCTTTCAATTCATACTAATTTGGTTGATTCCTCGGAAAGGTCAAGGGTCACAAGAGCTCAGAAAATAGGTCCAAAATAGCCATATTTTGTCAAAAGATGATTTTTTTCTCAAATACTGCAAACGTGGAGAGGGTCACAGGCTTGCAAATGTGTGTAAAATACCAATTGTTGATAAAATTGTAGGTATTATGCACATTTCCACACAATTTTCAATCAAATTTGGCACACAGGTGATGATAAGACCTTCCTATTATGTATACTAGTTCAGTTAACTCTACGATATCATAAAGGTCAAGGGTCACGGGTGTTTGACAGCTGTGTGAAAACTAATTAGATATTTGGAGAAAACATGGATTTTGCTGGTGCAAAATGTCATCTCTTTGTCACAAGGGACACACATGTTACATTAAAATCCACATTATGGTCTGTTAAATCAAGATCTATGCCCTTTGGAGATGGGTGGCGTTTGCCTATTGATGGCACTGTTTTTATCAGTCAGCAACACAATATCCAGATTGGTGGGTGTAACGCACGCAGACTTGCCCACAGTCGCACGTACAGACTCTCACGCAACAGACGCATACACCGCCACTGACTCAGACGGGCGCATTCATGCGGTAAAACACAACTCACGGGCTCCCTTTCTAAAGTAACCTTTATACACTATAAATGAAAGAAAGACTTATATGACTATCAAACTATATACAACGTTCTACCATCACACCACACACGTAACACAGTATCTTTGCCAGGCTAGGTCTTAGTCTCACATTGCCTCCAACCTGTTTGATGTTGTTGCCTGGTTACGTTGGTCCTTCTCACGTCTAGGCGTGAAAGTCCTTCGTCGTACGCGTATTGCCGTCCTGTCTCTTTGGGCACGGACGTCCTCGTTCTCGTACGGTACACTCAGTTCTCGCTTGGACTTGGGTGTCTTGGTTCCCAGACTCACTCTCAGAAGAGCTGGAGGGATGACCTCACGTAGGTCCCACCTGCGACTCGACGTCTCGGCGTCTGTCTTCCACTCTCGTTACAAGAACTCTGAATAAACAATAAAAGTCCCAACGTAACACTTGCTAAACACACAACATATTGGATCAATGAGAAACGTCACGTAACCTGGCTGATACAAATAACTCACACGTTCATTCACACACACACATGCTTCATAAACTATTTTCGTATCACCCCCATATCTGTCACTATCTTGAAACAGACTATAGCCTAACTGACACTCTTGCTATACATTACTCTATACCCTGGAAAAGACTATGCTTAACCAACCACGTACTATCTTCACAGCGGCTTAGACATACACTTAATATTCCTTTAGTCATCTAACTCGGTAAACAACTTGTACACAAAAACACCGGTTACTTCACCGAATTCTAGACATACATAACTAAACCAAACCGGAACACCGCTATCCAACCACATTAATCTTACCACGCATACTGTCTTTAACTAAACAACTATCAATACTACATTTATAGAAACATACCTGAAATCTAGGCTTCAGAGTCTTGGAATGCGGGCTAGGTAACAACCGTTCCATACGACAAGACAGCCCGCAATAACCAACTAGACCTCTGACAGTCACAGCTTCCGCCTAGAACTCACTAAACAGAACTCACTACAAAGACCCGTGCTAACCATGTCTTACAGATTTCCACGTGCGTCTAGTACCGCACGGATCTTCGGCAACAAACCGTTAACAAAAACCGTACCGTACTAATCCTACTCGTTAACAAAAACCGTACCGTACTAATCCTACTGTGTGAGCACTATGCCCAAGCATAGAGCTTCATCACAATTCCCCCTTCCTCGGGAAAAAAAAGAAACGACCGAGTTTCTTTTTAAGACTACTCGACGTATTATCCGAAAACAGGAAAGGACTAACTTTTACTAATTATTATACAAGAAAGAAAATTACAGCCTTACGCCTTAACGCACACCGTCAGATCACACAGCGAACTTGAAAACCGAATTAACGCGCTAAAACCTCCAGAAACGAAAACGATCCAATGGCTGCCCCCACACACAAAAAAAAACACTATCGCGAGACTTCGATCTCCGATCTACCTACATATTATTGGGTGCTGAGCCGCATTTCTGTCCGCAACAGAAGTATGCCGTCTCCAGCCAACCCGACTATTGGGCCACACCCGTTGACCGATTCCCTGTCTCTGGACGGAAATAACACGTTCCCTCTGCCCACGAGCACGCTTGCTCTGAGCTCTCGTCGCGACTGCACCGTGAGGAACATGAGCTCGCTTAACCGTCTCGACTTTAGCGATGACTGGCTGCACACCTTTCATGTTACCCAGAACTAAATCAACTACTGGCTCGTCGATGACACACTAAACCAGCTCACCTGTGAAAAACTCCGTGTCAATCTCTATTCTAGCTAACGGAAAAACTTCTATCTCTCCTCCAAACGAAACTACTTTCTGTGTCTCCCCTGTGTACTGATCTTGTCTAACAAGGCTACGTCTGACCCCCGCGGTCGTTGTACCCGAGTCTCTGAGAACAGAAGCAAGACATCCATTAACAACACCGTCTACCAGCGGTAGGCAACCACCGTCATCTGAACACACTGCGCCCAGCTGTGGTTCCTCCCCGACTGGGACCGCAAAACTGGCTACGTGAGTGGGCTGCACCGCCCCCTCTACCATACCAGGACTATTAGAACCTTGATGAGCCAGATGGCCGTGCTCCTGATAACTAGCATACTGCGCGCCTGCACTGTAGTACGGACAGCTCCGACTAAAGTGCCCGTACCCACGACAAGAAAAACACTGCGTGTCCGAACTCGCAACACGACCACGACCATACCCACGCAAAGAAGTCCCTCCACGTGTGTACGAATCGCTACCGCCATTGCTGTTACCTCGATCACCGCGTCGAAAACGCAAAGTACCTCTACCGTTACCCAGCTGGGCTCCACGTAAAGTATTGATGCCCCGGTAACCCCCAGACGTGTCAGCAGCGACCAACCCGACTGGCGGCGTCTCGGTCCTACGCGCGAGGTTTTTCGTAGGATGCGCCATCCGAAAAGCCTCCGCGTGCTGCACTAACTCGTCCGTAGTCTTGAGGTTACGCTCTCTCAAGAATACCGCTAGATCCTTGGAAACGCTTCCAAAGAACTGTTCAGCCAACATGAGATCGAACAATGCTTCGTACGTGTGGTCGATCTTTGACAGCTCGACCCAACGTACGAGCAAATGGGACAATCGTTTGCCAAACGACATAAACGATTCCCCTGTCTCTGGCCGACAAGCTCTCAAGCGTTCCCTAAAACCTTCCGCATTACACTGGAACTTCTGCAAGAGACACTCCTTCAAAGTCTCGTAATCTATGGTCCCCGAAACGGTCAAACTATGGTAAAGACTCAATGCCTGACCCTCTAGCACAGACGAAAGCAAAAAGGGCCAGCTGGCAGTAGGCCAACTCAACGCCTGCGCATGAGACTCAAAACGACACAAAAAAGCGTCAATGTAGTCCACGGACTCTTTAAACATTGGCAGTTTAGGAAACTTCCGTATGCCCCGGCCTACTGAATCACTATCCACTTTAGACCCCGCATCCCGAGCTAACTGTATTTGTACCTCCCTATCTTTCTCCTTTTCTTCTCTCTGATATTCTAGTTCCTTCTCTCTTAACGCAAGCTCCCTCTCGTCCTTTTCTCTCTGAAATGCTAGAGATTTCTCGTCTTTCTCTCTCTGAAATGCTCTCTCTTCTCTTTCTCTCTCCCTCTGTACTTCTAACTCTTTCTCCTTAAAGACTCTTTCTTTCTCTTCTCTCTCTCTCTCTAAGCTTCTAATTCTTTCTCCTTTAAGACTCTTTCTTTCTCTTCTCTCTCTCTCTGAGCTTCTAATTCTTTCTCCTTTAAGACTCTTTCTTTCTCTTCTCGCTCTCTCTGAGCTTCTAACTCTTTCTCCTTTAACTCTAATTCCTCCTTCTTAAGTATTCTGTCTTTCTCTTCTCTCTCCCTCTGAATTTCTAGCTCTTTCTCCTCCCTCTGTATCTGCATTTCCAACTCTTTCTCATCTCGAAGTCTACGAATCTCTAACTCTTTCTCGTCTTTCACCCTCTGAACTTCTAACTCCTTCTCTTTTATGGCTCTCTGAACTTCTAACTCCTTCTCCTTTAGTACTCTCTCTTCTCTCTGAATTTCTCTCTCCCGCGCCCTATCTTCTCTGTCCCTACACTTCTCCACATAGTCGAAAAGCTTCTCATCCTTAAGTCCTAACCTTTCCCCCTGTTTAACTGTAAGCCTCTACCGGGTCTACCTCCATATTTGCTACAACTTCCCAAAAATGTGAAAACGTAAAAATACAAATCACAACCCAATCAATTTGCAAAAACTTAAAATTACAAACTCACACCAAAAACTACCTACGCAGAAACAGTGACCTACTTTGACGTCCAGATGGAACGAAAAAAAGAACGATAGAAAGAAGAGCAAGGAAAAAGAACACTACCTATATAAAAGGAAGAAACAAGTACTAATTTCTCGTAAGATCCAGAAAACTACAGAAATAATGGATCTTAACCCCTAGAATCGGAGAGGGGAATCTAACACAACATACACATAGCAACAAATCCTACTCTAAAATCGCTACTCGCTATCGCCCGCAGATACTTTAACCTACCGCTAAAACAGGGTCACCACTGTAACGCACGCAGACTTGCCCACAGTCGCACGTACAGACTCTCACGCAACAGACGCATACACCGCCATTGACTCAGACGGGCGCATTCATGCGGTAAAACACAACACACGGGCTCCCTTTCTAAAGTAACCTTTATACACTATAAATGAAAGAAAGACTTATATGACTATCAAACTATATACAACGTTCTACCATCACACCACACACGTAACACGGTATCTTTGCCAGGTTAGGTCTTAGTCTCACATTGCCTCCAACCTGTTTGATGTTGTTGCCTGGTTACGTTGGTCCTTCTCACGTCTAGGCGTGAAAGTCCTTCGTCGTACGCGTATTGCCGTCCTGTCTCTTTGGGCACGGACGTCCTCGTTCTCGTACGGTACACTCAGTTCTCGCTTGGACTTGGGTGTCTTGGTTCCCAGACTCACTCTCAGAAGAGCTGGAGGGATGACCTCACGTAGGTCCCACATGCGACTCGACGTCTCGGCGTCTGTCTTCCACTCTCGTTACAAGAACCTGAATAAACAATAAAAGTCCCAACGTAACACTTGCTAAACACACAACATATTGGATCAATGAGAAACGTCACGTAACCTGGCTGATACAAATAACTCACACGTTCATTCACACACACACGTGCTTCATAAACTATTTTCGTATCACCCCCATATCTGTCACTATCTTGAAACAGACTATAGCCTAACTGACACTCTTGCTATACATTACTCTATACCCTGGAAAAGACTATGCTTAACCAACCACGTACTATCTTCATAGCGGCTTAGACATACACTTCATATTCCTTTAGTCATCTAACTCGGTAAACAACTTGTACACAAAAACACCGGTTACTTCACCGAATTCTAGACATACATAACTAAACCAAACCGGAACACCGCTATCCAACCACATTAATCTTACCACGCATACTGTCTTTAACTAAACAACTATCAATACTACATTTATAGACACATACCTGAAATCTAGGCTTCAGAGTCTTGGAATGCGGGCTAGGTAACAACCGTTCCATACGACAAGACAGCCCGCAATAACCAACTAGACCTCTGACAGTCACAGCTTCCGCCTAAAACTCACTAAACAGAACTCACTACAAAGACCCGTGCTAACCATGTCTTACAGATTTCCACGTGCGTCTAGTACCGCAAGGATCTTCGGCAACAAACCGTTAACAAAAACCGTACCTTACTAATCCTACTCGTTAACAAAAACCGTACCGTACTAATCCTACTGTGTGAGCACTATGCCCAAGCATAGAGCTTCATCACAGTGGGATCATTTTTATGTGCCTGAGTATGTGTGTGTGTGTGTGTGTGTGTGTGTGTGTGTGTGTGTGTGTGTGTGTGTGTGTGCCAGTATGTGTGTGTGTGTGTGTGTGTGTGTGTGTGTGTGTGTGTGTATGTGTGTGTGTGTGTGTGTGTGTGTGTGTGATTTTAAATATGGAATTAACTCTCCAGAAACACCACAAGGAAAGGTTTGTGCCCTTACGTTTCTTCTGTTGGCTCTCTCTCACTCATTGTAACAAATCACGACAAGCACAAATAGACACATCACTCCTACAGTAACACATTTCATCAGATCTATTTATGATGAGCACATATTCATGCAACGTTTTTCATCTCAGCATTTTGGGGATGGCGAAACCAATGAGTTCCAGCAGACGAGTCACCTGCCTACAAATCCAGACTGCTCACAAAAGGGGGCAGTACAGATTTCTGTAAAATCTTCGCAGGAAGATCAAGTCTTGCAAAATACACCTGACACTGTAGTTGGCAAGTGTGAGGCAGCAGAACAATGCGGCAAGTATATCTTTGTGTATAATGCTGACAATAAAAGCAGATGTGCATACCTAACATTTCGCTTACACTATGTGATGACATTTCGCTTTCCAAGTATGGCTTTCATTGTTCTTTGTAGAAAGCTGAAGGATTGAGAAACAGTGATGCCATGAATGGAATGTCTGGTGTGTTAGTTAGTTAGTTATTTGGGTTTAACGCCGAGCAGGCGACTAAGGCCATCTCACGGCGGGATGGGTAAAAATCTGGTCAGTCAGACTAAAAGCAAGGTCTTAAGGCAAGATGTAAATATAGCTTTAAAATGTAAGGCTAAAATGTCGCACATGTCTTTAAATAAACGTCTACAGGCTCTCAAAAAGGGCAAATTAAAACATTCACATAGTCTATGAATGCTCAGATCTTGAGAAAAATATTGAATTCTCTCAAGAAATTGAAGATTTTATCCGGGGGAACATCCCGGAACAAAACCTTCAAGGAGTCTGCTGTGAAGTGTTTATATCTCGTGTCAATTAGATCAGCACAATACAGCAACAAGTGTCGAACGGAAAACTGCTCGTCACAGGCAAAACACCATAGACGCTCATCCTGTTTAAGTAAGTAAGAGTGCGTAACATACGTGTGCCCGATTTGGAACCGAGTAAGGACAGTCGCCTCACTGCGGCTGCCGCAGCGGAAAGGAAGACTGTCGGACACTGTAGTAAGAACATCATGCAGCTTGTTCCCTTCCTCTTTGTCCCACTCGGACTGCCACTCGCGGGCTATGTACGCACTAATCAAAGGTTAAACATCACTATAAACAGTCTGTGTGTCAGGGACAGGGTCAATGCGGGCACCGTTGACAGCACAATCTGCGATTCTATTGCCGTCGATGCCCACATGGCCCGAGACCGAAAAAAAATGATGTCATAATATTCCTTCATCAGGTCTGCGTAGAGCGCTCTAATCTGCACCAACAGTGGGTGGTCTGTTCCCGCGCCCTGAAGGGCCTGCAGGGCAGAAAGAGAGTCAGACAGAATCAGGAAGTTCCTTTCCCGAGACTGATAGGCATGCTTGAGTGCCAGCAGAATTGCCTGCAGTTCTGCTATAAATACAGAGTAATGGTCAGGGAGGCGGAGCTTAAATGGGTGTCTAGGATGGCGAGCGGACACTGCAGCCGCAGCCACTCTCCCATCCTCAGACTTGGACCCATCCGTATAAAGACGGCAATAGCCAGGAAAAATTGAAAGGAGTTCATTTAGGTTCTGTTGGTATATGGCTGGTGGAGTACAGTCCTTCTTGTGGGCGGTCAAGTCCAGCAAGATGTCAGGAACTGGTAGTAGCCAGGGTGGAGTGATGTGTTGCAGAGATTCCGAAACGTTGTCCAGGTCCACCTGCAGATGAGGTCGGACACGGAGGGAAAGTGGACGGACAGCTCCCGGATGGGTATCGTAAATCTCTGCAAACGACGGGCTAAAAAAACAATCATAGGCAGGATTGTCTGGATGGGCCTTCAGCTTCAGAACGTAGCTGAGCATGAGGCGGATGCAGCGGAGCCTGAGAGAAGGCTCCCCTGCCTCTGCATACAGACTAAGAACTGGAGATGTCCTGAGGGCTCCCATACATATTCGCAGACCTTGATGGTGAATTATGTTCAGACGCTGTAGAACAGGCTGGGAAGCCGAGCCATATACCACAGAGCCGTAATCCAGTTTGGACCGGACAAGGGCCCGGTACAGTCGAAGTAAGACAATGCGGCTTGCAACTCAGTCACAACGACCAACGACACGAAGAATGTCGAGGGTCTTCCGATAAGAGGTTCTAAGGTAGTTAACATGGATGCAGAAGGTCAATCTTTTGTCAAAGATGCCCCCCCAAAAAAAAAAATAAATAAATAAATAAATAAATAAATAAATAAATAAATAAATAAATAAATAAATAAATAAATAAATAAAAATAAATAAATAAAAAAATAAAAATATCAAAAAAAAAATTTTTTTTTTTTTTTGCTTCTTCGGCCACCTTAATTGGCACCCCAGCAATGCTCAGGCCAGGTTATGGAAAAAAAATTTCGTCTGGTTAGTAAAAAGCACACAGACTGTCTTGGAGGGCGAGAACCTGAATCCGTTGAGAGACACCCACCCCTGGATGCGATCAACGCACAGCTGCAAGCGCCTCTCAAGGGACGCAAGTCCTCGACCTCGTGCACACAAAGCAAAGTCGTCCACAAACAAAGAGCATTCAGAATCATCCTTGACGGCCTTTGCAATGTTATGTATTTTAACGCTAAATAAAACAGGAGATAAAATGTTGCCCTGCCGGACACCCATCTCCTGTTCAAATAAATCGGAGAGGGTGGAGCCCACATGGACATGAAACGACCTGTTAGACAATAAATTGTGAATAGAAACGGGCAGGTGCCCATTAAAACCCATGTCCGACATATCAGACATTATACCATACTTCCAGTAGTGTCATATGCCTTCTCAAGATCAAAGAAAAATGCATAGACATGCTGGTTGTTGACAAAAGCATCTCGGATAGACGACTCAAAGCGGACTAGATGGTCAGTTGTACTACGGAAGTCCCGGAAACCGCACTGGAGGTCTGTGATGAGACCCTGTGACTCAAGATGCCACACCAGATGGGCATTGACGAAGCGTTCCATAGTTTTACATAAACACGATGTCAAAGCGAATGGCCGGTAGTTGCTCGGGTCGGAAGGATCCTTACCCGGCTTGGGAATTGGCACAACTACAGCCTGGCGCCAAGATGGCGGAAAATGACCAGTTATCCAGATATGGTTAAAGGCCTTGAGAAGTACAAGGAGGGAATCCTCAGGCAGATGTGTTAGGAGCTGATAGTGGATGGTATCTAGTCCAGCAGCAGAGTCATTACATTTCTGCATGGCTTGCTGCAATTCTGAAAATGTAAAAGGGGCATTATAGTTTTCCGAGTTATATGATATAAAATCACAAGTAAGAGACTCTCGCTTCTCCTTCTCTATGTAAAAATGGTGAATAATGCTCTGTGGAAGAATTATGGGCAATGGTGGAGGCAAGCAAATTGGCCACAGCCTTTTTATCTGTGACCAAGCTGGCACCATCTCTAAGATGGCGGACAGAAGCCGAGCCACCCCGGCCCCTAATTCTTCGAACAGCCTGTAAGATTTTTTGGGACGGAGTCCTAGAAGATAAAGAGAAGACAAAGCGTCTCTAGGAGGCACGGCGTTCACGTTTAAAAATGTAACGGGCTTTCGCCCTCTGTCTTTTAAAGGTGAAAATATTAGCATGCGACGGATTACGAAAAGCACGTGGCTAAGCAGATTTGCGCGTTTTGGGGGCTTTACGGCACTCTTCATTGAACTAAGGTACTCTCGGCTTCCGAGGGAGGGATGTGGAAGTTCTAAGGATAGTTTCACCTGCTACGTCTAACAAAATAGAAGTAAAACAAGAAACAGGTTCTTCAGCTGACATGACCACCTCCTCTGCAAGACGAGACTGACAGAGGGAGGCGAAAAGAGGCCAGTGAGCTTTCTTGAGATTCCAGCGCCCCACGGGCGAATCCTCCTCACAGCTGACCGATGACAGGACTACTGGGAAGTGGTCACTACCACACAGGTCGTCGTGAACCTTCCAGTCAAAGTCCAGCATGAGAGAAGGATCACACACAGAGAGGTCTAGAACAGAACTAGATCCTGAACCTGAGTTAGAGTATGTAGGTGAGCCATCGTTAAAGACACATATGTTAAGTTGAGAAAAAACATCTTCTAACATCTGACCTCTGCCATCATAGTGGTCACTACCCCAAAGGTGAGCGTTACCGTTAAAATCCCCCATGAGAAGA
Source organism: Semisulcospira habei (assembly GCA_036245525.1). Taxonomy (NCBI): domain Eukaryota; kingdom Metazoa; phylum Mollusca; class Gastropoda; family Semisulcospiridae; genus Semisulcospira; species Semisulcospira habei. Next base: position 52,898,837 of record BTPG01000002.1, on the reverse strand, counting down.
AAGGGAGGGGGCAGTTGATCTACTAAGGTAAAAAATATCATTACTACAGACCCGCAGGAATGATGGCAGGTAAATACTGCATATGGTTACGGTCTTCTTCAAGGTTAGTTAGTTAGTTAGTTAGTTAGTTAGATATTTGGGTTTAACGCCGAGCAGGCGACTAAGGCCATCTCACGGCGGGATGGGTAAAAATCTGGTCAGCCAGACTAAAGGCAAGGTCTTAAGACAAATGTAAATATATCTTTAAAATATGTCAGGCTAAAATGTCGCACGAGTCTTTAAAAGAAATGTCTACAGACTCTCAAAAAGGGCAAAATAAAGAAATTCACAGTCTATGAATGCTCAGATCTGGTAAAAAATATTGCATTCTCTCAAGAAATTGCAGATTTTGTCCGGGAGAACATCCCGGAACAAAACTTTCAAGGAGTCTGCTGTGAAGTGTTTATATCTCGTGTCAATTAGATCGGCACAATACAGCAAAAAGTGTCGAACAGAAAACTGCTCATCAGAGGCAAAACACAATGGACGCTCATCCTGTTTAAGTAAGTAAGAGTGTGTAACATACGTGTGCACGATGTGGAGCCGAGTAAGGACAGTCTCCTCACGGCGGCTGCCGCAGCGGAAAGGTAGACTGTCGGACAACGTATGAAGAGCTTCATACAGCTTGTTCCCTTCCTCTGTCCCACTCGGACTGCCACTCGCCGACTATGTAAGCATTAATCACATTTTTTATAATCACTATAAACAGTTTGTGTGTCAGGGGCAGGGTCACTGCAGGCACTGTTGGCAGCAGAATCTGTGATTCTGTTGCCTTCGATGCCCACATGGCCCGGGACCGAAATAAAAATGATGTCATAATATTCCTTCATCAAGTCTGCGTAGAGATCTCTAATCTGCACCAGCAGTGGGTGGTCTGTTCCCGCTCCCTGAAGGACCTGCAGGGCAGAAAGAGAGTCAGACAGAATCAGGAAGTTGCTTTCTCGAGACTGATAGGCATGCTTGAGTGCCATCAGAAGTCCCTGCAGTTCTGCACTAAAAACAGAGGAATGGTCAGTGAGGCGGAGCTTAAATGGGCGTCTATGGATGGCGAGCGGACACTGCAGCCGCAGCCACTCTCCCATCCTCAGACTTGGACCCATCCGTCTAAAGACGACAATATCCAGGAAAAATTGGAAGGAGTTCATTGAGGCTCTGGTGGTATATGGCTGATGGAGTACAATCCTTCTTATGGGCGGTCAAGTCCAGAAAGATGTCAGGAACTGTTAGTAGACAGGGTGGAGTGATGTGCTGCTGAGATTCATAAACTTTGTCCAGGTCCACCCCGGCCGCCTGCAGATGAGGTCGGACACGGAATAAAAGTGGACAGACAGCTCCCGGATGGGCATCGTAAATCTCTGCAAACGACGGGTTAAAAACACAATCATAGACAGGATTGTCTGGATGGGCTTTCAGCTTCAGAACGTAGGAACTGGAGATGTCCTGAAGGCTCCCAGACATATTCGCAGACCTTGATGGTGAATTGTGTTCAGACGCTGTAGAACAGGCTTGGAAGCCGAGCCATATACCACAGAGCCGTAATCTAATTTGGACCGAACAAGGGCTCGATACAGTCGAAGTAAGACAATGCGGTCTGCACCCCAGTCAGTACCACCAACGACACGAAGAATGTCGAGGGCCTTCCGACAAGAGGTTCTAAGGTAGTGAACATGATTGCAAAAGGTCAATCTTTTGTCAAAGATGACCCCAAAAAAGTTTGCCTCTTCACAAATTCGCACTCCAGCAATGCTCAGGCTAGGTTCTGGAAAAATATTTCGTCTGGTTAGTAAAATGCACACAGACTGTCTTGGAGGGCGAGAACCTGAATCCGTTGAGAGACACCCACCCCTGGATGCGATCAACGCACAGCTACAAGCGCCTCTCAAGGGACGCAAGCTCTCGACCTCGTGCACACAAAGCAAAGTCGTCCACAAACAAAGAGCATTCGGAATCATCCTTGACGGCCTTTACAATGTTATTAATTTTAATACTAAATAAAACAGGAGATAAAATGCTGCCCTGTGGGACACCCATCTCCTGTTCAAAGGAGTCGGAGAGGGTGGAGCCCACACGGAAATGAAACGAAAAATGAGACAAAAAATTGTGAATAAAAACGGGCAGGTGCCCTTTAAAACCCATGTCCGACAAATCAGACATTATACAATACTTCCAGGTAGTGTCATATGCCTTATCAAGATCGAAGAAAATTGCATAGACATGCTGCTTGTTGACAAAAGCATCTCGGATAAACGACTCAAAGCGGACTAGATGGTCAGTTGTACTACGAAAGCGCCGGAAACCGCACTGGAGGTCTGTGATGAGACCCTGTGACTCAAGATGCCACACCAGGCGGGCGTTGACCAAGCGCTCCATAGTTTTGCATAAACATGATGTCAAAGCGATTGGCCGATAGTTGCCCGGGTCGGAAGGATCTTTACCCGGCTGACGCCAAGATAGCGGAGAATGACCAGTTATCCAGATACGGTTAACGGCCTTGAGAAGTACAAGGAGTGAATCCTGAGGCAGATGTGTTAGGAGCTGATAGTGGATGGTATCTAATCCAGCAGCAGAGTCATTACATTTCTGCATGGCTTGCTGCAATTCTGAAAACGTAAAAGGGGCATTATAGTCTTCCGAGTTATCCGATATAAAATCACAAGTATAAGACTCTCGATTCTCCTTCTCTCTCTGGAAGACAGGTGAATAATGCTCTGTTGAAGAATGATAGGCAATGGTGGAGGCAAGCAAATTGGCCACAGCCTTTGTATCCGTGACCAAACTGGCACCATCTCTAAGATGGCTGATAGAAGCCGAGCCACCCCTGCCCCTAAATCTTTGAACAGCCTTCCAGACTTTATGGGATGGAGTCGCTTTCGTGAGATTCCATCGTCCCACCGGCGAATCCTCCTCACAGCTGACCGATGACAGGACTACTGGGAAGTGGTCACTACCACACAGCTCGTCTTGAACCTTCCAGTCAAAGTCCAGCATAAGAGAAGGATCACACACCGAGAGGTCTAGAACAGAACTAGAGCCTGAACCTGAGTTCGAGCACGTAGGTGAGCCATCGTTAAAGACACATAGGTTAAGTTAAGAAAAACATTTACTAACATCTGACCTCTGCCATCATAGCGGTCACTATCCCAAAGGTGAGCGTGACCGTTAAAATCCCCAATGAGAATAAAGGGAGGGGGCAGTTGATCTACTAAGTGAAAACTATCATTACTACAGACCCGCAGGGATGGTGGCAGGTAAACACTGCATATGGTTATCATCTTTTTCAAGGTAACCCGAGCTGCGACAGCCTGAAGACAGGTGTAGTTGCTAACGGGGCTACATAAAATTTGGCTACTAATGAAAAGAGCCACTCCCCCCCGAGCGCCTGTCTGAATCAGAGCCTTTGTGTATAGCGTGAAAACCATGAAAGGACACAGGGTCAGAAGTCTTCACGTATGTTTCCTCATGAGATATTACTGAGAGGTTATAGAACTTGACTAAAAGTCGTAATTCCACAAAGTTAGCTTGAAATCCACGACAATTCCACTGAAGCAGAGAGTACATGATTATGTCTTATCTGGGGATGAAGAGTTTTTTCCCCGTTTTCCCTTTGCCTTGGAAGGAGTTGAAGAAACAGAGGGGGGCCGGCTCTCGGGCCTCCTCTGGTTCTTCGGAGAGGAAGGGAGTGGAGCTGCCTCAGCATCAGCGACAACTTCCACCCCCTCCATCCGCTCCTCCAGTGCAGCATATTTGTTTTGAACGGGGACATCTGTGTTCCACTTCTGGGCCCGCGCGTACAGCGGTCCCATAGATTTCTTAGACTTCTGGTCTTGGGCAGCGTTCTTGCCGCTAGAGTTAGCGGCCTTAGAAGGATGACCAGAGCCAGAAGCCTTTAGAGTTGACAGACTAACAGGTTTGGGTGGGGGGTGAGGCTTAGGGCCAACCGACGGCGGCACAACCGGACCGGCAGTGTCCGCCTTCTGGGTTCCCTGGCTCCTCGTCACCACCGTTAGTCTCCAGGGGCGAGAAGAGCCGATGCTCCGCCCCCAACCAAGAAGTTGGGGTTTGACATGAAAAGTCTTTGGCGGGGCGCTTGCCTGCCACCGCTTTACTGAAAGTATATACTGAGGTGTTAGAGGTTGTGTCAGCCGCAGCAGCAGCAGGGCCTTCAACCAGTTTTTGGGCATCCAGACAGGACAGCCCCTTCTCCACACGCACCTGCTGAATCTTGCACTAGTATATCAAACGAGGGCATTTCTTATCCGAAGCCATATGGGGCCCCAGGCAATTCACCCACAGGGGGGGGGTGGCTGTGCAGGACTCAGCAGAGTGTCCGGGCTTAGTGCAACGGGCGCATAAAGCCTCTGCCTGTCGGCATGTCTTCTGCCCATGGCCATACTTTTGGCACTTAACGCACTGGAGGGGGACAGAGACGTACTTTTTCCTTTTCAAGGAGTAGTAACCTCCCCAGATGGTAGTAGGAGGAGTGAGAGTGCCAAACGTCAGGATGATGGTAGGGAGACGGATCTCCCCACCACCTCGTTTGGAAGCGACGCGCCTGACATAATCACCTTCTGATACTTAAGGTTCCGTACAAGTTCATCATCTGGCAGTTTTGCCCAAGCTTGATCTTTGATTACTTCTCTTGACGAATTCATAGTTTTGTGGGGTGTAACCTCCTCTGTAGTGTCTTCGATGGAAGAGAGCATCAGCAGCCCGCTGGAGTGTGCCCGGGTACGGTAATCCACCAGTAAGTCACCAGACCTGAGGCTGTGGGCGTCAAGCCTGCCAACACGGCTCCTGAGGGTCTCCCCCACCAGAAATAGATGTAGCTTGGAAACAGGTTTGTCTTTCATCTTGCTATGAACAATGAGGAAGCGAGGCCATACGGTCGACGCCTGAGGCATCGCTTCATCACAGTCCGAGTCACTGTTTATGTTCAATGTCCGTGGCTATGCGTCGCTTCTGTGCAAGTTTTTTTTTTTTTTTTTTTTTTTTTTTTTTTTTTTTTTTTTTTTTTTTTCCCCCATATTATAATAGTAGAGATATTTATCCCCAATGGGTCCTCGCCCGCCACCGAGCCCAACAAGGGAAATTGCAACTGTCGGCTGGTCTCCAGGTGACGCACAATGGAGACTGCCCGAAAGATATACTCAAAGGGGAAAGCCCGATTGAACCGTCTGAGCCACCGCCTTCTATCACACGGTTGAATGCAGCGGAATACAGGCGTAGAGCATCTAATCAGCAGCAAAGGCTATAGCATGGTGCTCCGTATATCAGCCGGCATGTCAACAATGGGATAGGGCTCAACGTGACAAGAGCCGATTTACTAGGCCGGTACCGACTAGCCTCCCGTTTAGGCAGAAGTCAAGGCCAAAGTGGAGTGTTTCAGCCACCAGTATCCTCTTCTCCCCCGATACGGGTCTCCAAGCACGGCAAACACTTGGTATCCAAAGGACTAAAAGCTGATGAGTATTTTTAAGGACCAATCCAACATGGTAGGACCTGGGTTAGCACAGCTCATTAAAAACCGGACCAGTGAAAAAGACTGAACAACATATCTGCTGACATCAAGTCCTAATCCTGGACAAAGATGGCACCCTTCTGCTAGCCCACTCAGTCAGGGACTGAGGGGACTACCCACCCACGTCACGTGGGGGCCGGTGCCCACTGGGCGAATGTCTGGTATGAATTGCGATACATTTACATCCCTTCGGGTGAAAACAACCTGTGATACTTAGCTGTCCTTGCACCTGCGTGTGATAGGAATGTGATTTCTTCAGTCCCACGTTGTCAGATAATTTCACACAAAATCCTGGGAACTGACATGCCTCGAGTATGGTGGAATTTCCGGATGCGGGTGGGCATTCGACTTTGATTTTTGATTCCGAAACTTTGTCCAGGTCCACCCCGGCCGCCTGCAGATGAGGTCGGACACGGAATGAAAGTGGGCAGACAGCTCCCGGATGGGCATCGTAAATCTCTGCAAACGACGGGTTAAAAACACAATCATAGACAGGATTGTCTGGATGGGCTTTCAGCTTCAGAACGTAGAACTGGAGATGTCCTGAAGGCTCCCAGACATATTCGCAGACCTTGATGGTGAATTGTGTTCAGACGCTGTAGAACAGGATTGGAAGCCAAGCCATATACCACAGAGCCGTAATCCAATTTGGACCGAACAAGGGCCCGGTACAGTCGAAGTAAGACAATGCGGTCTGCACCCCAGTCAATACGACCAACGACACGAAGAATGTCGAGGGCCTTCCGACAAGAGGTTCTAAGTTAGTGAACATGGTTGCAGAAGGTCAATCTTTTGTCAAAGATGACCCCCCAAAACTTTGCCTCTTCGGCCACCTTAATTCCCACTCCAGCAATGCTCAGGCTAGGTTCTGGACAAAATTTCGTCTGGTTAATAAAGTACACACAGACTGTCTTGGAGGGCGAGAACCTGAATCCGTTGAGAGACACCCACGCCTAGATGCGATCAACGCACAGCTGAGAACGCCTCTCAAGGGACGCAAGCCCTCGACCTCGTGCACACAAAGCAAAGTCGTCCACAAACAAAGAGCACTTAGAATCATCCGTGACGGCCTTCACAATGTTATTAATTTTAATACTAAATACAACAGGAGTTAAAATGCTGCCCTGCGGGACACCCATCTCCTGTTCAAAGGTGTCGGAGAGGGTGGAGCCCACACGGACATGGAACGACCGATGATACAAAAAAATTGTGAATAAAAACGGGCAGGTGCCCTTTAAAACCCATGTCCGACAAATCAGACATACCATACTTCCAGGTAGTGTCATATCCTTATCAAGATCGAAGAAAATTGCATAGACATGCTGCTTGTTGACAAAAGCATCACGGATATACGACTAAAAGCGGACTAGATGGTCAGTTGTACTACGAAAGCGCCGGAAACCGCACTGGAAGTGTGTGATGAAACCCTGTGACTCAAGGTACCACACCAGGCGGGCGTTGACCAAGCGTTCCATAGTTTTGCATAACATGATGTTAAAGCGATTGGCCGATAGTTGCCCGGGTCGGAAGGATCTTTACCCGGCTAGGGGACTGGCACAACCACAGCCTGATGCCAAGATGGCGAAAAATGACCAGTTATCCAGATACGGTTAAAGGTCTTGACAAGTACAAGGAGTGAATCCTCAGGCAGATGTGTTAGGAGCTGATAGTGGATGGTATCTAATCCAGCAGCAGAGTCAGTACATTTCTGCACGGCTTGCTGCAATTCTGAAAACGTAAATGGAGCATTATAGTCTTCCGAGTTACCCGATATAAAATCACAAGTACAAGGCTCTGGCTTCTCCTTCTCACTCTGGAAGAAAGGTGAATAATGCTCTGTTGAAGAATGGTGGGCAATGGTGGAGGCAAGCAAACTGGCCACAACCTTTTTATCCGTGACCAAACTGGCACCATCTATAATATGGCCGATAGAAGATTTTGACAGAGGGAGGAGAACAGAGGCCAGTTTGCTTTCGTGAGATTCCAGCGTTCCACCGGCGAATCCTCCTCACAACTGACCGATGACAGGACTACTGGGAAGTAGTCACTACCACACAGGTCGTCGAGAACCTTCCAGTCAAAGTCCAGTATGAGAGAAGGATCACACACAGTGAGGTCTAGAACAGAACTAGAGCCTGAACCTGAGTTCGAGCACGTAGGTGAGCCATCGTTAAAGACACATAGGTTAAGTTGAGAAAAAACATCTTCTAACATCTGACCTCTGCCATTATAGTGGTCACTACCCCCAAAGGTGATCGTGACCGTTAAAATCCCCAATGAGAATAAGGGGATGGGGCAGCTGATCTACTATGTGAAAAATATCAGTACTACAGACTCGCAGAGATGGTGGCAGGTAAACAATGCATATGGTTATTGTCTTTTTCAAGGTAACTCGAGCTGCGACAGCCTAAAGACAGGTGTCGATGCTAACGGGGCTACATAAAATTTGCCTACTAATGAAAAGAGCCACTCCACCCGAGCGCCTCTCTGAATCAGAGCCTTTGTGTATAGCGTGAAAACCATTAAAAGACACAGTGTCAGAAGTCTTCAGGTATGTTTCCTAAAGAGATATTACTGAGGGGTTATAGAACTTGACTAAAAGACGTAATTCCTCAAGGTTAGTTTGAAAACCACGACAGTTCCACTGAAGCAGAGAGTACATGCAATCCAGACCAAAAAGGTGACTGCCAAGCGTGTGAAATGCAAAGAAGTACCCAACGGAGAAAGAAACACGCTTAGAAAAAACGGTACAACACAATTTATTAATATTTCGGGTAAATACCCTTTGTCAAAATAGACAAACAAACAGAGACATTATTTGCTACTTATCTTCATATGCAGAAGGAATGTGGCAACTGAAGGTGACGTAAAAATAAAAAGAAAAAGAAAAGAAAAGGAAGAACAAAAGTAAAAATGACGTCAAAGAAAAAAATCGTAAGAGAAAGACTCCGAGAGAAACTAAACACGAGAGACAAGAGTGTGTGTAAGCGCGCGCAGGAGCGAGCAAAAGGAAATGCGCGTGTGTGAGGCCGGGGAGAGAGAAAGAAGAGAGAGACCGCGAGAGAGAGAGAGAGAGAGAGAAAGAGAGAGAGGGGGGGAAAGAGAGAGAGAGAGGGGGGAAGAGAGAAAGAGAGAGAGAGAGAGAGAGAGAGAGAGGGAGGGAGAGAGAGAGAGAGAGAGAGAGAGAGAGAGAGAGAGAGAGAGAGAGAGAGAGAGAGAGAGAGAGAGAGAGAACGAACGGGGAGTACCCTTGGGCACGAAGTAGGCTGAGTGTCTAATACACAAAGCCTGCTAAACGCCAACCCGAAGGCAAACTTTATATCACCATCAAGTTGAGGACTACCTCGGGGAAAAACGGGAGAACCCCGGGAAAAAAAACCCCAGCATTTAGCATGGTACACAACAAGGAATATCAATGAAACAAAGCAAATAATCAAAATCAGTAAGAGAACAATGGTATAAGAGAAGAGTAGGTAGTTGTGAAACCATCTTCAAGGGTAACTAAAAAAAAAAAAAAAAAAAAAAAAACCGGGTGTGGGGGGAGAGAAAGACTAAAGGGGCGGGGGAAGGGGAGGAGGAAAGGGAAGAGAGAGAGAGAGAGAGAGAGAGAGAGAGAGAGAGAGAGAGAGAGAGAGAGAGAGAGAGAGAAAGGGGGGAGGGGAGGGGGCGGGGGGGGGGAGGGAAAGGCAAACAACCAGAGCCACCAGCCCCACCCAACAGGCACCCACCAGCCCATGGACGAACGGACAGGCAGAGAGTACATGATTATGTATTATCTTGGGGTGAAGAGTTTTTCCCCCCTTTATCCTTTGACTTGGAAGGAGGTGAAGGAACAGAGTGGGGCCGGCTCCCGGGCCTTCTCTGGTTCTTCGGAAATGAAGAGGGTGGAACTGCCACCGCATCAGCAACGACAACTTCCGCTCCCTCCATCCGCTCCTCCAATGCAGCATATTTGTTTTGAAGAGGGACATCAGTGTTCTCCTTCTGGGCCCGTGCGCACAGCGGTCCCATAGATTTCTTAGACTTCTGGTCCTGGGCAGCGTTCCTGCCGCTAGAGTTAACGGCCTTAGAAGGCTGACCAGAGCCCGAAGCCTTTGGATTAGACAGACTAACAGGTTTGCGTGGGGGCTGAGGCTGGGGCAACAGAAGGCGGCACTACCGGACTGGCAGTGTCCGCCTTCTGCGTTCCCTGGCTCCTCGTCACCACCGGAGGAGGGTTACTCTCCAGGGGCGAGAGGAGCCGAGGCTCCGCCCCCAACCAAGAAGTTGGGGTTTGACATGCGAAGTCTTTGGTGGGGAGCTTGCCAGCCACCGCTGCACTGAATGTATACACAGATGTGTTAGAGGATGGGGCAGCCGCAGCTGCACCAGGGCCTTCAACAATGTTTTTGGCGTCCAAAAAGGACATTCCCTTCTCCACACGCACTTGCTGAATCCTGCACTCGGATATCCAACGAGGGCATTTCTTGTCCGAAGCCATATGCGCCCCCTGGCAATTCACACACAGGGGGGTGGCTGTGCAGGACTCAGCAGAGTGTCCGGGCTTAGTGCAACGGGCGCATGAAGCCTCTGCCTGACTGCAGGTCTTTTACCCATGGCCATACTTTTGGCACTTAAAGCATCGGAGGGGGAGAGGGACGTACTTTTTCACTTTCAAAGAGTAGTAACCTCCCCAGATTGTAGTAGGAGGGGTGAGGGTGCCAAACGTCAGGATGATAGTAGGGAGACGGATCTCCACACCACCTCGCTTGGAAGCGAAGCGCCTGACGTAAGTCACCCCCTGAGACTTAAGCATCCGTACAAGTTCATCTTCTGACAGTTCTGCCAAAGCTTGATTCATAGTTTTGTGGGGTGTCACCTCCACTGGAGTGTCTCCAATGGAAGAGAGCCTCAGCAGCCCGTTGGAATGTGCCAGGGTACGACACTCCACCAGCAAGTCACCAGACCTGAGGCGCTGGGCCTCAGGCCTGCGAACACGGCTCCTGAGGGTCTCCCTCAACAGAAATGGATTCAGCTTGGAAACAGGTTTGTCTGTCATCTTGCTATGAACAATGAGGAAGCGAGGCCAAACAGCTGACGCCTGAGGCGTCGCCTCCTCACAGTCCGAGTCACTGTCATGTTCAATGTCGGTGGCGATGTGCCGCTTCTGTGCAAGTTTTTTTTTCCATATTATATTAGTAGAGATATTCATCCCCCGTGGGTCTCCGCCCGCCACCGAGCCCAACAAGGGAAAGTGCAACTGTCTGCGGGTCTCCAGCCGACGCACAATGGAGACTGCCCGAAAGATATACTCAAGGGGGTAAGCCTGATTGAACCGTCTGAGCCACAGCCTTCTATCACACTGTTGAATGCAGGGAATACTGGCGTAAAGCACCTAATCAGCAGCAGAGGCTATAGCATGGTGCTCCGTATATCAACCCGCATGTCAACAGTGGCTTAGGGCTCAACGTAACAAGAGCCGATTGAATAGGCCGGTACGACTAGCCTCCCGTTTAGGTAGAAGTCAAGGCCAAAGTGGAGTGTTTCAGCCACCAGGATCCTCTTCTCCCCCGACACGGGTCTCCAAGCACGGCAAACACTTCTGATCCAAAGGACCAAAAGCTCACGTGTATTTTTAAGGACCAGTCCAACATGGTAAGACCTGGGTTAGCACAGCTCCTCAAAAACCGGACCAGTGAAAAAGACTGAACAACATATCTGCTGACATCAAGTCCTAATCCTAGACAAAGATGGCACCCCTCTGCTAGCCCACTCAGTCAATGACTGAGGAGATTACCCACCCACGCCACGTGGAGGCCGATGCCATGTGGGCTCCACTGAAGTAGAGAGTACATGATTATGTCTTATCTGGGGGCCAGCAGCCTTAAGAGCAGACAAACTGACAGGCTTGGGAGGGGGATGAGGATTAGGGGCAACAGGAGGCGGCACTACCGGACCGGCAGTGTCCTCCTTCTGCGTTCCCTGGCTCCTCGTCACCATCGGAGGAGGATTACTCTCCAGGGGCGAGAGGAGCCGAGGCTCCGCCCCCAACCATGAAGTTGGGGTTTGACATGAAAAAATCTTTGATGGGGCGCTTGCCTGCCACCGCAGCACTGAATGTATACATGGAGGTGTTACTAAAGTTTGGGCCAGCTGCAGCTGCACCAGGGCCTTCAACCATTTTGGGGGCTTTCAGAAAGGACAGCCCCTTCTCCACACGCATCTGCTGAATCTTGCACTCGGATATCCAACGAGGTGACTTCTTTTCCGAAGCCATATGCGCCCCCTGGCAATTTACACACAAGGGGGGGGGGGGGTGGCTGTGCAGGACTCAGCAGAGTGTCCGGGCTTAGTGCAACGGGCGCATGACGTCTCTGCCTGGCGGCATGTCTTCTGCCCATGGAAATACTTTTGGCACGTAAAGAGAGGGCACCATCTCGTTGTCAGCAAGTTTTCAAAGCAGATGCCGGTCATTGCGTAGATGGGCATGACTGCGGACCTTGAAATCCAATGTTAAAGTTCAAGCTTCATGTAATCCGGCTGAGCCTGGGGGACCATCACAAAACCAGCACACAGTCTGTATCGCGTTACCCTTCCTGAGTTTCTTCTCTTTCTGCATCGCCATGTGTTGATAGTGCTGAAGATCTGCTGACTGCTTTTTTAGTTTTCACTGGATTTGCAGAAGGTTCTGTTGTCTTTCTTCCACTGCAAAATTGTGTTGCTGACCTTTGTTCTGCATGATTTGTGTCAAGATGCAGAATGTTTTTGGAACGTTTCTTAAAACCAATCGCCTTTATTAAGAAGGTTCAGGCTGACTGACAGGACAGCATCCAAGTTCATCAAATGCTTCAAGATTCTCAGCAACATACTTGTAGCCAGCACCGCTTTTTTCGTGCTGGACAGACACGTACACTGAAGTGCCTCGCTAGTTGTCTCTTGGCACAAGGCACACAATGACCAGTCAATAACTTCCACAGATGGAGATGGTTGGCAGTTTAAATTAGGAGCTTGGACACGTCGATATTTTCTTGGTTTCATCTTTCATAGAGTGTCGACCAAACACTGCTATAGAAACCAGCTAGTCTATTTAGATGCGATTATGATCAGTGTGGCTTTCCATACTTTTTCACTTGTTCAGGCGTGCGTGTACTCCCTACAGAAACCTGTCTAATTCGACGAATTGTAACTGAGAATAATTGAGCGAAAACTAAGCATAATATCGTTTGAAAATTCATGTTATTGTCATTCAAGTTAAAAATGAATCAGACGAACAAACAGAAAGCATTTTGACACGGTTTCTTTGTGTTGTTTGGAGTATTCTAGCGGACAAGTTTCTTTGTATTTGTGATCAGCATTTTAGACAGTTAACATGTGCCGTAATTATAACAACACCATGACACAAGATACCACTTTAGCAGGGAAAAAATACAAAGAAAATGTACTTATAATACAGACGCTGAGTATGAGGACTATTTCGCTGGCTCGACACATGGCTCGTACGTACATCAAAACGAGTGCTATCATCCGGTGCTGTTTTAGATATGATGGCCTGGACTAGAATAATCATCTGATACAATACAATTCAATACAATACAACTTTATTGTCTCTTCGAGTCCAGGCACGACAGAAATTTGCCTTTCGGCTCGTCATGAAACAACAATATAAGACATTAACAAACGCTGCAAGAGCATATCATGAAAAATTATCATTGCAGCAATCTATCACAAGCAATCTGTCACAAGATGGGAGGTAATGTTAAGTAGATCATACTTATCGCGGCGTTATAAACGAGAGTTCAAAATCGAGACAGCAGTTGGAATAAAAGACTTCTTAAAAACATTCCTTTTGGCAAGTGGCATGTTGAAACGTCTGCCTGATGGTAGCATTTGAAATGATCAGAGAGTGGGTGACTAGGATCATTGACAATGCTAGCAGCTATCCTTCGGACAGCTCTATGGTACAGATCATCTACTGGGTACTGTCCTAGGCCAATGATCTTCTCAGCTGTTCTGACGATACGTGACAGTCTGCCCCTGTTTTTCATACTGAGATTGCCATACCAAGCAGTGATGTTAAACGTCAGTATGCTTTCGATCAGGCTTCTATAAACGGATTCTAAAACCCTGGAACTGACATCAAAACTTCTCAGTTTCCTAAGAAGGTACAGACGCTGGTTTGCTTTTTTCACAATCAGATCAGTGTTTCCAGTGAAGGACAGCCCACTATCCACGACTGTGCCAAGGTACTTAAATTCAGTGACCACCTCTACAGGTTGATTATTAATTGAGACAGGTTCAAAAATATCATCAACTTTCCTGTCATCAATGACGAGTTCCTTGGTTTTCTGTACATTCATTTCCAGAAAACTATCTTTGCACCATGACTCTAATACTGCTATCTGTGCAAAGTACTCGGCCAGACTGTCTTCTTTTTGGAGTAGGCGTACAAGGGCCATGTCATCTGAGAACTTTAAGAGACGAGAAGTGGCAGTGTGACAACGCATATGGTCTGTGTATATAGAAAACAATGTCGGAGAGAGGACACAACCTTGAGGGCAGCCTGAATTTAGCACCACTTGGTCAGATAGACTGCCGTGTACATTTACACGTTGTGGCCTGTCCTTCAAAAAGTCTCGCACCCACAGAATAATGTTTGTGTTCACATTAAAGTCCATCATACGCTGCAAAAGCATCAGTGGTTCAACAGTATTAAAAGCATTAGAAAAGTCAATAAAAAGAATTCTCACATGTGCTTTTGATTTCTCAAGATGTTGAAATACAAGATTGTACAGAGTAAGGCATGCATCCTCCACACCCCTATGGTTTTTGTAAGCAAATTGGAATGGATCCAGTAGTTCGGCAACATCATTTAACAGATGCCTCCTCACCACTTTTTCCATACATTTTGACAGAATAGAAGTCAATGCAACTGGACGGAAATCGTTGAATTCATGAGCGTTGGTTTTTTTTTAGGAATCGGGACAATGATTGATGATTTCCAAGCCGTAGGGACAGTATGATGATCAAGCAGGAACTGAAAGATAGTAGTGAAGATCTTCCCCAATTGACCTGCACAGGTTTTCAATACTCTTCCACCTAACCCATCTGGTCCAGGTGCTTTGTGTGCATTCAGCTTAGAAAAGATGTTTACTACCTCCTCTTCAGTAATTGATGTTTG
>BTPG01000002.1:52834123-52881623 GCA_036245525.1 Semisulcospira habei | reverse complement strand
ACACACACATTTGAGCGTGCAAATATGATGCAAGTTGAATGTATGATAACAGATCAAAGTAGCATGGACATGATACGGAATCAGAATTATTGATCATCTTTATGATACTATTAATAAAGTTTGTAGAGTACATCTAATCTGTTCGATTATTTCTGAGTAAATATTGTAGTAGTTGGGCTTTGAAGGAGCTCACAGACTGTGCTGATTTAATCTTTTTGGGGAGTGCGTTCCACAGTATTGTACCCGAGTAAGAAAAAGACGTCTTGAATATGTCTATTCTGGGCTTTGGAACTACCAGGTCATTTTTACGTGTGTTGTAGGGTGTGCTACAAGTCTTGAAAAGATTAGATATGTAAGCTGGTGTTTTTCCTACTGTGGCCTTATATACCATTACTAACTTATTAAAAACAAAGTGTTGACGGAGAGGGAGCATATGAAGTAAAGCAAGTTTTTCGTCGGTACTGCTTTGTTGTGGAATGTTTTTATCTAATATAAGTTTCGCTGCTCGCCTATGGAGTGAGTTTAATCTTTTCAAATTTGCATCGCTACAGCCATCCCACACAGATGAGACATAATCAATATGCGATTTAATGTGTGCATTATAGAATAGTTGTCTTGTTTTTCTATCAGTGAAATATTTTAGTTTAGCAAGAAGAAACAAATTTCTTGAGACTACCTTGCATATCTTATCTGTTTGGCTCTGCCAGCTGAGACAGTTATCAATGTGTGTGCCAAGTACTCGATGTTCTTTAACTTGCTGAATTTGTTCTGATCCCAGAAACAAGTTCAAAGGAGGGGGATTGAGCTGATGTTTTTGTCTGGTGGCGACGAGCATGCACTTTGTTTTACCAGTGTTTGGAATCATAAAATTATCCGCACACCATTTTGATGTAACATTTAGACCCTGCTGAAGGGTGAGGTTGACACTGAAAACATTTGCATCAGAAAAGTCTAATGTGCCATCATCTGCAAAAAGGCTGCATGTGACTCCAGTGGGAGAAACATGTAGAGGAAGATCATTTATAAAAAGAGAAAATAATAAGGGGCCGAGTATTGATCCCTGTGGCACACCATGACGAATTATACCCTCTGCAGATTGTTTGCCATTTACAAGAACAAATTGAGTTCTATTCTCTAGGTATGACTGAAAAAACGCAACAGCGTTGCTACTAAGCCTATATGCTCTAAGTTTCTGTATAAGTAGATTATGATTGACTAAGTCGAAAGCTTTGCTAAAATCTAAGAATACTGTCCCTGTTGTTTGCAGTTTTTTCATTGCATCGAGCCATCTATCAGTCAGATGAATCAGCGCTGTATGACAAGAATGGCGTTGTCGAAAGCCTGATTGCAAGGGGTGTAAAACTTGATGAAGAGAGAGAGAGAGAGAGAGAGAGAGAGAGAGA
Organism: Semisulcospira habei; assembly: GCA_036245525.1. Lineage (NCBI taxonomy): Eukaryota > Metazoa > Mollusca > Gastropoda > Semisulcospiridae > Semisulcospira > Semisulcospira habei. The sequence goes on along the minus strand of BTPG01000002.1, from coordinate 52,880,220 downwards.
GAGAGAGAGAGAGAGAGAGAGAGAGAGAGAGCGACAGACAGACAGACAGAGAGACAAAGACAGAGTAGTAGGCGAAAGATGTCAAAGTATATGTAGAGAAAGCAGATGTAACAGGGCTTTCCAGAATTATTACCCCGCTGTTGGGGGAAACAAATAAAAACGTGGGGAAGCAAAAAAAAAAAAAAAAAAAAAAAAAAGAACGCCGATGTGCGACACAGGGATTTACATACTGTGTGAGGACAAGAGCCATAACTCGTATTATACAATGACATAAATAAACAGTGCTCGTGGATCGTGGACTGAGCCTATTTCACTCACATGGCAGCCGGGTCAGCATGCGCACCCGAGAAGAAAAGCGTACCAAATGGTCTTCATTCTTGTCAGTGCTGTTGTTGTCTGAGCAATAGTGGACAGTATTTCTGGTTTTGATCCCTCATCTGTCTCAATGGCTCCTAAGTATTTGAATGTATTATCTATTTCCATTTTTTGACTTCCAAGCATGACGTCAGTGCCAATGCCACTGGTGTTATTTATTATCAGTTTGGTCTTCTCTGCACTGATTTCCATCCCATACGCAATGGCTGTACTGTCCAGCTTTTCCACCAGCTAAGCTAACTCCTTCTCTGTTCCTGCAAGGCCATCACTAATGTCGTCCGTAAAGCGCAAGTTTGTGATTGTTCTGCCTCCAATACTGACAGTTCCTTCGTGATATTTCAGAGCATCTGTCATGATTCTTTCCAGGAAGATGTTAAAAAGAGTAGGTAAGAGCAGCAGCCTTGTCTGACTCCGTATGTAGTCCTAAACCAGTTTCCTATTTTGCCGTTCAAGCAGACTGCGCTAGGGACCTTGTTATAAAAGTTTGCTATGACTTTGATTAGGTTGGCATTGATGTTGTATTGCTTCATGGTGGACCAAAAGGATGCATGCCACACCCTGGCAAACGCTTTCTTAAAATCCACAAAGACATGATAGAGGTCTTGCTGGTGCTGGAGCTACCTCTCACATAGAACTCTCAGGTTGAAGATCTGCTCAGTTGTGCTGCGCCCTGGTCTGAAGGCTGTCTGTTCCTCAGCTATAATTTCCTCTGCCTGTGGCTTCAACCTGTTTTGTAGGATCTTTAACATGACTTTGCTTGGGTGGCATATAAGGCTGATAATGCGATAATTCTGGCATTGATATAAGTTGCCTTTTTGGGGGAGAGTTATTATAAGTGATTGGATCCATGGTGTGGGGCAATCCCCTGACTGCCAGATCTTGTTGCAGATTGTTAGTAAGGCGCTTATCATGTCTTCTCCCCTTGGACTAGCTCTGCAGGGATGTTGTCTGTTCCCTCTGCCTTCCCTTTTTTTCAGCGACTTCACTGCAGCCTGTACTTCTCGGAGGATGGGTTAGTTGCCATTGTTGGTCACGGGTGGGTTGACAAGATTGCCTGTGTCCTCTGTAGCTCGGTGGTTGTACAACTTTGAGCAGTAGTCTGTCCATCTCTTCAGTATGTCTTGGTCTTCCGTAAGACAGTTCCCTTCACTATCTTGAATGATCGAGAAGCGTCTTGTTTTACACTGGTCAGGTCTTTCACCAGCTGGTATGCTTTTTTGCTATTATTTTTGTTCAGATTTTCTTCTACGTGTTTACACTGATCTTCAATCCACTTATTCTTTGCCTTTTTTATGCTTTTCTTGATATCCTGGTTAATTTCCCTGTATTGTTTGGCTCCTTCTACCTCTGATTTATTTTTCTTTAATTCTCGACGCTTGTCACATAGAACAAAGATGTCAGCTGTAACCCAAGGTTTCTTTGCTTGTCGGCGTTTGCCAAGGATCTCACTGACTTTTTGAGTTACAGCAGTTTTAAATGTGTCGATCAATGTGTCCACATCTGTGTCTTCTGCACCTAGAAGTAGCAGTGGCGCGAATTTTCCGCCTATTTGTGCCTGGAAGGCTTTCGCTACCTCTGGGTCTTTTCTCGAGGTCAAACATAATTCTAGTGGGACCCTGCTTGTTGACCTTCTTTAGGCGGAGTCGGAAGGTCATCATCACTAAGTCATGGTCGCTTCCAATGTCTGCTCCTGAAAAACTTCTTGTCTTGGCAATGTTCACACTGGTTTGGAAGATTCTCTTCACCATGATGTAGTCAGTTTCGTTATGGTGCTCTCCGTTCGGGCTGTGTCATGTCCACCTTCTGGATGCTTTGTGTGGTCAAACGTGTTCATCAGCTTTAGATCATTTGATACCACTGGACCATCCTAGGACTTTGCGAAGTACGATGGAAGAACTTTGGGGAAACATCAATCCAGCAAAACCACAAACTGTATTACAGTATCAGAGAAGACAAACACGAACAGGGTGTCGGATTTCTCGTCCACAAAGACATCGTGAACACTGTCATGTAGTTGCCGGCTAGTCTCCAGTAGGCTTATCACAATACGCTTGATTTAATATCCCCATTGTACAAGTTTACTAAAACCGATTCCGACACGCAAAGGGTTGAAATTACAGTTCTAAAACAACTCTTATCTCTTTTGAAAATGTTGCTTTTTGTTTCTTTTGTTTTGTTTTGTAGGGAGGTAAACTTATATATTTGAGAGTTTTACGTTTACATATTATATTAACAATTTATTTATTTATGTAAATTACCTGGCTGAAGTGACACGTGTAGCAGGATCCCTCTTCCTGGGTGGCTGTCTCTTTGCCGTCATTTTTGGGGGCGGTTTAGGCATAGAAAACGAAGTTGGCACAGCATCCCACAACAGATTGTGCCTTTCCGTGACACACGTAAAGTGGCTGTCTTCAAAATGGACACTACATATCCTGTAGGGCCGAAAATGTAGCTCTGCAGATGTCAGTCTCAACAAATCTTCCCTTCAAGTGTTTTGCACTTATTTCTTACATCTTTTGGGAAAATAACAACCACTGAATGAAATTGAAGTATTAAAACATCACCTGAACGCTTCAGTTTGTAGTCTTAGTTCGTGAGAACAGTTAAGGTTGCAAGGCCCCCCCCCCCCCTTTTTTCTTGGAATTCGTGGAGAGCTAGGGTCTAACTGAAGTCTGACCTGTTTTCCACTTCAGACCAAAAAGGTGCTAAGTGTGTCAAATGCAGAGAAGAACCGGATGGAAAATAACCAGATTCAAACCCAAATATAATTTAAATTATTTATTAACGGATATCTGTTCACATAGCACTCATAAACCTTCGTCACATGCGAGACCTATGCTTGCATATGGCCCGCCACCCCTATCTCAAATCGATTTTTTTTCTCAGATAGACCACTCATCCTGTACACCATTCAAATATTCTCTAGTCGTACGTGTATGAAAAAAATAGAGCTTACTGTGATTAGCTTACCATTTGTCTTCATTGGGAAAGCGGAAGAATGATATGCCGATACAACTTCGCTTGTTGTGTTTGAGAAAGAAATATTCCCCATGCTTCGCTTTGCTCGGTCAGCCCGTCGCAACAGGTTTATAAGGGAAATAACTCTCAAAACGCGTCCTCTCACTCTCGAGCCGAGTGCTTTGTCTTATAATGCACTTCAAAGGTGCGCGCATTTTCAGCCAATCAGAAAATAGAAAACAAATGCCGCAGCGCGGTCCCACAAGCTTTCCCGTAACTAAGCAAGGAAATGGCGAAGTGCGATACTGTTAGTGCGTATACATTTCACTGAAATGATCAGGCATTGCCATTGGAATACCTGCAATCGCGACGAAAGATAACCTGAAAACATCAAAGAAAAGCTTCTGGCTTTTCCCCCGTCTCAAAACCAACACGATGGGCTGAACTTGCTGTAGACCGCACACTGGTCAGCTCAGCATCGAGATACTACCACCCCCCAACCCCCTACCCCCCACCCACCCCCCTTACCCCCCCCACCCCCCACCCCTACCCCCCCCCCTCCCCATAGAGGTCAAGTGCAAACACAGAGCTGTTTGTATGCGGTAAGTGTCATTTTTCAAGTTTGTTCTGCAAATGGTGACAATTCACTTGTTGAAGTGGTACATAAGTCAGCGATCGAGTTACCACGGCCGGAGCGTACTGTAGGCCTACTGCTTAATAATGTGCAAGCACTCGCGATCAGGCAGTACCGCTACACTGCTCTGCACACTTGGGATGAATATGTGTGTGTGTGTGTGTGTGTGTGTGTGTGTGTGTGTGTGTGTGTGTGTGTGTGTGTGTGTGTGTGTGTGTGTATGTGTGTGTGTGTGTGTGTGTGTGTGTGTGTGTGTGTGTGTGTGTGTGTGTGTGTGTGTGTGTGTGTGATTTTAAATATGGAATTAACTCTCCAGAAGCACCATAACCAAAAGTTTATGCCCTTACGTTTCTTCAGTCTGCACTCTCTCACTCATTGAAACAAATCACGACAAGCACAAATAGACACATCACTCCTAGAGTAACACATTTCGTTATATTTCTTTATGATGAGCCTATACTCATGCAACGTTTTTCCTCTCAGCATTCTGGGATAGCGAACCCAGCGAAATACACCCATACCCAATTCCAGCAGACGAGTCACCTGTCTATAAATCCAGATTGTCCACAAAAGGGGGCAGTACAGATTCTATAAAATCTTCACAAGAAGATCAAGTCTTGCAACATACACCTGACACTGTAGCTGGCAAGTGTGGGGCAGCAGAACAATGAGGCAAGTATAGCTTTGTGTATATATGATGACAATAAAAGCAGAGGTGCACACCTCACATTTCGCGTACACTCTGTGATGACATTTCACTTTCCAATTAATAAGGCTTTCGTTGTTCTGTGTAGAAAGCTGACAGCGTGTGAAACAGTGATGCCATGAATGGAATGTTTGGTGTGATTTGCGATACATTTACATCTCTTTGGGTGAAAACAATAACCTGTGATATTTAGCTGGCCTTGCACCTGTGTGTAGTAGGAATGTGATTTCTTCAGTCCCACGCTGGTGTTGTCAGCTAATTTTACACAAAATCCTGGTAACTGAGATGACTCGAGTAAGGTGGAATTTCTGGGTGCGGGTGGGCATTTGACTTTGATTTTGCCTGCCTGGCCACTGTCGCACACTTTGAGTTGCTCCTAGAAATAAAAACTGAGGATTAACCATAATGCTGCTCTTGTGCAAGTGTCTGTCAGGACGTACTTCTAATTTACTCTTGGCAGTGTCCTCAAGTCGTTTACATAAATGTGGCTGCAGCTGAGAAAAAAAGTGTTTGAAAAGATTCTGTCAAGACATTTGTCAGAAACGTTTGCTTTTCTGTGGAAGTTTCATGTTGCAAGTTTCTGGGGGTTTTTTTCAAGCAAAGGCGATCCATTTCTTGTGGGAGATCAACTGGGGACCCTGTTGTGACACACATATCAGCGACCCTGTTGATTTCCTGGCATTGGCGCTCTTTTCAGTCTTCTGGTCTGTAGACAAATATTGAGTGCAGCTTTAGAAATACGTTTGACGTTTTAATTTAATCATATAATATACTGTTTATATTTATTTTTAATTTCTCTTTTAGTAATTTCACCATAAAACTACCTGGCCATGACTGCAGAATGCAAAGTCTGAAATAGCAAGCTAGAAAATAAAGATAGATCCGCTGGAGGAGGAGATCAGATCAAGAATTTGTCAAATCTGAATGTCCCCCATCTCAAGGCTTCAAAGAACATAAAGTGTGCAGACGCAACCAGCAGAAGAAGAAGTATTTGGAGTGGACTTTGTCAGAAAAAGGAGAGACAACTAAACAACCTGTTCCAGTTCTACACTGCATTAAAATATGTTTGGCTTTTTGGGTTTTTTCTGGTCATTTTTTGTTGCCAAACCGTCAATCTTTTAAGCACAAGTATAGTGAAAAAGGGCCGACTTTGAGCACCTATAGCCACACAATAGTCTGTTTCTCACTCTTTGCTGATTGAAAAATTTTGTAGACTTCATAATAAAGTGAAAATGAGCTTTAAATCTGGCATTCCTGTGCTATCAAATTGTGTCATTGAGTGTTACTTGTTGAGTCGTGGTCGTAATATGATATCACACCAGACGGCACGCACGTAAGGTTCTGTTAAAGAAACTTCATTCAGCTGCAACCCGACACACGTGGCTTAAGGTTGTAGACAATACTGGTGTAACAGTTCCAACAATATTTTATTTCAGCGATGCGATCTCCTCACAATGCATTCCCAAATGCACCAACACTGATACAATGTCCCTTCTGCAAATGTCAACACTGGCGACACAATGCGTTTCTCATTCAACGTACACTACCGTTACGCTGCGTCTCTCACAATGTACACCCAATACGGGCCACGTACCTACTATAAACTGTGTGTCCCTACAACTGACAAAGCGTGACAATGTACACACGTACTTCCTAGCACCATCTTTTATAGTAAAACAACTTTCCAGGAAAATCCACCGAATTCGCACAACGCAACCAATCAGAACAGAACACGTAACTGAAACTCATAAATATTAAATAAAAGGAACTTTCTAGAATAAACTAAAATAGTCTACAAAAATTCGACTGCTAATTTCAGCCCCAAATCCCAGTGTGTAATGACGTCACACAAGAGTATGGCAGACCGTTCACGACCTTTCACAAAACACACTGACTGGCTGCTAAATTCATACGCACAGAAAACAACTATGACACTTTAATGTCACACATGCGAGGTCACTAGACAGCGCGACCTTGCTCGAACGTTCTGGTTTTTTCTCAGCGAATCTACGCATTACAAAAATCGACCGCTATTCTCCGTGCGACTTTGCTAGAAGGTTTTCGGACTAAACTTAGCGTATCATAACAAAGCCAATTCCGCTATCTGCACGAACAATAAAGAATCTTACTGAAAAGGTACGTGATTCGCAACCAAGATAACTCAAATAGATATCGGATCGTTTCCTACGATTAACACATGCATGCTCTCACAGAACACCACAACCACAATTGTAACACTGTGAATTAGCCATTTATGACCTGAAACATTATTCCTGCTTGTGTTGTGTTTTGGCAATGTAAACCACTCATATTCCAGAATAAAATATAATTGACCAGTTAATAATAATTTTGATTATATTTTAGGTAATGCTTACTTCGTGCTTGTGTTGATGTGGCATGTTATGGGCCTTTTCGTCCGCTTCTCCTGGATAGCATACCATGGTTTTATTATTGGGACAGATGCGATCTTGGTGACATTTGATATTGCTGCTCCCCATACTTGTGGCATGCCGCTGCAGCTCATTGGATTAGGCACATGGGTCAAACAGTTTAGCTGCCTCGAAATACTGAAGAGTTTTCTGAAGTCCGCCAGTGACACGAGAACAGTGAAGAAGCTACCAAGTGAGTTGGAAAAAGCACTGTCAAGGGAGAGAATTGTGCATGACAGACCAATGATCATAGATCTACTATGGTCCAAGCACACACACACACACACACACACACACACACACACACACACACACACACACACACACACACACACACACACACACACAAAAAGGAACGAGGCGGTGCGCTAAGTAAGTGACTGGAAGCAATGCATATGGAAGCCCCCCCCCCCCCCCCAAAGAGGGGCGTATCACATATCCCACTGTTCCAGCCCCTTGGGTGCATGGAAATTTAAATCTAGGTCTCCCAAGTTGGGGTTCAGATATTGAGCCGGTGTGGGCAGCTGTTTCGGTCTTGGCGACCTCTTGGTAGCTTCTTCTAAATTATAAGCGCTGGCAGTCAACCCTTTCGGTCTAGTTTTTTTACTACAATTTTGACTGCAACCACTTCCCCCTTTTTAGTAGGTTTTCTCTTAGGGTGCATGAAAATTTAGCTCTAGGTGGAGACATGGAATTTATGCCCCTGCAGAAACCACAGTAAAATGTGGTCTTCTTTGCATGTAGGCAGAAGTTCCTTCTCTTCCTCCAGTATTGCCGATGGTGTGCTGAAGAGGTCGCCAAGACCGAAGCAGCTGTCCACACCAGCTCAATATCTGGACCCCCACTTGGGGGACCTAGATTTAAATTCGCATACACCCAAGGGGCTGGAACAGTGGGATATGTGATACGCCACCCTTCGGGAGGGGGGGGGGGGGGGCTTTTATATGCATTGCTTCCCCAGTCACGTACTTAGCGCACCCCCTCTTTCCTATTTTTATTGTGTGCTTGAACCAAAGTAGATCTATGATCATTGGTCTGTCATGCACAATTCTCTCCTTGACAGTGCTTTTTCCAACTCACTTGGTAGCTTCTTCTAAATTACAAGCACAGGCAGTCAACCCTTTCGGTCTAGTTTTTTACTACAATTTCGACTGCAACCCCTTCCCCCTTTTTAGTATGTTCTCTCTTAGGGTTCTTGGAAATTTAGCTCTAGGTGGAGGCATGGAATGTATGCCCCTGCAGAAACCACAGTAAAATGTGGTCTTCTTTGCAGGTAGGCAGAAGTTCCTTCTCTTTCTTCAGTATTGTAGTCCGTCACCATCGACGGCGTCTCCTCCAACCCAGTCACGCTCTCCTGCGGAGTTCCACAGGCGTTCGTCCTGGGCCCGGTCCTTTTCACACTCTACACCTCTCCCCTGTCCAACATCATCCAGTCTCACCACATACACCACCACCTCTACGCTGACGACTCACAACTACTAGACAAAGACAAACTCGACAACACTGTCACTACTGACTCGCACGGCTGACTGTTACGAAGACGTGAAAAACCTAATGACAGCAAACAAGCTTAAACTGAATGACGACAAAACGGAAGCCATGCTAGTAAGCACTCGTAAGAAACTTTCCCAGCTCCCTCCCTCCCTCCACCTTCAACTCGACAGCACCCCCATCTCCCTCTCTGACTCGGCCAAAAACCTCGGCGCTATCCTCGATTCCTCTCTTTCCATGACCAGCTTCGTTTACGCAACGGCCCAGGCATGCTACTTCCACCTCCGCCGCATCAGTCAGATCAGAAAATACCTCACTACCGAAGCTGCCACCAAACTTGCTGTCTCTCTCATCCTGTCTCGCATCGACTACTGCAACTCTCGTTTCTGGCCTCCCTCACTCTACCACTTTCACTCTCCAGCGCGTCCAGAACAATGCTGCCCGCCTCGTCTCAGAAAGAAAAAATCCGACCACATCACTCCCCTGCTCAAACTCCTTCACTGGCTTCCCATCCCCCAACGCATCCAAAACAAGATTCTGTCTCTCTGGCACAAATCCCTGAACAGCTGCGCTCCCGCCTATCTCTCAAACTTGCTTCACCCCTACACTAATCCCCGCTCCCTCCGCTCCGCCTCCGACCCTCTCCGCCTCCACATCCCCCGCACCAAACTCAGCACTTTCGGCCCCCGCTCCTTCTCAGTATTCACCTTTTTTTTACCAAACGGTAATATTCTCAAATGAGTCGGTTAACAGGTTGCTCGGCTGTGTAGCATTTCCGGTTTGGCCTTTCAGAGAAGTGTTTACGTGTGCGCGTTGGAAAGTTTTTTGCGAAGTTTTCGTGTATATGCATAGATATTTTGTGTAGCCATGTAGTTATTTAAGTGTTCCGTTTTCAAGTGTATCTCAAGCTAATAACACTATTTATACACTTTGTTTGGTCTCTACTTTTGGGTGGCAAAATATTCTCATGTTATTTATGAAATGTTTGAGAAAACAAAACTTGTATTGCTGCACCATACATGTATACATTAATATAATAATACTGAAAACAATGAAAGAATTGCGAGTAATGCATTCTAAGGATAATTCATGACACAAACACAAAAAAATTGACAATCTGCCCACAAACTCTTTAATTTTATCAGCATGACAATAAATATGAATTACTGGGTACATTACTACAAGTTTCACTATTGTACCGACAAAACAGAACAAAATAAGTTTCACTATTGTACTGACAGAACATAAAAAGTTGGAAGAAAAACAACAAAAAACAACAACAACAACAACAACAAAAACATTTACACAAAAGTTGAAGATCACACACGCCCATGATACAAAAACCGTATGAAAATATCAGGGCGTGAGTGAGACAACAACCTGCTGGCATCAGTAGGTAGGCCTTAGAGTCGGTAGTCCTAATCCCTACCAAAAATATGGGGATATAACTTCAACGGAGATTTTGATACGTGCAACAAAACGCTGCGCAAAATAACTATCTCCGCCACGGTTTGGTCCGCTGACGATGAGGAGTACCGGCAATTTAAAGCAAAACTTCCTCGAAACACACATGAACTAGACATAAAAATTCAGACTGACTTGTGTCGCTCGAGTGTGTACGGCCGGCCGATAAAAAACAGGCCATTTCATCGGATAGTGTGCGATGTGATACACTTTTTTACAAACAAAAAGGTTTCAAACACGAACAATAACGGCGAATGAAAGGTTTGTGGTCAAAACATGGCACTTGCAACAAGTCATACAGCTCTTTTTCGTTGTTGTGGCAACCTTTTACTGCGCAATGTCGGCCGCTAGATCGGGAACTTGTGTAGGGTTTTGTATTCACAGCTTCCATGTTTGCAAGCAAAACCGGAAGTCGTCCCCAGTAGGTCGAAGGTCATGTTCAAAATGGCCGCACCCATCATTTCTAATTAAAAAGACGTGAATACGGTCCATCCATCTGGAACACTCTCCCACTCTCACTCCGTCAGAAACACTCTCTCTCCTCCTTCCAGTCCGCCCTCAAAACTCACCTCTTTCAACAGTTCTAGCACTATACCACCACACTCCCCACCCTAAGCAGACTGTCGTAATGTATTACACTATTTGTGCAACGTGAGTCGTTGTCTAAAGCGTGCGCATGCGTGCGCGAGTTGTGAGTGCGCACTTAGAGTTATAATTATTATAAGATAAGCGAATTATAAATACCGTAATTATTATTATTATTATTTATTGCCGATGGTGTGCTGAAGAGGTCGCCAAGACCGAAACAGCTGTCCACAAAGGCTCAATATCTGGACCCCCACTTGGGGGACCTAGATTTGAATTTCCATGCACCAAGGGGCTGGAACAGTGGGATATGTGATACGCCCCCCTTTGGGGGGGCGGGAGGGGGGGGGGCTTCCATATGCATTGCTTTCAGTCACTTACTTAGCGCACCCCCTCTTTCCTATATTTTTTTGTGTGTGCTTGGATCAAAGTAGATCTATGATCATTGGTCTGTCATGCACAATTCTCTCCCTTGACAGTGCTTTTTCCAACTCACTTGGTAGCTTCTTCTAAATTACAAGCACTGGCAGTCAACCCTTTCGGTCTAGTTTTTTACTACAATTTCGACTGCAACCCTTTTCCCCTATTTAGTAGGTTCTCTCTTAGGGTGCATGGAAATTTAGCTCTAGGTGAAGGCATGAAATGTATGCCTCTGCAGAAACCACAGTAAAATGTGGTCTTCTTTGCAGGTAGGCAGAAGTTCCTTCTCTTTCTCTAGTATTGCCGATGGTGTGCTGAAGAGGTCGCCAAGACCGAAACAGCTGTCCACACCGGCGTAATATCTGGACCCCCACTTGGGGGAACCTAGATTTAAATTTCCATGCACCCAAGGGGCTGGAACAGTGGGATATCTGATACGCCCCCCTTCGGGAGGGCTTTTATATGCATTGCTTCCCCATTCACTTACTTAGCGCACCCCCTCTTTTCTATCTTTTTTTGTGTGCTTGGACCAAAGTAGATCTATATCATTGATCTGTCATGCACAATTCTCTCCCTTGACAGTGTTTTTTCCAACTCACTTGGTAGCTTCTTCTAAATTATAAGCACTGGCATTCAACCCTTTCGGTCTAGTTTTTTTAATGAGAACAGTGACCATTAAACCTAAAATACAAATCGTAAATCATACATGCCTGATTATTTATTAATAATCTCTCTCTCACTCTCTCTCTCTCTCTCTCTCTCTCTCTCTCTCTCTCTCTCTCTCTCTCTCTCTCTCTCCCTCTCTCTTTCACACACATTCACACACACACACACACACACACACACACACACACACACACACACACACACACACACACACACATACAAACACATCGATTTTATTTGTGAGTGAAAGTAATCAGCTCAGCCTGACACTGTGAAGACAGCCAGCAACAAAGAGCGCTGAGCAGCACTGCCATCTTGCTACGATGAGACAAGATGGACTAAAATGGCTGGGATAAGTGTACTATTTTTTTTAAGCAACACCAACAACAAAAAAACAACACTTTTTACTAAACCTACCCGGCTATGCAGGCACCGATAGCTTCTGTGACTTGTTCTTGTTGATGCTCATTTTCCACGTACAGTTTGTGTGGATCGGCGCGTTCTTGTAGATCTGCGACTGGCGATACGCAGATGCGACTTGAACGAAATCACTGCATCAATGAAACTTGATGCAAACTTGTTTTGCCTCGATCTAGGACCCTTTTTGACATAGCATTGTAGCCTGTCATAAATGTAGGCTTGAAGAATTTGCAACGCATTCAGTCGAATCACGCGCGCTACCGTCCGCCATATTGTCCAAGGAACAGGAAAGCTTGTGGGACCCAGCAACAATTACTAGAGGGAGTGGCTTTTGTGGCGCGTGCTCGATGAGGTCCACGCACCGTCTTTGATAATACTAATAGCACCACCTGTGCTATTTACTACTGCCGTGCTGAGAGGTGTTCGATACGCGACGATCATCCCTTGTCTTTGCCCGTGTGCATGCACCAATAATGTTTGCATGCTGAATGCACGAGGGTGTTGAGCCCGCAGTAACTGGGGAAACTCTACACACGCCTATTACACAGGATAAGGCCACCTTCAACCCAGTCAGTGCCTGTTGATGCATTCCGTGTTCCTTCAATCTTCGTTAATTCAACACCAAGAAACACTATAAGTCCCCGGAACATGGATTCAAAGTGGTATCAACAAAACGCATATATCCACATGAGCCCCCGAAAATACGGGGGCTTATGCGGATGTATACTTCATGCAGTCGAGTGGTTAGGTTAGTTTATATATACTCACCAAGTTCTCTCGCAAATATTGTAATCTGTCGAGCCGCGTCTAAGTTGGTTGGCTCGGCCAATATTGATTTTCTTTTTTGGCACTCCAGCTGAAAAAGAAATCCACGTTCAGCATGTCTATTGCATGTAGGCGCATAAAAGGTCTAAAGACTTACCCTGGTCTGTTTGTGTAGCCTTCGTACGCCTTAATTAAAACAAATCAACATAAATTTCATACTTTTATTGAGTCACGTGCGATAGAAAACGATAAAATGTGTTAAGTGTATGGTATCTATTCCAACAGCAGAGTCATCACATTTCTGCAAGGCTTGCTGCAATTCTGATAGTGTAAAAGGGGCATTATAGTCTTCTGAGTTATCTGATTTAAAATCACAAATACGAGACTCTCGCTTCTCCTTCTCTCTCTGGAAACCGCCGTGAGATGGCCTTAGTCACCTGCTTGGCGTTAAACCCAAATAATAACCCTCTCTGGAAGAAGTTGGTTGGTTGTACATTGCTTAACGTCCTGACATCAACAATTCATTCTCAGGACGTGCCTGAACTGCTTGTGAAAAGAAAACTAAACAGAATATTGAATGTATGTCGCCAGCCGGTCTATTACGCTAAATAAACCTAAGACCATTTAGCAACATACATCCAATATCGCGAGCGACAGGCAGCGCAGACAGTAAGGAGAGTTTAAAAAAGGAAAATACAGGACCGAGGGTAGACATAAACACATGCCCCAGTATAGAAGGGAAAACCCACCGTGTGGGGCTGACCAGGTGACCCTGGGAACTAAAAAGTAGTTAACCCCACCCAAGTCCCCCAGGGCAGACCCGGGTAAGGTTCTCTGGAAGAAGGGTGAATAATGCTCTGTTAAAGAATTGTGGGCAATGGTGGAGGCAAGAAAATTGGCCACAGAGTATTTATCTGTGACCACGCTGGCACTCTAAGATGGCGGACAGAAGCCGAGCCACCCCTGCCCCTAATTCTTCGAACAGCCTTACATACTTTCTGGGACGGAGAAGTTAAAGATGAGTAGAAACGGCTCCAGGAAGCACGGCGTTCACGTTTAAAAATGTAACGGGCTTTCGCCCTCTGACTTTAAATGTTAAAATATTCACTTGTGACGGATTACGAAACGCAGGTCGCTGAGCAGATTTGCGCGTTTTTGGGGGCCTTGCGGCACACTTCGATGAACTATGGTACTTTCGGCTTCCGCGGGACTAATGGGGAAGTTTTAGGGATGATTTCATCGGCTATGTCCAACAAAATAAAAGTAAAACAAGAAACTGGTTCTTCGGCTGACATGACCACCCCCTCTGTAATACGAGACCGACAGAGGGAGGCGATCAGAGGCCACTTAGCTTTCTTGAGATTCCATATGCCTCACGGCTGACGGATGAGATGACTACTGGGAATGGGTCACTACCACACAGGTCATCGTTAACCTTCCAGTAAAAGTCCAGCATGAGAGAAGAATCACACACAGTGAGGTCTAAAACAGAACTAGATCCTGAACCTGTGTTGGAGTAGGTAGCTGAGCCATTGTTAAAGACACATAGGTTAAGTTGAGATAAAACATCTTCTAACAACTGACCTCTGCCATCATAATGGTCACTACCACACAGATGAGAATGACAGTAAAAATCTCCTATGAGAATAAAGGGTGGGAGCAACTGATCTACTAAGTTAAAAATATCATTACTACAGACCAGCAGGGATGGTGGCAGGTAAACACTGAATATGGTTATGGTCTTCTTTAAGGGAACCCGAGCTGCGACAGCCTGAAGACAGGTGTCGATGCTAACGGGGCTACTTTAAATTTAGCTGCTAATGAGAAGAGCCACTCCACCCAAGCGCCTCTCCGAATCAGAGCCTTTATGGATAGCGTAAATACCATTAAAAGAGACAGGGTCAGAAGTCTTCAGGTAAGTCTCCTGAAGAGATATTCCTGAGGGGTTATAGGACTAAAAGACGTAATTCCTTAAAGTTAGCGTGAAAGCCACGACAATTCCACTAAAGCAGAGAGTGCATGATTATGTCTTGTGTGGGGGAGAAGAGTTCTTGCCCTCCCCCCCCCCCCACCCCCCTTTTCATTTGCTTTATAAGGGGTCGAAGAAACAGGGGGATCGGCTACCAACTACGACACCTTCCACTCCCGTCATCTGCTCCTCCAATGCAGCAGTAATTATGTGATTTGAAGGGGACGTCAGGGGGACATTCCCCTTCTGGGCCCGTGCGCACAACGGTCCCGTAGCTTTGTTAGACTTCTGGTTTTGGGCAGCGTTCCTTCCGCTAGAGTTAGCGGCCTTAGAAGGCTGACCAGAGCCAGAAGCCTTTGTAGTACACAGACTGACAGGCTTGGTTGGGGGTTCAGGCTTAGGGGCAGCAGACGGCGGTGCATTCGGACCGGTAGCGTCCGCCTTCTGCGTTCCCTGGCTCCTCGCCACCCTTTGAGAAGAGTTACCCTCCAGCGGCGAGAGGAGCCGAGGCTCCGCCCCCAAACAATAAGCTGGGGTTTGACATGCAAAATCTTTGGTGGGGCGCTTGCCTGCAGCCGCACCACTGAATGTATCCACAGAGGTGTTACAAGAGTTTGAGGCGGTATCAGCTGCGCCAGGTTCGTCAACCATTATTATTAATAATATTATTATTATCAATTTTTCTTGCGTCTGATAAAAACAGCCCATTCTTCACACGCACCTGCTGAATCTTGCAATCGGATATTCAACGAGGGCATATCTTGTCCGAAGCCATAATTATTCGCCCCTGGCAATTCACACACATGGGTGGGGGGTGGGGGTGGGTGGGGGGGGGGCTGTAAAGGACTCAACAGTGTCCGGGCTTAATGCAACGGGCGCACACAGCCTCTGCCTGGCGGCATGTCTTTTGCCCATGGCCATTATTTTGGCACTTAAAGCACCGGAGAGGGAGAGGGACGTACGCCTTCACTTTCATGGAGTAGTAACCTCCCCAGAGTGTAGAAGGAGGGGTGGGAGGGGGGTGCCAAACGTCAGGATGATGGCAGGGAGACGGATCTCCCGACCACCTCGCTTGGAAGCGAAGCGCCTGAAGTAAATCAGCCCCTGTGACTTAAGGTTCCGTTCAAGTTCATCTTCTGAGAGTTCCACCAATGCTTGATTTTTTTATCACTCCTCTAAGAACAATTCATCGTTTTGTTGGGTGTGACCTCCACTGGAAGAGAGCCTCAGTAGCCCGTTGGAGTGTGCCTGGGTACGGTAATAATCATAATAATAATGAGTATTTATATAGCGCTTAACCTTACTCAAAAGCTCTAAGCGCTTTACAATCTGTACACAAAAATAAAAATACAATGACATATGCACATAACAAACAAAGCACAATGCCCGAACACACCACTTTTACAATAAACTAAACAACAATACATACATAATAATTTATATTCTAATTAACATTCAGTCTAAACAAGGAGGATTGCAGAACTACAACTAAGGCATCAAACACTGGCAGTTATTCAAAGTAGAGCTTGAAGAGGTGAGTTTTCAACGACCTCTTGAAGTCAGAGACAGACTCGCTGTTTCTGACCTCAAGGGGAAGTGTATTCCATAACACTGGGGCTTGATAAACAAAAGTGCGCTGACCAAATGTTTTAGTTTGGACAGAAGGTACACACAACTTCCGTTTATCAGAAGAGGAGCGGAGCTCACGAGAGGGTGTATACACATGCAGCAAAGAGTACAAGTATTCTGGGCTGGTGCCTGAAAGGCAGTTAAAACAGATTGACATAACTTTGTATTGAATACGTGAGGACACAGGTAGCCAGTGAAGGGACTTCAAGATGGGTGTGACATGCTCAGTCTTACGGACTCTCACAACAAGCCGGGCTGCATTGTTCTGAATTTTTGGGAGGCGATCAATAAGATACTGAGGGCAGTCACAAAGCAAAGAGTTACAATAATCTAGCTTGGACAGCACAAATGCACAAACTAGTGTTTTAGTGGCTTCCACGGTCAGCAGGTGACGAACTGAACTAATACGACTAAGTTCCAGATAAGCTGATCTACACACTGCACTGACATGCTGTGACATAGATAACTCACTGTCAAGTGTAACTTGGTATCAGTTTCAGCCAACTTAATAAAATTTCAAATACAAAACGATTTCCAAATAACGTCAGTAGCTCGCTTGAGCTTGCCCTTAGCACCACGTGAATGTTCTGTGTTTACGCACAGTGTGTGAGTGAATGCGTGTGATTCACGTGAGCGTGCTTGTTGGGTTCAGTTCGCGGCTACATTCTGCGCATTGAGTTATATTATAAATATGAGAAATGCGCCATATAAATACCATGTAATAATAATAATAATAATAAAAAGTTTAACACCCAGGTTCCTCACACTCGCAGAGAAGCCAATGAGTGTTCCATCCACAGACAATGATGACGGTAAAGGCAGGGACGAAGATAGTCTTGGATTAGCTACCAACATTGCTTCAGTTTTGCCATCATTTAACATCAGTTTGTTGTTGGTCATCCATGATTTGACATGGTCAATGCACTGGCCTATACTTTGGACGGCATTTACAGCTCGCTCGACAGTATCACTTTTGTACATCTGCGTATCATCTGCAAATGCATGATGGGAAATGGAGCGACTACAAATCAGGTCGGACAGGGGCTGAACATACAGTAAGAACAATACAGGTCCAGTACTCTACCAGCAAGTCGCCAGAACCGGGGCGCTGGGAATTAGGCCTGCCAACACAGCTCCTGAGGGTCTCCCCCACCAGAAAAGGGTGCAGCTTGGAAACAAGCTTCTCTTTTACTTTGCTGTGGACAATGAGGAAGTGAGGCCAGACGGCCGACGCCTGAGGCTTCGCTTCCTCACAGTCAGAGTCTCTATCAGAGAGGGAGATAGTGAGAGGCCCACCCCTTCCTTATTAATTATCATAAGGTCATTCTAATTAATCAGCCATTTTGACACCTTCCATCACCCTTACAAAGTCCCTACCTTTTTCAGTGTACAC
Source organism: Semisulcospira habei (assembly GCA_036245525.1). Taxonomy (NCBI): domain Eukaryota; kingdom Metazoa; phylum Mollusca; class Gastropoda; family Semisulcospiridae; genus Semisulcospira; species Semisulcospira habei. The sequence goes on along the minus strand of BTPG01000002.1, from coordinate 52,862,316 downwards.
GGTACATTTTAAAATCAAACATAGTCAGCAAACTGGCACACCACATTATGTACCTATGCACTTGATAACACATTTTCAAAGTTACTTATAATTTTGTTTTATTGTGTTTCAATTTTTATTACAATATAAAATGAATCAAGATGAATGCTACTTTTAAATGATATCTGTGCTGTAGATAATAAAGACTTAGACTCAAAAATGCAACGTCTTCTCTCTGAAGTTGTTTCTGTGAAATCAAAAGCTTATCTCGGAAAACAATACACGACAGAAGATATAGAATCCCTCACCACTGATGAGGTAATTAAACTACATGATAAATATGAAAATCACATTGGTTTACTAATGACCCGTGATTTGAGTCGATCTCTCTAGTCGTGAGTCACTTCCTACCTATTGATAGTGACAGTTGATCTTGAAAGCAACCCTATTGTTTCATGTTCAATCTGCAAATTAGCGTGCCTTATGTTTTACAAGTTTGGGAATTACCTTGCACCTGTGGTAACCTTGCTTGTTACTGGGAGTCATATTGATTTTTCAAAAACAAATTTTAAAGCAGAAGAAAATGGACGACACCCAGCTGACTCCACAACCGAGTGCTGTCTTGATGCAGGTTCAAACTGTGACTGAGGCTAAAAGTCCAAGCAGGGTTGAGGCGGGGAAAAGATTAGCTGAATATAACAGACAAAAAAATTACCACTACAGGCGTTAACAGAAAAGACTCATGTAACTGACCCACCATCAGGACTGCCAACAGCACCAGACCCAGAACCCGTAGCACTACCAACAACCTCACCTCCTCAACAAAGTGAGAGACTAACAACTGAGTCTAAGCCTAAAATAACAAAATATATAGTTGGCGGATTTGTTGTTGGATTTGGTTATGTAGGTTACCAATTATACACAAAAAAATACTAACCACTCGCTTGAACAATGTCCCAAAAATCAGACACTCCCAAAACAAAAGAATAAGTCTCCACATTACAAGCAGCATCAAAACCATTGATCCATTTTTTATGCAGTGAATAAAATTATTATTTTCATTTTTGTGTCAAAAGAAAATGAGCGACACAAAGAACATAATGAACCTTGTCTATCACTCTGCAATAATAAGTGGTCTAGCAGTAGTTTATACTATGCTGGGATGGAGTCTTCTCAAAATGCATTCTGCAGACCTTGGCAAATTAGATTTAAAAGAGAGTGCTATGTTAGTAGCAGTTGTAACAGTGTCAATTGCTACAAAAGACTTTCTTGTCAAGCAAAGAATTTTTTTCCAGAAAATGTATCTATGAAAAAAAGTATGGCTACATTGGCTGTTATTGTTGGTGGTGCTGTTGTTATTGCATTGGCATTTAGCGGGTCAAATTTTGTCTTTTCAAAAGTGAGTAGAGAGGAATCTGCAGAAGAAATGAGATGATACAGTGAGGCATCAGAGAAATTAGCACAAGCTAGGCTGGAGTATGAGAAACAGAAAATAGAGAAACTTGATTTCATCAATGAAAAACTCAGGCTGGAAGGTCACGCACAGCATACATTTTCCAATGTTGATGACACTATCAAAGAATACTACCTTGTTACTGGTGAAGACATATCCACGCCACAGCCGACGCTTAGTGACTACTACCAACCCAGCACACAACAAAGAAAAGGAGAAATAATATTTGTTTTAGTAGGAATGATATTTGTATATTTTACAGGAGTTTTTATTGCTATAAAAAATGACTGACGTTGGGACTAAGCTATCAAAAATATATTACTCCCTTGTTGGCTACTGGAAAGGAAAAACTGCAATAGAGAAATTGTATGCAGCTATGGGTGGTGATGTCACACTTGACCAAATAAAACAGTGGCTGCAAAAACAAGCCATTTGGCAATTTATTTACATGCCCCACAAAAAAATCACAAGGGCTCATTTTGAGAACACTACCCCTATTGACACGCATCAAATGGATTTATTGTGTCTTCCACACAATACAATAAGAAAGAAGCGATACAAATATGCATTAAGTGTTGTCACCATAGCTTCAAGGTACAAGGATGCCGAACGCATAACTCACAAGAATGCTAGTACTGTAGCCACTGCCTTAACTTTGTTATTAAGCGGAGGTCCACTGAAATATCTCAGGCATGTTCAAGTCGATGACAGATCTGAATTCAAAGGCGCGGTTAATTAGTTTTTGCTGATTCATTGATTATTGGTGTTTAACGCAGAGCAGGTGACTAAGGCCATCTCATGGCGGGATGGGTAAAAATCTGGTCAGCCAGACTAAAAGCAAGGTCTTAAGACAAGATGTAAATATACCTTAAAAATATGGCAGGCTAAAATGTTGCACGAGTCTTTAAAAGAAATGTCTACAGACTCTCAAAAATCGAAAAATAGTGAAATTCAAATAGTCTATGAATGCTCAGATCTTGTTAAAAATATTGCATTCTCTCATGAAAATGAAGATTTTGTCCGGGGAAACATCCCGGAACAAATCCTTCAAGGAGTCTGCTGTGAAGCGTTCATATCTGGTGTCAATGAGATTGGCACAATACAGCAAGAAGTGTCGAACCGAAAACTGCTCGTAACAGGCAAAACACCATGGACACTCATCCTGTTTAAGTAAGTAAGAGTGCATAACATACGTGTGCCCGATGTGGAGACGAGTAAGGACAGTCTCCTCACGGCGGCGGCTGGGCGATGAGGTAGACTATCGGGCACGGTAGGAATAGCCTCAAACAGCTTGTTCCAGACCTCTTTGTCCCACTCGGACTGCCACTCGCGGGCTATGTACGCACTACTCACAGGTTTAAAATCACTATGAACAGTCTGTGTGTCAGGGACAGGGTCACTGCAGGACTGCTGGCAGCAGAATATGCGATCCTGTTGCCTTTGATGCCCATATGCCCTGGGACCCAAATAAAAATAATGTCATAATATTCCTTCATCACGTCCGCGTAAAGCTCTCTAATCGGCACTAGCAGGGGGTGGTCTGTTCCCGTGCCCTGAAGGGCCTGCAGGGCAGAGAGTCAGACAGAGTCAGGAAGTTCCTTTCCAGAGAGTTAGCTTGAAAACCACAACATTTCCACTGAAGCAGAGAGTACATGATTATGTCTTATCGGGAGGTGACGAGTTTTTTTGCCCAATTTTCATTTGCCTTGGAAGGAGTTGAAGAAACAGAGGGGGGCCAGCTCCCGGGCCTCCTCTGGTTCTTCGGAGATGAAGAGGGTGAAGCTGCCGCAGCATCAGCATCGACAACTTTCACTCCCTCCATCCGCTCCTCCAATGCAGCATATTTGTTCTGAAGGGGGACATCAGTGTTCCCCTTCTGGACCCGTGCGCACTGCGGTTTCATAGATTTCTTAGACTTCTGGTCCTGGACAGCGTTCCTGCCGCTAGAGTTCGCGGACTTAGAAGGCTGACCAGAGCCAGAAGCCTTTGGCGTTGACAAACTACAGTGGAGTCCGCTTAACACGAATTTCTGGGGACACGGAAAATCACTTCGTGTTAACCGTATTTCGTGTTAACCAATATGGCCTCAAAATTGATCACGGCCCTCAAGGAGAAAGTGTGTAAGACGTGTGCGTGAATGAGTACCAGGTTAAAAGTGCACATTATCGTACTTTCTATGCATACCTTCAGCTCGCTAGGAAAACACAAGGAAACGTGTACAGCTCGAGTATTTAATGTAAACCCATCAGGTAAAATCCATACTAAGTTACAATCCTCAGGTAAAAGCAACACAGGCTGAAGTACAATCCCGCATCGGTAATGAGGGTTGTGTTGGTACACGAATGATACAACATGAATACAGTACGGAAATGCTAGCCAATGAGAAGACAGATTACAACAGCCGAAGGCTATTCAGCCAATCACAGACTAGAGTTCGCTCTGATCTGTCATGTGTACTTCCACAGCGCGAGAGCGACACGTGAATTGGTTTTCTGTGAATGGAATCTGTGTTCCTGTTAAACAGGTGAATAATAGTGAAATTGCTCTGGATGGGAACCGAAACCAGCTTCGTGTAAAGCGAAATTCCGTGTTAAGCATTTCGTGTTATCAGTGAAATTTTAATACAGAATAAGAAGGCCGTAGGCCGGGAATGCAAAAACGGTTCGTGTTAACCGGAATTTCGTGTAAAGCGAGTTCGTGTTAACTGGACTCCACTGTAGCATGTTTGGGTGGGAGCTGAGGCTTAAGGGCAACAGAAGGCGGCACTACAGGACCGGCAGTGTCTGCCTTCTGCGTTCCCTGGCTACTTGTCACCACCGGAGGAGGGTTATTCTCCAGGTGCGAGAGGAGCAGAGGCTCCGCCCCCAACCATGAAGTTGGGTTTGGCATGAGCAGTCTTTGGTGGGGCGCTTGCCTACGACTGCTGCACTGAAAGCATACACAGACGTGTTAGAGATTGGGGCAGCCGCAGCTGCACCAGGACCTTCAACCAGTTTTTTGGCGTCCAGAAAAGACAGCCCCTTCTCCACACGCACCTGCTGAATCCTGCACTCGGATATCCACCGAAGGCATTTCTTGTCCGAAGCCATATGGGCCCTTGGCAATTCACACACAGGGGGATGGTTGTGCAACGGGCGCATGAAGCCTCTGCCTAGCGGCATGTCTTCTGCCCATGGCCATACTTTTGGCACTTACATCACCGGAGGGTGACAGGGACGTACTTTTTCACTCTCAAGGAGTAGTAACATTCCCAAATGGTAGTAGGAGGGGTGGGGGTGCCAAACGTCAGGATGATGGTAGGGAGACAGATCTCCTCACCACCTCACTTGGAAGTGAAGCACCTGACGTAAGTCACCCCCTGAGATTTAAGGTTCCATACAAGTTCATCTTCTGACAGTTCTGCCAAAGCTTGATCTTTGATTACGCCTCTTGGCGAATTCATAGTTTTGTGGGGTGTGACCTCCACTGGAGTGTCTCCGATGGAAGAGAGCCCCAGTAGCCCGCTGGAGTGTGCCCGGGTAAGGCACTCTACCAGCAAGTCACCAGACCAGAGGTGCTGGGCATCAGGCCTGCCAACACGGCTCCTGAGGGTCTCCCCCACCAGAAAAGGATGTAGCTTGGAAACAGGTTTCTCCTTCACATTGCTATGGGCAATGAGGAAGCGAGGCCATACGGCTGACGCCTGAGGTGTCGCTTCCTCACAGTCCGAGTCACTGTCATGTTCAATGTCAGTGGCTATGTGCCGCTTCTGTGCCAGTTTTTTTGTTTGTTTGTTTGTTTGTTTCCATATTATAATAGTAGAGATAGATATTCATCCCCTGGGGGTCCCCGCCCGCCACCGAGCACAACAAAGGATGTGCAACTGTCGGCTGGTCTCCAGGCGACGCACAATGGATACTGCCGGAAAGATATACTCAAGGGGTTAAGCCCGATTGAACCGTTTGAGCCACCGCCTTCTAATACAATGTTGAATGCAGGGGAATACTGGCGTAAAGCACCTAATCAGCAGCATAGCATGGTGCTCCATATAGGAACCCGCATGTCAACAGTGGGGTAGGGCTCAACGTGACAAGAGCCGATTGACTAGGCTGGTACGTCTAGCCTCCCGTTTTGTTAGAAGTCAAGGCCAAAGTGGAGTGTTGGCACCAGTGAGCCACAACCCAAAGGGAGCCTCAGTTACCAGGATCCTCTTCTCCCCGGACACGGGTCTCTAAGCACAGCAATCTTGGGATCCAAATAACCAAAAGCTCACGAGTATCTTTAAGGACCAATCCAACATGGTATGACATCTCCTTAAAAACCGAACAAGTGAAAAAGATTGAACAACATATCTGCTGACATCAAGTCTTAATCCTGGACAAAGATGACACACCTCTGGTAGCCAACTCTGTCAGTGACTGAGGAGACTACCCACCCACGCCACGTGGAGGCTGGTGCCGAGTGGGCAATTAGTTATTTGCAAAGCATTGCGTTCTAGTTTGGCGAGGCATACCGGGCGTACACAAATCACAGACAATTTTTGAGAACTTTAACAAACAATTATCAGAGAGACTTTCAGCTATCAGTATTCTATGTAACTCATCCATGACGCGCGTAACACTGAGTGGGTTAAAAGATTACCAACTGTGATAAAAGCAATGAATAACAAGGGCAACCCTAAACCTGCGGATGCTATTAAATTAAATGATTGATTGATTGTACATTGCTTAACGTCCCGACAGCAACAAGGCTTTCTCAGGACGTGCCTGCACTGCTTGTGAAAAAAAAAAAAAAAAAAAAAAAAAAAAAAAAAAAAAAAAAAACTAAACAGAAAATTGAATGTATGTCGCCAGCCGGTCAAATACGTTAAATAAACCTACATCATGGGGCCTAAATAAAGCTGTGACCATTTAGCAACACACATCCAATATCAAGAGCTACAGGCAGCGCAGACAGTAGGGAGAGTTTTAAAAAGACAAATACAGGTGAATGGACCAAGGGTAGACAGAAACACATGCCCCAGAATAGAAAGGAAACCCACCCTGTGGGGCTGACCAGGGTGACCCTGGGAACTAAAAAGTACCTAACCCCACCCAAGTCCCCCAGGGCAGACCCGGGTGGGGAGCTATTAAATTAAAAACAATGTCACCAGGGTCTGGGCTAAAAACAACACCGCCTGACACAAGCTTGTTTACAAAACAGTGAGATAGCTATATCAACCAGCCCAGGCTGAGAATGACGTGAGGCGCAGGGCAACTGATCCAATATGGTCCACGACTGTTCACAATATATAGAAATGGTCCCTGGTAACCCATCGATTTATTATCTGTATGAGAGGGCATTTGTCAGAAAAGAATTACAGATTATTCCACCTAATACTGTAACTCATTTCATCAACTAATACATCCATCAGCAAATCAACTAATACATCAGCCATTTCTTCTGTTAACTTAAGTTTGCCGTGCCCAGGTGCATAAGCCTTTTCCTTAGTGTGAAACACTCAATTTGTATCACCAACTGCAAGTGACATATTATGTTTGGATCATTTCAAGATTATGTCTATTTGACCTCAATGTCTTGTTTGGATAATCAGGCATTAGTTCTCCATTTAAAATTTGCCTGTAGTGCTCATAAGGGATATCTTTATATTTTATCACTTTTTATACTTTTGACCGACTGCCTTTTTTGTGTAGTATGGAATACATTTTTTACCTCAGTCCAATGTACTCAACTATAGACACTCCATTTAGTTCGTCTTTAAACTTTCCAGGCACTTTTTTCTTTTGTGTGTTGTACAGTGGGTGATCCTTAGGATAATCAGATGTGTCATACATATGCAGCTCTGTCTTCATGTCTTCATAAAATTTTTAGTAGGCACGTCTATGATCATAGAGTCAGTGTCAGTATATAACAGTCGACAATCAGGATACTTTGGTTTAAAGTAATCATAGTAGAATTCAAGCATTAATAATTTGATAACTCAAGAATTGCCATACCAATGAATAATGGCTTGTCCAGTTTAACGATTTTTTTTAGTGTCACTGCATACATTGATGGATGAAACTCTTTATACTCTGTGTATTGTGGCTTGCGTGTAATTTTAATTGCACCTGATTCAGTTGTAACAAGTCTCACATCTTTGTGGTGATGAGGATTTTCCAACGTCTTACCAAAACAGGCAGAAGCCTTTGTCAAATGCAGTGTTACCATCCCTTGCATGAAGGGTTGTGTTTTTCATTATGAATCTTTCATGAAATCACGCTGATCGAATTCAATGCCTCTGCGAACTTTCCTTAGTACTAACCCATGCCTGATGTAAAACTGCAGCAAGAGATAGTGACAAACGTAATTGAATTTATCATTCAAATTTGGCAGAAGTTTATTGTCTTCCTTTTACCCTGTCAATAACATTTTCTCAACTGCTAATGGATAATCATTGTGGTAATCATGTAGGTGGTGTGGGTACTCCTGGTCGGCTTCAAAGATCCAACCTTTTGCATCATTCCGGTCATGAATCATAATACAGTTTGTAAAGTATGTTATATCACACTGTGACAAATCATGCAGCAGAAAGTTTCTCAAGGGCAATAACTCGGTCATTGTAAACCCATACAAATTATTAGCGTCAAGGCACGTAATGAATGACCTTGACCTTGTAGGGGTCAAAGCAAAGGTCACCATAGCCATCAAGATATTTGTTGTTGCCTTTGGCATAGTTGTTTTCAGCTAATACTTATGCCTTCTCTCAATCCGCATTCCACCATGTCAAACATCATATGATCAGACAACAGGTCTATATAAATCTTAATGCATTTCAAATATGCATCACATGTCATGCCAGGACTAGTTACATAGCAAGCTGTGTCAAGACCATAGTGTAACAAATCCTTTTCATGATAACTTTTATATATGTCTGCTAGCAAGCAAACGTCAGCTTTAAAGTACTGGTCATGATAATCGCCAATCGTTTGACACCCTAGTTTACCCCAAGCATCAAGAGCATGCTGGTATTCAGAGTCAGAAAGTCCTTTACCATTTTGTGTAGAATAAAATGCCTCTTTCGGAATCAGTCTTCTTTCCTCCAACACAACCCAGTCACTTATGTACTCATAAGGATAGAGGCCTTTTTTGATTAACTCTGGCTCAAAATATTTACTTGTTATTGGAAACTCAATCAGTCCTTCTGCCAGACTAGCAAGCCCTGAAGACAACTTTTGCATTGCGTGACAAAAAAAATAATTGGTTGTCCAGCCTAAAAGTCAAGTATTTCTAAGTTGTCTGGGCAATACACTTCATGTTTTTGTAAGACTCATCTACAGCATGCATAATAATATGAGAATCATACCCTTTGAGATTGTGGAAAAATTTATATTTCTTGGGTTCTATTTTTAGTTTTAAGTTACAGTTGTTATGTGCAGCACCTCTGTAACACGCACTTATATGATCATGTTCATGAACTTTATCTCCACCCAGGAGTTGTTGACAAATCCAGCATACCTCTGCTGTATTAAAATTCAGTTCATCCTCTTGTGTCATCACCATAGGCATCCGACATGTGAGACAATTTACTATGCTACTGTATAGTTGTCTCACTTCTGTTGAAAAAACAGCTGCTGCATTTTTGCCTCTTCAGTTAACAGGTTCTGTATGCTCAAAGTCTGACCTAACCAGAATGTATCTGAAAAAACAAAACACCACTTGGTCACTCAACTTTACTGTCTTTGGTATTAGCATACACTACAAATGGCAGCTTATTATTTCTTAAAGTATACCTGATTACCAGGATCTGCGTACTTAAGTATTGTTTCAATGTCATCAGCTGACCTACAATGTTTAGCATGTTTATGTGCTATCTCAATAGAGGAAAACCTTTGTAAACATTTTTTACAAAATTCCTGTTTGCCATTATATTTTGTTGTATGAACATGAATTAGTTGTGACATATTTCTGATAATTGTGTAGTGAAAGTTATCACCGGAGCTTATTAATAACATGTCAAAATGTTTATCTACTAACTGTTCATAAGTTGGGTTTAATTGATTGATTGTACATTGCTTAACGTCCCGACAGCAACAAGGCTTTCTCAGGACGTGCCTGCACTGCTTGTGAAAAAAAAACTAAACAGAAAATTGAATGTATGTCGCCAGTCGGTCAAATACGTTAAATAAACCTACAACATGGGGCCTAAATAAAGCTAAGACCATTTAGCAACACACATCCAATATCAAGAGCTACAGGCAGTGCAGACAGTAGGGAGAGTTTTAAAAAGGCAAATACAGGTGAATGGACAAAGGGTAGACAGAAACACATGCCCCAGAATAGAGAGAAAAACCCACCCTGTGGGGCTGACCAGGGTGACCCTGGGAACTAAAAAAATACCTAACCCCACCCAAGTCCCCCAGGGCAGACCCGGGTGGGGTTCATATGTTGGGGCAAGTGGTGATATTCTAATTGTATGTAACTTGTTAGGAGAGTCATTATCCCATACATCTTGTATGTTACATTGAGATCAGATAATCTGATAACTTTGGATTAGTCATTGAAGATTAGTTCAAAGCTTAGACATTCATTCAGTGCTCCTTGGTAATATGACAAATGCACTGTTAGGATTTCAAATTCAGGTGGAATGCCGAATGTTTCTGCTAATATAACATCCTTGGCAGCAGATGTTGCATTGTCCTGTGCATTGATTCTGAGTTTGGCAATGTTATCAGACTGTATGGATTGATAAACACGGTCTTTTCATTCTTCTCTAGTGAGCCACACATCTTTTTAGTAGTAGAATACATCAGCATCATAAAGACTAAACACTTCTTGGCATTCAAGTTTAATTTTAATAGTTCTAATAATTACTCTACCTAGGTTGTCAACTAGTGTTCTGTTCGCGTCTGATTCTAATGAAAGTTCAAAATTAAAAGCAAGGCATGCAGTGCCAGGAGCAATGACATCACTGGGACCTAGATTCGAAAAATTGACAGTAAGAGTTTGGTTTTGATCTATGGTGATAGGATTGTTTGTGATGACAATTGATTGCCTAATACCTTAACACCAAGCGGTTCACGTAGTTTTCTGTACGGATCTAACTTTGATTAAATAGGTCGATGTCATTATATTATGCAGAAAGCAAAGAGATTAATTAATAATAACAATGGCAGCGGGAGGATTTGATCATGATATTGAAATGTATGACGTATGGTTTTGATAATAGTACAACATATATAGTTGGAATGAGAAATAATTTCAGTTTTCATCACAAACTGTTAAACGACAAAGTAAACTTGTTTATGAAAGTGTTAGTGCCCGTCTAGATGACATAGATTTTAATCAGTTTGAATAAGATAAAGGACACTTATTTGTAAATACAGATAGAGGTAAAATAAATCTAACTCATAAAAACAATCCTGCTAACTTTAGTGCTTAAAGTACAATTAAGGTGAAGTTGGTGGTAACTCAGGGCTGGAAAGGTATTTTGGTATTGGGGGTGTAAGCCGTACCCGAGTACCACCTCAATTGTTACTGCTCTTCATGATGTGCAAACAAGGTTGCCAACGGGACAAGAAATTGAAATGGCAGAAGAAAAAAGCCTGCCAGAAATAGCAAACAAGGTAGTACAAGAAACATTATTTACAGAAGGGCAAATATGCAGCTACTGTGCCAGTTTTGGTTTGTTTGTTTTTCCATAATATAATAGTAGAGCCCAACAAGGGAAAGTGCAACTGTCGGCGGGTCTCCAGCCGACGCACACTGGAAACTGCCCGAAAGATATGCTCAAGGGGGTAAGCCCGATTGAACCGTCTGAGCCACCGCCTTCTATCACACTGTGGAATGCATGGGAATACTGGCGTAAAGCACCTAATCAGCAGCAGAGGCTATAGCATGGTGCTCCGTATATCAACCCGCATGTCAACAGTGGGATAGGGCTCAACGTGACAAGAGCCGATTGACTAGGCCGGTATGACAAGCCTCCTTTTTAGGTAGAAGTCAAGGCCAAAGTGGAGTGTTGGCACAAGTGACCCGCAATCCAAAGGAAACCTCAGCCAACAGCACTCTCTTCTCCCCAGACACGGGTCTCCAAGCACGGCAAACACTTGGGATCCAAAAGACCAAACGCTCACGAGTATTTTTAAGGACCAATCCAACATGGTAGGACCTGGGTTAGCACAGCTCGTTAAAAACCAGACCAGTGAAAAAGACTGAACAACATATCTGCTGACATCAAGTCCTAATCCTGGACAAAGAAGGCTAGTTATTTGGTTCAAGGCCATCTCACGGCGGGACAAAGATGGCATCCCTCTGCTAGCCCACGCAGTCAGTGACTGAGAAGACTACCCACCCACGCCACGTGGAGGCCTGTGCCGAGTGGACTGTACCCTGAAGGGCTGACAAGGAATCAGGCAACATTAACATTTTTCTAAATGTTCTGGTATGCATGTTTAAGATCACTCATAATTGCATGCAACTCTGCGGTAAATACAAGAGAGTGGTCTAGGAGACGCTTTAAAAGTTCGTCGGGGATGACGAAGGGAGTGTAGCTGCAACTAACCTTCCATCCTCTGACTTGGAACCATTTGTAAAAATGCGGTAATATGCGGGAAAGAGAGACAGAAGATTAAGGCTTTGTTGATACGCAATATTCTTTCTTGTGGGCAGTTAAATAAAATAGTATGTCTGGGACAGGAAGAGTCCGGCGGGGGGGGGGGGGGGGGGGGGGGGTTGGAATACTGTTGGGAAAACTGTAAAGATTTAAAAATTTGGTCCAGGTCAATTCCAGCTGCCTGTAAATAAGGTTTAACACGAAGGAACAATGGACAATGGACTTTGGGGTGGGCTTTATATACCTCTAGATAATGATGCCTAAAAGCACTGTTATATGCAGGATTGTCTGTGTGGACCTTCAGCTTCAAGACATAGCTGAGCGTGAGGCGGATACGACGCAATTTCAGAGCAGGCTCTCCAGCCTCAGTGTATATACAAAGAAATGGTGACGTCCTGAAGGCCCCCAGACAGATCCTCAGACTTTGGTGATAGACGGTGTTAAGTCGGTGCACGTTAGATTTAGAAGCGGAGCCCTACACAACAGAGACATAATAAAATTTAGAGTGGACTAGTGCTCGATATAAGCGGAGTAAAACAAATCGATAAGCGTCCCAGTCAGCACCATCGACGACACGAAGAACATCTAGAGGTTTTCTGACATGAGGCAGTTGATGTGGCTCTGAAAAGTCAATCTTTGGTCGAAGATGGCACCTAAAAACTTGACCTGCTTGGCAATTGTGATAGGATTACCGACAATGTGTAAATTTGGTTAACGGAAAAACCTGGTCTGATTAATAAAATATACGCAGACCATTTTTGAGGCCGAGTACCTGAATCCATTCAGACACTCACCCCTGAATTCGGAGAACACACAGCTGGACGCACCTTTCAAGGGTTGCAAGACCTCGGCCTCTGGCACACAACGCAAAATCGTCAACAAACAGTGAACATTCATCCTTGACGGCCTTTATTTTATTTATCTTGAAACTAAACGAAACAGGTAATACGATACTGCCTTGCGGGATGTCCATATCCTGCTCATAGGCATACGGTTTTACAGAAATTGTCAATAAAAATGGGCTACTCAACTGGGCAAATGCCCATTAAAACCCGTGTCCTTCAAGTCGGCCATGATACCATATTTCCATGTGGTATCATAAGCTTCTCTAAAACAAAGAAAATGGCAAAGACGTGTTGTTTATTGAAACAAAAAACAAAAACAAAAAAAAAAAACAATTTAAAAACTCACGAATAATTTGATTGATTGTACATTGCTGAAAGTCCTGAGTATAGGGTAGACAGAAACACATGCCTCAGAATAGAGGGGAAAACCCTCCCAGTGGGGCTGACCAGGGTGACCCTGGGAACTAAAAAGTAGTTAACCCCACCCAAGTCCCCCAGGGCAGACCCGGGTGGGGCACATCACGAATAAAGCTTTCAAAGCGAACTAGGTGGTCAAAAGCTTTCAAAGCAAACTAGGTGGTCAGTCATGTAGCGGGATCACATGAAACCACACTGGAGGTCTGTAATGAGACTTTCCGACTCTAACTGCCACACCAGGCGGGCGTTAATAAAGCACTCCTTTGTTTTGCACATACACTACGTTAAGGCGATCGGCTTGGGAATGGCCAAGAGCCTCACGCCAAGAGGACGGGAAAATGCCTTGAAGCCGAATACGATTAAAGACTTTTAAGAGGACCATGAGTGACTCCTAAGAGGACCATGAGTGACTCCTATATCATGTCTTTGTGGATTTTATGAAAGCGTTTGACAGGGTGTGCCATGCAGCCCTTTGGTCCGCCATGAAGCTATACAACATATATGCCAACCTGATCAAAGTCATACCAAACATTTACAACAAGGCCACTAGCGCAGGCTGCTTCAACGGCAAAATAGGAAACTGGGTTAGGACTACAGTCGGAGTCAGACAAGGCTGCTTGCTCTCACCTACTCTTTTCAACATCTTCCTGGAAAGAATCATGACAGATGCTCTGAAAGATCATTAAGGAACTGTCAGTATTGGAGGCAGAACAATCACGAACTTGCGCTTTGCGGACGACATTGATGGCCTTGCAGGAACAGTGAAGAAGCTAGCTCAGCTGGTGGAAAAGCTGGACAGTACAACCGTTGCGTATGGGATGGAAATCAGTGCAGAGAAGACCAAACTGATGACAAACAACACCAGTGGCATTGGCAGACGTCATGATTGGAAGCCAAAAACTATAAACAGTTAATAAATTCAAATACTTAGGAGCCATTGTGACAGATGGGGGATCAAAACCAGAAAAAACTGTCCAGGACTGCGCAGACAACAACAGCACTGACAAGATTGAAGACCATTTGGAAGGACAGAAACAACACGCTCTGCTCCACGATCAGACTGATGCGCTCCTTAGTCATCTCAGGGTTCTTGTATGCCTGCGAGTCATGGACCCTCACAGCAGACCCTGAAAGGAGGATACAAACCACTGAAATGAGATGTTTTCGAAGGCTGCTTGACATTTCACACAGAGATCACATCACGAACGAGGAAGTGGGAAGCAGAGTTAGGCAAGCCATCGGGCCCTATGAAGACATTAGCCATTGTGAAAAAACTCAAACTGAAGTGGTATGGGCATGTCACGCGTTCAGCCGGGCTTGCCAAAACAATCCTGCAAGGCACTGTGCAAGGAGGACGAAGGAGAGGAAGACAGAGGAAAAGATGGGAGGACAATATCTCAGAATGGACAGGACTGAGGCTGGATGATACGCTAAGAATGGCAGAGAACAGAGAGGAATGTAGGGAGCTGGTTGCCAAGTCATCAGTGGTGCTCCAACGGTTGGCAAGACTACGGAATATAGATAGATAGATAGTGTGACTCCTTTGAAAGGTGCGTTAGTAGCTGGTAATAAATGTAATCAATGCCAGCCCCTGAGTCATTACTCTTTTTTAAGCTATACCATTCAAGGGTCACTGCGATTTTTGATACGGTCTGGCAAATACAAAGTAATGCCGAAATTGCAATGCGCTTTCTTTAATAACTAAATGAATGTGCTTGACAGGCTCCACAGCAATGTGATTTTGACATGTATTCACATGTTTCTTCATCAGCCGTCTATATCGTGGTGGAAAAGAAACGCAAAAATCACTGAAAAATTGCGTCACTTTGTGAGCGTCTTGCTGACAAAGCAGACTGGGCAGGAAAGAAAAGTGCCGTGCACGTGCATGTACTGTCTTGTCTGATCACAGTTCAAGTAGTTATTCAGTCCAGCCGGGTATTTATGGCCGTGATTTCTGGGCCTTTGCAACCGTGCCCCCAAGACGACGACTGAGTGAGGCTGAGCGTGGTATGGCAGTGGCGTGGCTTCAAGCTGGCGTGACGCTACGGGCAGGCAATTTAAAGTGATTTTCTCCGTCATCCAAAGGCTGAGGGACCGCTACAACAACGGTGGAAGTGTGCAGGAGCTCGCCGGCCTGGGCGACCACGAATGACCACAAGACAGGAAGACCGCTACGTCGTCCTGTCGTCTCTGATGAGCAGATCCGCCACCGCCAACACTCTCAGGGGGCAGCTTCATGCAGCCTGCAATGTCAACGTCAGCGACCAGACGATTCGCAACCGGCTGCTCGAGGCTAACATGCGATCAAGGCGTGTTGCTGTGCGAACTCCACTTACTCCAGCTCACCGCGCTGCTCGTCTTGCCTGCGCCCGACGTTATATGGGATGGACAAAGCAGCAGTGGTCCGGGATGCTCTTCTCCGACGAATCCCTCTTCACCCTGTCCTTCAACGATGGCCGACTCCGGATCTGGAGACGTCCAGGGAATCACTTCATTGACGCCGCAGTCAGGGAGCACGACCGCTTTGGTGGTGGGTCCCAGATGGTGTGGGGTGGCTTCAGCCTGCACCACAGGACACTCCTGCACCGTGTCTAAGGCAGCCGGACCGGCATTGGCTACAGGGACGACATTGTGCGGCCTATCGCGCTGCCAGCACTTCGGGTCGTGGGATCAGGCTCCATCATCTAGGACGACAACGCCACAGTGCACCGAGCTAGTGTCGTCAACAACTTCTTGCAACAGCAGCAGGTCACGAGGATGGACTGGCCAGCTCATTCACCTGATTTAAACCCAATTGAGCATCTGTGGGATGTTTTTGGGGAGGCGGAATTGAGCCAACCAACCCATCTGCAGCCAACTTTGTCGGCGTGTTGCAGATGATGCAACAAGAGTGGCAGGCGATCCCACAGAACACTCTCCACGTACTGGTCAGGTCCATGGGACGACGTTGCCTGGCCTGCATCAATACCAATGGACCCACACTCGCTATTGACTTTGTTTGGTTTTTTTTTTGTTTTTTTTTCAAATCGAACTCTGTCCTAAATTTCCATTTCGTGGGCGTGTCCATTTCAATAAAATTTTCTTGAAAGTTTATTTGCTACTGTTGATGAAATTGTCACTGGCTGATCCTAAGTCTTCGAATTGCCGTCCACACTTTTTAAGATAGCGTCTTGGAAGTGAGAGATGTGACGAACCGATGACATGATAAACGGCGCTCTGCTTTCACCCGCAGTCTTTTAAAAGTTAAAATATTAACCTGCAACGAATGCTGATACCGATCCGTACAGAATTTAAAAGACTATGAATTGAAATAAAATTCACTGCAAAACACGACTATTTTGTTTGTGATTTTACGCCTGAAATGTCAAAAAACTGCCCAAAATGGCGAGATTAAGTGTGACATGCATTGAGACCCTTCCTCTTTTCATGTACCAAATCTGATTGAGTTTCAATAAAAAGTCTGCATCCGCTGTTTCCTGCTCTTTGTGAAATGAATGAAATGAAAGGAAACTTTATTTCTCAACAGATGAAGTAATTAGCACACGTGCCATTTTTCATACTTGCCATTGCTACTCTACAAACACAGGTAATAATTGTAATACGAATAGTACCAAATTACACAAATGAAAGATTAGGAGACATTAAACATGAAGAGACATTAAATAAAATTTATTCATCCATTCGGTCATAAATTTAAAAAAAAAATACACGCAACACGAACAGAAGTTAATTCAGATACCTTGCGTTTTTGGGTCAGTGAAAAAAATAACTGTCCAACGTAACGCTTGTTTCGTCACACGTGTCAATCTTTTCACTACACGTAGGAAGACAGAGCTAAGTTTAGCCTGAGACCTTGGGGGATGTGTTAGAAACGTGTACGTCGTGATTAAATTGTGAATGTAACAAACACAATCCTTTTTCGGGGTTTAAAATGGTAATCGACGATCGCTTCCTGTTTCCGTTGGACTACATAATGTTTCATTTTACGATAGAAAACCTACAACTATCGAAATATATTGCATATGAGTAGCTTTCGGTTGTCAGCGGAAGGCTAGTAGTGCATTCGGTCAGTTTAAAGAGGTTCGGAGAAAAAGCTTAAAGCTCGATAGAATGTTTGTTTCCTTTATACTTCCAAAAGTTACATTAGACGTTTCGCATCTTTACTACCTCACAACAAACATGTATATGCATGAATGCAAATATACATTTATTTCTGACATAAATTGATGATTGTCACGACTAGGGAGCGATAGACATTGCTTAACGTCCCGACAGCAACACGACTTTCTCAGGACGTACCTGCACTGCTTGTGAAACAAAATCTAAACAGAATATTAAATTATGTCGCCAGCCGGTCTAATACGCTAAATATACCTAAAGGGCTGCCTTGATTAAACGAGACAATGTCTCGGCGAAACGAGGTTCGTCGTTTGGTCAAAATATGATTTCTTTCTGAATTGGTTCTCCCCGAGACCAGCCGAGACGAGACAGAAGATCGGGCGGTCACAGCGAACTTTTTCGTTTCTTAATCGGGTCTATTTTTAGCCGCGCCGAACCTGACGGAAGTTTATCAGCAACAATGGCGTCCACTCGTGCATTAGAAGAAGATGCAGAAGATTTTGACGATACACTAAATTTTCATCTCCACGGATTGGTCCGCTGACGATGAGGAGTACCGGCAATTCAAAGCAAAACGTCCTCGAAATACACATGAACTAGACCTAATCATTCAGACTGACTTGTGTTGCTAAAGTGTGTACGGTCGGTCGATAAACAGGCCATTGCATCATATAGTGTGCGATGTCAAACACATCTTTACAGAGTGCCCTGGCCTTGGCTCGTTTGTTCTTGAACTGAGGGGTCCTTGGATCCCACAAAATGGGAAAAGTCTCCCAAATTTCAACAAAGACTACGCAATCTTCTTCAGATAAATCAATGCCGAATACGGATTCTTGCTGGTTCACCATGTTGACTGAAAATCTTTGCTCCGGCAGTAAAGAGCGTTCACTTTTTCAGAGTGTCTCGGCCAATTTTGCTGCGCGTGATCGACAAAGACAAAAGGCCGGCCAGAGACACGCCGAGACACGTCTCGGGGTCTCGCCGCTCTTGTCTCGGGGGGTTCGCCGAACCTAATTAAGGGCAAGGGGTAATTCGGGTGTCTCGCCGAGACGAAGTTCGGGTTTGTCTCGCCCAGTTAAGGCAGCACTTAAGGCCATTTAGCAACACACATCCAATATCAAGAGCTACAGGCAGCGCAGACAGTAGGGAGAGTTTAAAAAGGAAAATACAGGTGAATGGACTAAGGACAGACAGAAACACATGCCCCAGAATAAACGGAAAAACCCACCCTGTGGGTGACCCTGGGAACTAAAAAGTAGTTAACCCAGCCAAGTCCCCCAAGGCAGACCCGGGTGGGGGAGAGATAGACGAGCGTGAAGGTTAGAAGTAGAAGAGAGTTAGACGAACAGATAAAGAACCCTAGTGTCTTGCCTCAAGACAGGTTACAGCTCAGCACAAGCAGCACAACATATTTCCTTTAAGCGTACACTTAAATTTTATTATACTAACTATCCCTCTTCATTTCCTACCCAACCTTCCCACCGACCCTTTCCCCTCCCCATCCCCCCCTCCCCTTCCCCTTCTAATTTTTTGTTTAAAAAGGAAATGAAGGTCAATACTAATTTTACAACGTCAACATTTATACCGAGTGGAGGAAACAAGCACTTCCTCAAACTACGCAGCACTATTTGCTTCAACAACAACAAAAGTCAGTTTTACAGTCCTCAGTGCTGACAGCTAAAAGAAGTCATTTACAACGGTAGTTGTTCATACACAGTAATCAAGAAACTACACCAAGGCAGAGTAAGTAATGGATTGGTGAATAGGAACTGGACCACAGTGGTGAGACGATGAACGCCTATGGATCCCTTCCGTCCGGCTTCCTTTAATGGTCCTTCAGCTTCGAGGATCTCCTTCTGTCTCTCGCTCTCTCTGTGTGTTACCCTGGCGCTTGGTCTTGCCGCAATAGCGACAAGGCGGCGTCGGCGGTATAGATGACCATGCGCATCCCACGCCGACACCACGCGTTTGGTCCGGATGCACGTCGGCCCTCTAACCGGTCCCGACCCCGAAAGCCAATGCAAAACAAAAGCAGGAAACTAAACGGCCCCGTAAGTATCGTAAACCAGTGGGTCTTAAAAAACCAGCCAACCTCCCACACCCAACCTGCGTGGTTTACAAAAGCACTACCAACTAACTGTTCAAGCACGTGACCTTCACCCATGTGATACGTGCGTTGCAAACCCTTCCAAAATAACATATAAACCTTTCTAAAGTTCGCTACACTTCCACAACAAACCAATACAACATTTCGCTAACCAACTAAGTAACTAATAATTAAATAGCACCAAAACAATTATTTTTAATTTTGCCACCCATCGTGTCCCCCCCCCCCCCCCCCCACGATACTTCTACTTCTAACACATAGTACAAAACACCCACAACAAACATGACATAACAAATGTACGAGGGATCTTTTCGGCACTTATCTCCACTGAGACTCGCTACAGCCACCCATAAGCAAAACCAACCCCAGTCTCCGGCCAAAAACGACCCCGGGACTGAACCGGCGCTGCGTCACCGACACCCTCAGTCAGTCACTGACTCCCATCAGTCAGCTAAGCAGGAAAACTTGATCCAACCGAGTACAGCTGCTAACTAAAATTTCATTCCCTTGCTCCCGACAAGAGAAACTCGGCAGTGAACACACTGCTGCATACAACTAGCGTGCCCCGCACGTACAAAACACATAACATTAGCTCGTCTCTGCCAACTCGTAAACAACTCACTATTTCTGCGGGACCGTGCTTCGGTAACTTTCGACTACCACTGTTAAAACAGTCACTAACCGTACAATACCCCCCAACCTAAGTCGAAAGCACCCACTCCCGTGAAAAAAACAAACAAACCGAACAGCGATGCGACTAGAGCACCCTATTACGTCATGCGACTCAAATAGTCGGCTCCGACATTCTCCACCCCTGGAATAACCTTAACTACAAAGTCATGTTCTTGCAACAAAGTGCCCATCGAGCAATACGACTATTGACTGGTTTCATTGTCTGCAGATACTGAAGAGGTGAGTGATCACACTCAACTGTCAACTTCTGAACAAACAGATATGTGTGGAATTTGCCTATTTCCCAGACAATCACATAACATTATCGTTTGATTGCGGAAAACCTTTGTTCTGTTGGATTGAGTTTATTGCTGGCGTACGCCACGGGTGTAGTAGGCCGTCGTCCCCCTCTTGTAGAAGCACTGCTCCTAGACCTACCCCCGACGCATCCGCCTTAAGCAAAATGGTTTGTCCCAATCTGGTAGTTTGATCACTGGCTCACTGCACAACTTGCCCTTAAAGCTGAGGTGCAATGAGAAAAACCCGCCCAGCGCGTGTTTTAAAAGGACTCTACAGGACCCAGCTTGGGCCCTGCCCTTAAGTGGGTCAAATCGGTTCGTAACTCAGTTGACGGAGTTGGCAACTGCGTATCCCTAGCTTGCAAAACTCTCGGGAAACGACAGGCTACTTCCTGTTGCACGGAATTCATCGCGATTAGCAAATCGGACAACAGCAGACGATTCTGTGACACTTTGAATCTGACCGGCAGCCACGGATTTTTACGCGCTGGGGATGTTGGCAGAATGTACGGCTGTACAAGCTGTAAGTATGACTCCTGACACATTGTAGTTGTGAACGAAATTTTTCAACACGTACATCCAGTCCATGATATTGTACATATAATGCATGTGTACAAGATATAATAACAAACACACAACGACAAATAACCCCTCCTTCCTCACCCTCCCGATATCAAATAAAGCTGTAGGCTGTACTGTGTAACTTTCGGATAGCTCGGCCTGGTCCATATCCAGTTTGCGTCCAGGCAAGACACAAATGGCCTGCTCTGTCCGTCGGGTGGTCGAGTGTCGTCTGCTACTGTTGGTATCAGTAGAAATATAAATGATTTACATCAGTGATCGCGTTGCCCACTCGCTGCATACAGGAAGTGGCCTGTCTTTTTCACGGGAGTTTTGCCAGCACGACAAACGCAGTTAAAAACTCAGTCAGCTGAGTTGCAAACCGGTTTGCCGACTTGGGGGCAAGTTAGCCGAACATTCACGACAGGGCCCTCGCTGGGTCCTGTAAAGTTTTTTTTTTTTTAAACACGTACGGGGCGGAGATTTTTTTTACTGTTTCTCAGTTTTAAGCGTCTCGAATGCTTCGTTACAATCTGGTGTCCACCGAACTTGGTTCAGTTCTCGTTTCTTGGGAGCATCAGTCAACGGTAGAGCAGTTTCAGCGTATTTGGTTACAAAACAACGATAGTATCCTGCTAAACCCAGAAATGCACGCAACTGGCGTTTCGTCTTGGGTACTTGCTAAGTCAGCGTAATGTTACAGTTCCCCAAGTTGATTTCTAAGGCTAAGTCTGTCAAAATGGTTTGATAACTGCAACATACTTCTTCCATTTCTTTTTCCTGACTTTGCGTGAGATCTGGATTGATCTTGACATCATGGCGCGATGCTTCCGCTTGTAACTGAATCAAAGGAACTATTCCTGTTGAAACACTTACTTCCTCAGCCTCTTCATCAATGCACTCGTCTTTAGTAATCACGACCATTGCTGCTAATTTCTCTTTCGGTGCACGTGGCTCTCTCTCGATGTAGGCCTTCAGCAAGTTTGCATGAAACAGGTTTTCTTTCCCCCTGATGCGTATCTTGTAGTTATTCTCACCCGTCTTCTCAGTAACGACATACGGGCCTTGCCAAGTTACTTCCATCTTGTTCCTGACAGGATAGAAGAGTAGCACTTTGCTCCCCACTTCGAATGTTCTGGCCCTGGCTTTCTTGTCTAAGTTGCGTTTGTACCTTTGGACAGATATTGCCAATTGTGTCTGGGCTATCTTACAAGTTTCCTCGATCCTGTTTCAAAATTCGACCACGTATTCTGCAGCAGTACGTGATTCGGCATCAGTCTCCTCGTCATTCCACAACTTCTGGAGAACTTGCAGTAGTCCTCGTACTGTACGACCAAAGAGTAGTTCGAAAGGAGCGAATCCTGTAGCTTCCTGCGGAACCTCCCTGCAGGCAAATAGGAGCCCTGGTAAGAAACGGTCCCATTTTCTCGGCTGTTCTTGCCACAACCTTCTGATCATCATTTTCAGGGTTTGGTTGAACCTTTCTACTAATCAGTTACACTGAGGGTGGTACGGCGTTGTGGACATGCCTCGGATCGCGAGCAGTGTGTTCACCTTGGCCATGACTTCACTTGTGAACTGTGTCCCTTTGTCTGCGAGGATTTTCCGCGGAATTCCCACTCGAGTCCATGTATTCCAGAAAGCTTCTGCAATAGAATTAGCGTCTATCCTCTTCAGAGGTACCGCTTCTGGATACCTTGCAAAGTCCACCATGACCCAAAAAAACTGTGTCCTCTGTCTGATGCTGGGACAATGGGTCCAATGATGTCCGCTGCAACCCGTTCAAACGGCTGATCTATCAGCGGCAATGGAGCCTTCAGAATTTTCCCTAGAGACGTAGAACCTTGGCACTGGTCGCAGGATTCCTCACACCACGCGGCACTGTTTGCTTCAACAACAACAAAAGTCAGTTTTAGAGTCCTCAGTGCTGACGGCTGAAAAAAGTCATTTACAACGTAATTGTTCATTCACAGGAATCAATAAACTACACCAAGGCAAAGTGAGTAATGAATAGGTGAATAGGAACGGGACCACCATGGTGAGACGACAAACGCCTACGGATCCCTTCCGTTTGGGTTCCTTTAATGATCCTTCAGCTTCGCGTCTCTCTCTCTCTCTCTCTCTCTCTCTCTCTCTCTCTCTCTCTCTCTCTCTCTCTCTCTCTCTCTCTCTCTCTCTCTCTCCGCGACCGCCGGAGGAAGCGGTCGACTTTTCCGATCTCTCCGCTGAACAGTCAAGCAGACGAGATATCAGTTTCATGGATTGTATTGTGTTCTACTATTCTACGTTACTCGGACGTTTTGTTTTCTAATTGCGCACACTACTTTGTGATCTCATTGCATATCTGGATATTTTGTGATTTAATTCAGTGGTGAATTAATCGTGTGGTGTTTTCAAGTTCTTGTGTGTGGTATTTTGGAACTATTTCACATCTTCCATTGTGGTTCATTATACTGGACTGTAACGTGCTGTTTACTGCAACTAATTTCTTTGTCCTGGACTTCAAATGCATACTGCAACGGAGAGTGGACTTGCATACTATCTCACCATACCGTGTTTATTGTGAGTAAAAAAACATGCTTTTTCTTAACGTTCCTTCAGCCCGTACGCTATATATTATAGACTAGTCAGACTACACCATACTAAGACTGCTGTCTTTGCCACGAAACTGCTGCCAGATGTGTTTACACAAGGCGGCGCTGTCGGCGGTCACGCCTGACCCGCGCCCATGTAAACAGTTCCAGCCTTATCTTCCTAGGATCAGCTTGGCAGGTCCGGCATCGTACGTCATCAATCCATGCCAGCTAGAACCCCACACTTGACTTACGCCCCCATCCCCACCTCGCCCCCCTGTTCCTGGCACCTCTACCCCACCCACCCTCGTCACGCCCGCCCTCTCCTGCTTACCCACCCTCCATTCCCTCCCCCTCCCCACCCTCTCCCCGTGTTTCTGGCCCCTCTTCTCCACCCTACCCACCCTCTGCACGCCCTCCCTCTCCTCGGCTTACTCACATTCCATTACCTCACCCACCCACCCCTCCCACTCACACCCATCACTACCCCTGCTCCATTTTCCTGGCGCCTCCTCCCCCCTACCCACGCTCTGCCTCTTGCCTCTGCACGCCCTCCCTCTCCTGCGTAGCCACCCTCCACTGCCCCCCCCCCCCACCCCCAACTATAAACCACATTTCGTCAGTGACACCTGCCTACCCATCCTCGTCTCCCGCCCCACTCTAAATCACATGTCTGTTCCTATCTGAAACCATGACAACTATAGCCATTGTACACCAACCCCCTTCCACTCCCACCATCCCCCGTGACCCAGTACTGAGAGACACCTTAGACAAACTCCAAACAAGATTTGAATGTAAAGGTGCTAATGCCCTCAGCATTCTCAAGACGTGGAGGAATGCCGTGTATGTGAGATACATGCAGCTTCTGCCCAAACACACTGCAGGAGTCCACAATGTGTTATGGGAAGATTTCAACTATGACAATGAAGCTGTCACCCTTGATGGCTACCTCTCTCCCCACACCCCGGTCCCTGATCACCTGGCCAAGACAATAGTTAAGATATATGAAGGGCCGGTACACACAGACGAGAACAAACTTATCGTCATCACCGTGTACTTTAGAAAGAGGCGGACAACCGGTGGCACCTGCATGATTCAGGGGAAGAGAAAGGGTCTGTGGGTGAGATCGGAGTACCGGGCCCTTTGCGATTATGTACAACAGCTCCTGGCCGGTACAGCGGACCCTACAGACAATGTCCCCGTCACCAGCAACCATCTTGCATCTGACCCTGACGTTACAGAAAGTATCGTCACCTCACCCGCCACCCCTTCCAACTCCTCACGGGGCCTGCTGTTGGCTGTCTCCCTAGCAGACACCCCCATCACGCCTACCCTCTCCACTCCCTCGGACAACAAAGAAGTCTCTCTTCTTGTGCAGCCGGCAGAGTCGTCAATCACAGGGGATTATCAACCGACGCCCCTTCTATCCGACCACTCATCCTCGACTAATCCCATCACCACATCTACTGGCCAGCCACTTCAGAACGCCCGCACTGATTTTTCACTTGTTGCGGCAACAGTTGATGGTGTAATGTCCACTGCCACGCCCCTTCCCCCAACCCGACCAAACACGAACGCCAGTCCCGCGTCTCCGGGGGATTATCAACCGACGCCCCTTCTATCCGACCACTCATCCCCGACTAATCCCATCATCACATCTACTGGCCAGCCACTTCAGAACGCCCGCACTGATTTTTCACTTGTTGCGGCAACAGTTGATGGTGTAATGTCCACTGCCACGCCCCTTCCCCCAACCCGACCAAACACGAACGCCAGTCCCGCGTCTCCGGGACTGGAATTACGTAATACAGAGGCCGCACCCACCACGGCCCTCGGGACTACCTGTCCTCACGAGGACACCACTGACCCTGATACTCTGCGAGCACAACTCAAAAGTGCTTGTAACCTCATCACGGACCTTCGCGCTGACGTCAGTACACTGTTCAAAGGACTTTCAGCAGCCCTAGCCAGGATTGATCAGCTCGAGAGTCAGCTCCGTGACGAGGCGGTCAAGAGAGCCAGAGATCTACAGGTTACGGAGAAAAGTGTGGGCGAAGTGTTGTCCGGCCTGGACGACAGGATAACTGGTGTGGAGACAGCTCAACACGCCACAGACGGCACTGTCAACCAGCTATCCTCCGCCAAACAGAGCCACAAGCAGCGCCTGAGGGAAATTCAAAAACAGTTGAAAAAGAAATCAGCCACTGCGTCCAACAACTCAGACGTTGCCATGAGTGGTAACACTCAAACTGACCTGTCTGCCAATGTTGATATCTGTGCGTCTCCGCGCCAGGTAACGGGCAGCGCAATCGCTGCTCCCTGTCACCCCTCCCCTCCACCCGTTCTGCAAGAACTGGCCACGGTACAGGCTGTGAGTGCAGCCGAGAAGAGCCCAGAGCGACTCATACCAGTACGGATTACCGGCGGCCTGCCTGAGGTCAACAACGGGTATGACCACGCCAGCAGCCAGCAGCAGCGTAATAACAAAATGTCTCCAGATGAGCAAATACTGCGACATTCAGTGCAGAGTGACACCACCACGCTGGTCATTGGAGACTCTGTTGTTCGCAACATCAAGGCAGAGAAGATGCCCACCTACCCTATAGAAAAAGTAGACGTATTATCTGTCTCTGGCCTGCGGACTGTCCACCTGCTGAACTGGCTCCAGCGACAACACGCGTCCCACACAGCGGTGGCACTGGTGACCTTCCACGTGGGGATCAACGATTGCAAACAGAAGGAAGTGACCAGCGCTGTGTGGGAACAGCTCGTCCGGGAATGCAGGCGGGTATTTCCCGGCGCTCGTCTGCAGGCATCCTCCATCCTGCCGACCGACAGTAGACACCAGCTGTATAGGGCCATCACCGCCTCCAACAGTAACCTGTTCCATGTGTGCAGAAAGCTGGGTGTCACACTGATAGACAACACTCAGGTCTTTACTGCTGTTGATGGGTTACCGCGTAGAAAATTCTACAGGCGCGGTGACCCCATCCATCCTAGTCGCCAGGGCACCATCAGTCTGGCCCTCAACATAAAGAGAGGAGGGCCAGCTACTGACGTCACCACTCCCAACAACCAGCCTGCAGGTGGTGACCGTCACCGCCGTCAGCGACGTGAAGGACACGCTGGCACCACCAACACTTACGCTAATGTCGCAGCCGGCAGACAGTCAGTGTCCGCTGCAGCACCCAACCTGGAATCGCTCTGTGGTGCATCCAGCTTCGGTGCTGCACCGGAGAGTCAAGGTGGACTGTCAGTGTCCTCTGCTGTAGCACCAAGTCTGGAATCACAGTACAGCGAATCCAGATTTGGTGGTACAGCAGAGAGTCAATGTAGCTATCAGCAACAAATGCCGGGCCAGTATCCTATGTGGCAGCAACCGCCACTACCACCATACAGTGCCGCATTTCCACAGTATCGCGAGGCCGGACCATGGGGACACTTCAGCATGACGCAACCAACGTATCCTTTCAGCGTCCCCCCGCTCACATACACGCCATACGCACAGCAGGAACCGTGGGCACAGTACAGCCACCCCGTGCGTGTGTATTAGACTCATTTCCAGAACATTCAGTTACTCTTCCTTACATAACTTTGTGCTTTACTTTCCAGGCTAACACTGAACAATATCGAATTGATTTTCTTGCGTCTCATTGCTCATAATTATTGTGTTTGCGCAGAGACGTATTCATTTGTTTTTAACTTCAACCACTGCACGTGGTCCGATATTAACATTGTCATCCTTTTGACTTCTGCCGACAGTATTCGTGAATACCGATCTTCTCACTCTGTGCGATTTGTGACGCTTATAGCACTAGTACTTGTGCACCGTGACACTTTCTCTACTAGTGCTCTACGTATATTCACACTACGATCATATCTGTGTCCTTTCGCAGCGCTGACTTTATTTCCCCTATCGCGCAGCGGGGTCGTTTAGCTTTGACTGTTGAAGTTTGCTAAAGGGATTAGTCTCTGTTAGTGACCGTTAGTGACCGGTAGTGTGGTCTATATCAGTGAATGCGTAGAAGAAACTCTTTTTTTTTTTTTTTTTTTTCCACTTGCCTCCCACATTCTGTGTGTTAGAGCGGACTGATATTCTTTTGCTTTGTTTTATTATTTCAGCTCTTATTTGCCTTTGTATCATTTATAAGCTTTTTTATTTGTACTCTTTGGTATTGACATACATTAGCAATCATGGTGTATGATCGCCAGTTACATATTGGCCATTTAAATGTTTATCATTTAACTAACAAAGTTCCCGATCTGTGTGTGCTCTTGAGTCAATCCAATCCATTTCACTTGTTTGGTGTAACGGAATCGCGTCTCAATCGTAACATCAGCGATGAGGCCGTTTCTATCCAGGACTTCACTGTACTGCGCCGCGATGCTGAATACCCGGGACATACGGGTATTGCAGTATACATTCATAATTCAATTAGCGGTATTACTCGCAGGCGTGGGGACCTGGAGTCAAAAACCGTAGAATGCATTTGGGTTGAGTTAAGGGCAAACAAATCCAGCCCCGTGCTGGTCGGGTACATTTACAGGAACCCAGCATCAACATTTCAATGGTTCGACGACTTTATCGCCATGAT
>BTPG01000002.1:52621623-52829123 GCA_036245525.1 Semisulcospira habei | reverse complement strand
AAATGGTACGGTTATTTCGGAGCAAACAAAATAGGTTACTCAATACAATACAATACAATACAATACAATAATACTTTATTAATCCCTCACGGGGAAATTCACTGTCTGCCCATACAACACATGGCATCATCAATCACTCATTAAAAAACCCATTAAATAACCCATAACACTCAATTAAAGAAATGAACTGTAACAGACATATTGTTACCTTTGAATAACAATACTAATAATACTAGTAATAATACTGAGAGGGCTAGTACTAAGGACGGAAGAATGTTGAATGGGAACACAAACAATACGGACATGAAAATGCTCAGTTAGTTAGGTTTAAACGCCAAGCAGTCGGGAAGGGTAGTCTGGACAGACTAAGAGAAAGGTCTCAAAAACAGGATGAAAATACAGTTTAGAAGTATTCTTAGCTAAAACGTCACACAGGTCAATCGTACATATCTACAGACTGTGGAAGTGCTTAACAATGGCCCGAAACGGTCGGCCAGGCCTAAAACAGAAGTCTTAGCTTACTGTGTAAAATGGCCGACCGTTTCTGTCCGCATACAGCTTCAGGTTTTACAGGACCTACCTTGGCATTTGCATAGTTGACTCTTAAACTGGAAATCCCGTAGCACGCGTTCCCGATTCCCCGGATCCTGAAACCGGGTCCGAACATATTAGGGTCGCACTCTGTGCAGCAATCGTTTCCCGCGTTTGAAACAGAGAACGAGATTGTATTTTATTCAGATTATGGATACTCTACAGTGGCCATATAAACTGGGCAGGGACGGGGTGGTCTCTCCCATCCCCCCTCCCCTGCCCCCCTCCCCTGCCCCCTCACCCCCCCCCCCCCCCCCGAGAAAAAGAAGAAAATAATGGCAAAGCTCTCAATGCTCACGTGCATGACCGATCCACATAATTAGTAACCTATGTGACCTTGACGTTCCAACAGGTCACTGAAATAAGCAACTGTTCTAAAATACCAAAGGGGAAGTGTTGGAATAAGTTATGTGCCTGCAATATGCATGAATGAGACACGACATTGATTGATTATTGGTGTTTAACGCCGAGCAGGAGACAAAGGCCATCTCATAAAGGGATGGGTAAAAAATCTGGTCAGCCAGACTAAAAGCAAGGCCTTAAGACAAGATGTAAATATACCTTAAAAATATGGCAGGCTAAAATGTTGTACGAGTCTTTAAAAGAAACGTCTACAGACTCTCAAAAAGGGCAAAATAGTGAAATTCACATTATCTATGAATGCTCAGAGCTTGTTAAAAAATATTGCATTCCCTCAAGATTTTGTCGGGGAGAACATCCCGGAACAAAACCTTCAAGGAGTCTGCTGTGACGTGTTTATATCTGGTGTCAATGAGATCAGTACAATACAGCAAAAAGCGTCGAACAGAAAACTGCTCATCACAGGCAAAACACCATGGACGCTCATCCTGTTTTAGTAAGTAAGAGTGCGTAACATACGTGTGCCCGATGTGGAGCAGAGTAAGGACAGTCTCTTCAAGGCGGCTGCCGCAGCGATGAAGTAGACTGTCAGACACCGTAGGAAGAGCCTCATGCAGCTTGTTCCCCTTCCTCTTTGTCCCACTCGGACTGCCCGTCAATTTATTATCTATATTAGCCTGCCTAACAGAGGACATTTATCAGATAAAAATTACAGATTATTCCTCCGGACACTGTTACTCATTTTAAACCATTTGAGCAATGAGTTCATCAACTAATTCATCGGCTATTTCTTCAGTTAACTTAAGCCGGTAATACCCAGGTGCATAAGCCCATTCCTTACTGTGAAACACACGCTTTGTGTCCCCAACTGCAAGTGACTTTTTATGTGTTTGGATCTTTTCAAGATTATGTTTGTTTGACCTCAGTGTCTTGTTCGGATAATCAGGCATCTAAAACTTGCTTATAGTGTGCATAACCAATATCTTTATTTTTCATGGTTTTTTTTTTTGTTGTTGTTGTTTTTTTACCTTTTGCTTTGGGCTAATTGCATTTTTGGTGCAGTATGGAATACATTTTTGACCTCAGTCCAACAACCTTAACTATTGGCACACCATTCACTTCATCTCTAAACTTCCCAGGCACTTTCTTTTTTTGTGTGCTGTAGGATAATCAAACGTGTTATAATATATGCAACATTGTTTTCATGTCTTAATAAAAATCTTTAGTAGGCACATCTATGATCATAGTCAGTGTCAGTGTATACCAGCCAGCAGTCAGGATACTTTTGTTTAAAGTAATCATAGTAGAATTCAAGCATCAACAGTTTTGACAGTTCAAGTATTGCCATACCAATGAATACTGGCTGGTCAAGATTAACAAAAGAAATTTGAGTGTCACCGCATACAATGACGGATGAAACTCTTTATACCCTGTGTATTGTGGGTTGCCTGTACGTTAATTTGCACCTGATTTAGTAGTGACTAATCTCACATCTTTGCGGTGATGAGGATTTTCCATTGTCTTGCTGAAACAGGCATTGTTCATAAGCTTAAAGAAGTCTTTGTCAAATGCAGTGCTACCGTTCCTTGCATGCAGGGTTGTGTTCTTCATTATGTCATATTTCAAAAAAGCACACTGATCAAATTCAATACCTCTGTGAACTTTCTTTAGTATTAACCCATGCCTAATGTAAAACTGTAGTAAGCGATAGTGACAAACGTAATTGAATTTGTCATTCAAATTTGGCACAAGTTTAGTGTCTTTATTTTTCCCCACCAAAGACATTTTCTCAACAGCTAAAGGATAATCATCATGGTAAACATTTAGGTGATGCAGGTTCTTCAGGTCACCTTCAAAGATCCAACCCTTCTTATCATTCGGATCATGAGTCATAATACAGTGTGTTATGTATGTTATATCACACTCTGACAAATCATGCAGTTGGAAGTTTTACAAGTTCAATAATTCAGTCATCGTGAACCCATAAAGGTTATTAGCATCAAGGTACGTAATGTATGACCTTACCTTGAGGGGTCAAGGTCATCAACATATTAATTTGTTGTTTGCTTTGGCATAATTGTTTGCAGCTATGCTTATTGCCTGCTCTCAAACCATGTTCCACAAAGGTCAACCATCATGCGATCAGACAACAGGTCTATCTATATCTTTCTGGATTTTAAAAATGAATCCCATGTTATGCCAGGACAAGTTATATAGCTGGCTGGTTCAAGACTGTAGTGTAACAAACCCTTTCAACGGTAACTTTTAAGTATGTCTGCTAGCAAACAAATGTCAGCTTTCAAGTACTGATCGTGGTAATCGCCAATCGTTTTACTCCCTAGTTTACCCGATGCATCGAGAGCATGCTGGTATTCTAATTCAGTCAGAAATTTCTTTACCATTTAGCGTAGAATAAAATGCCTCTTTTGGGGGCAGAGACGTTTCCTCAAACGCAGCCAGTGATCAATGTACTCATAAGGACTCCTTTCTTGATCAACTCCAGCTCAAAATATTTACTTGTTTTTAGAAACTGAGTCAGTCCCTCTGCCAGAATAGCAAGTGCTGAGGGTAAATTCTGCATTGAGTCATAAAAGACTAATTTGTTGTCTAACCTAAAAGTCAAGTGCTTTTCAGTTGTCTGAGCAATACAACTATTTACTTCAACTAATGTTGTTGTTTTTTTTTTGTAAAACTCATCTACAGCATGCATGATAATGTGCAAATCATACTCTTTGAGATTGTGGAAAAAGATAGGTAGTTTGTATGTCTTGTGATCTATTTTTAGTTTTAAGTTACAATTGCTATGTGCAGCACCTCTGTAACGCCCAGTTATGTGGTCATGTTCACGAACTTTATCATCCTCCAGGACTTGTTCACAAAGCCAGCATATGTCTGCTGTATCGAAATTCAGCTTATCATCTCCTGTCATCATCAAAGGCATTTGACAGTTTTCCAGATACTGTACTATGCTACTATGCAGTTTTCTCATGTCTGTTAAAAACTCGGCTGCTGCATTTCACCTCTGTAGATAACAGGTTCTGAATGCTCACCATCTGACCTAACAAGAATGTATCCGAAAGAACACACTACTTGGTCACTTAATTTTACAACCTTTGGTAATGATTCTGGAGCAGGACCCTCATATGGTCCAACCAGTGATTCAAAATTAGCATACACTACAAACGGCAACTTTTTCTGATTTTTATAGTTCTTGAAGTATACTTCACTACTAGGATCTGGATACCTCAGTATTGTTTGAATGTCATCAGCTGACCTGCAATGTTGAACATGTTTGTGTGCTACTTTAATGGAGGAAAACCTTTGTAAACATCTTTTACAACATTCCTGTTTCCTGTTGTGTTTTGATACGTGTTCATTAATTATGCTTGACTGTAAGCATGCAGACTTGCCCCAGTCATACGTACAGACTCTCGCACAACAGATGCAAACATAGCCACTGACTCGGACAGGCACATTCACGTGGTAAAACACAACACACTAGCTCTCTTTCTGCTGTGGATCTTTATATAAATAAAACGACGAAAACACTATCAAAATTATGCACAACACCCCTTCTCACTACAAGCACATTAACACTGCATACACACGCACAATGTAAATGCCAGGCTAGGTAATTGTCTCTCACAATCCAACCTGGTGTGCTGGTGTCCTCGCTTGGTAACGTTCTGTCCTTTCATGTCTAGAAAATAAAATAAAATGTTTAGGGCTTAACGTCTTTTGTCCACCACGGAGGTGATTTCAAAGATGGAGCACCGAAAAAGGGTCTGAACAAATTTAGACCCGAGCTGGATTCGAACCCGGGACCTTTCAGTCGACAGGCGAACACTTACCACCAAGCCACCCATCTCCCCCTTTTCATGTCTAGGCGTGCAAGTCCTTTGTTGCACGCTTCCGAGTCATCCCGTTTCTCGTACCGTGGACGTCCTCTTAACTCGCTCTGTAGCACAGTCCTTGCTTACCCGGGTGTCTCAGCACCGGTCGCTCACTCCCTGAGGGAAGAGATGACCTCACAATAGGTCCCTCGGCAGTAACCTCTGTGACTGACATCTCGGCGTCCGTCACTCCGCCCCCCCCCCCCCCCGACACGCAATCTGAATAATAAAATTCTAATATCATAACACTTGCTAAACACACACATATTGGATGATATGAGATACATTAGTAACTTGGCTGATACACATAACTCACACGTTCATTCACACACACACGTGCTCCATAACCCGAACTATTTCCGTAACACCCCATAACTCTGTTACTACATTGAAACAGACTATAAGCTAACACTCTCACCATACATTATCCAATTCAATGGAAAAGACTATACTTAACCACGTACTACTTTCATAATGACATAGGCATACACACCTCACATTCCTTAGTTATCCATCTCCGTAAATAACCGCATAGGAAAAACGCCGGTTACCTCAACGAATTCCAAACCCACATAACTGAACCAAAACAGTCAACGCTACACAGCCGAATTACCTCTTAGTAACGCATACTATCCTTAACTCAGTAGCTATTATTAATACATATAAAAACATACCTGAATTCTAGGTTTTAGAGTCTTGCAATGCGGGCTAAGGCATCTCACACACGTCTGCCCACTCTGACAATCAAGCCCCGTACTAACTTATTTAGACCTCTGATAGACTGAGCTCACGCCTAAACTCCCCGTGTAGAACGTTTCCATACGATTTCACGTGGGCCTCGTGCCCCCATGGAGAAACTGTTACAAGGCAAACCGCTAACAAAACCGGACCATACAAAACCCTCTGGGTGAAACCTATGTGTGTGCATAGAGTTTCATCACTTTAACATACTCCTGATAATTGTGCATTGAAAGTTATCTCTAGAGCCGGAGCTTATTAGTAACATGTCAATATGTTTATCTTCTGACTGTCCGTAGGTTGGAGCAAGTGGTGTTACTCTAATTGGTTGTAACGTGTTCACAGACTCAGTGTCCCACACATGTCTCTCTTGGCTTGACTTCGCGAACGAAGATTTTATAGGAGTTGCCCACGACGTCTGCAGGCTTGTTCGTGGCTGCGGAGGCCAATCCGAGACAGGCAGGTTCGACCACAGTGGCTGCAGGGGAAGGTATGGCCAGGGTTCTGAGCGGCGGCATCTCTGTTTTTTCTCCTGAGCCGCTTGTCCTTAAGGCTAGCTCTGTGAGAGTCCTCAAAGGAGACAGCTGCCTTGTAAATGGTGGAGCACCAGGTGTCACGGTCCGCAGCAAGCGAAGACCACTGGTGGTGATCGATTTGGCAGGCACTAAGTGACCTCTTGAGACAGTCTTTGTATCTCTTCTTTGGTGCCCATCTGTCACAGTGTCCAGTAGCAAGCTCGCCGAACAGGGTGATCTTTGGTAGGCGATGATCCTCCATCCTGGAGACATGCCCCGCCCAGCGGAGCTGTGTCCGCAGCAGCAAAGCCTCGATGCTCACAGTTTCAGCCTGTTCAAGGACCTCGACGTTGGTGACATAGTCACTCCAGTGAATGCCCAGGATGGTACGCAGGCAGCGCTGGTGGAAGCGTTCGAGGAGTCGTAGTTGGCTGCGGTAGAGGGCCCAGGACTCGGAACCATACAGCAGGGTGGTGAGGACCACAGCTCTGTACACGCTGATCTTGGTGCCTGTTTTCAGCTGTTGATTGTGCCACACCCGCTTAAAAAGTCGCCCGAAAGCGCTGTTCGCTTTTGCCAGCCTGCTGTCAAGCTCCTTGTCCAGCTTGGCATCCGACGTGATAATGCAGCCAAGGTAAGTAAACTGGTGCACTGACTTTAGTTCAGACTCGCCAATGGTGATGTGAGGAGGGTGATACACTGTCTTGGGTGCCGGCTGATGGAGGACCACCTTAACAGAAAACTCTATACCACTGAAGTTGAGTTCGTTTACAAATTGGGTGTAGTTAGATATACGTTCAGGTATTGTTTTTACTGGGGTTGTAGAGTGTTCATGGAGAAGTAGTACCTTTGACTTTTCAGCCAGCAGCGCCTCTTGGGGCAGGCGGGAGCACTGGTCTTCACATGGCACTCAACTCTCACAGCTGGCTCCAGGTCCTTTACCTAGCCACACCCTGGTAACCGCTTCTGCTGGCGGGCGAAACGTTGTGAGGGGCTGACGCGTCTCTCAGTCAGTTGAAATACTTGGAGAGGAGACGGGCGCCGCCAAGTTCGTCTAAGCCCATTGAAAGGACTGATGGACAAGCAACAGAATAAGAATAACATGCCGGATCGGTCGGGGCCCGGATCACCAACGACCGCGCACCCAATTGGAGGTTTCCAGGGTGGGGGGGACAAGTGTGTTACTGGAACCAAACCCACCATCAAGCTGCCCACGCAAGGAATAACTATCGGAACTTGGAACGTTCGCACACTCTACCAGTGCGGCAAAGTGAAGGAACTCACCCACGAGTTGAAGCGCTATCGCTGGGACATTGTAGGACTTGCAGAAGTTCGATGGACAGGCTTCGGAGAAACAACAACAGATGAAGGCCATAAAATCTGGTTCAGCGGAAAAGAAACCAAGCACGAACATGGCGTAGCTTTTATCGTAAGGAAAGAGGTGGCTGGAACTGTCATCAGCTGCACCCCCGTGTCAAGCAGACTAATCTCCATCCGCATCTCCGCCCGACCGCACAACATCACTATCATTCAAGTATACGCTCCAACAGCAGATCATGATGATGAAGAATTAGAAGAATTTTACGAACAACTGGACAACATCATCAAGAAAACACCTAAGAAAGACATTCTGACTGTCCTCGGTGACTGGAATGCAAAGATCGGCCCTGACGCCTACCAACAATGGGCAGGAACAGCTGGCAAGTTTGGCCTTGGAGAAACAAACGACAGAGGCCTGCGACTTTTAGAGTTCGCACAGAGTCACCGTCTCACCGTTGCTAATACCCTCCATCCACACAAGAATTCAAGAACAGTGACATGGCAATCGCCAGGAGGCCTGGTCCATAACCAGATTGACTTCATCTTGCTGCCTCGACGATTCAAATCCAGCGTTAACAAAGCACAAACGAGGTCCTTTCCTGGCGCTGATATTGGCAGCGACCACAACCTCGTCCTTACTAGCCTCAAGTTGAAGCTGGCATTGAAACGAGATAGCAAGAGCCCTCGCATCAGATTCGACCTCCAGAAGCTAAAAGACCCGGAAGTAGAAGAGCTCTTCCAAGCCCAGGTGGGAGGCAGATTTGCAGCCTTGGCTACTTTGGACTGTGACGTAGACACCCTTGCTGGAAATATAAAAGAGGTGTTACTTTCTACAGCAGAAGAAGTGCTGGGGAAGCAGAGGAAGCGCAAACAGCCCTGGGTCACCGATGACATCCTCGATCTCTGTGATGAGAGGAGAGCCTGGAAGAAAAAGAGAGGCCAAGACCTCACATCAGCAAACAAGTACAGACTTGTCAACAAGAAGATCAGGAAGAGGATGAAAGAAGCCAAAGAAGATTGGATTGAAGACCAGTGTTGTAGCGTGGAAGAGGGCATGGCAAACGGCAACAGCAAGAAGGCTTATGAAACGCTAAGGACCCTCACCAAGACTCAACAGCGAACAGCCACAGTCATCGAAGACAGCAGCGGCCAACTCCTTACGGAAAACACTGCTGTACTAAACAGATGGACTGAGTACTGCCGAGACTTGTATAACTACAAGGCTGAGCCAGACACCAGCATCCTCCAAAACAACCAGGCTGGGGCCAGGAAGGCTGAAGACCTGCCAGTGTTAGCTGAAGAGGTGGAAGCAGCCGTACGCGGCCTGAAGGGAGGAAAGTCTCCAGGTGTAGACAACGTACCTGCTGAACTGTTGAAACATGGAGGAGAAGTAACAACGAAGGTCCTCACTACACTCTGTCAAAAGATCTGGGAGCAAAAGAAATGGCCAGTAGAATGGACACAGTCTCTAGTGATCCCGCTCCCCAAGAAAGGAAACCTGAAACAGTGCCAGAACTACAGAACTATCAGTCTGATAAGTCACCCTAGCAAAGTAATGCTTAGAATCATTCTCAACCGCCTCGAAACTTTCGCCGAGGAACTGCTAGCAGAAGAACAGGCTGGCTTCAGAGTTGGAAGAAGCACTGTAGAGCAGATTTTCAACTGCCGCGTCCTGATCGAGAAACATCTGCAGCATCAGCGCGAACTCTACCACAACTTCATTGATTTCAGGAAAGCATTTGATCGCGTCTGGCACGAAGGACTCTGGCAAGTCATGAGATCGTTCAACATAGAGGAGGGACTGATCCAAATGATAGAAGCGCTTTACAAGAACGCCTGCAGCGCGGTTCTACTTAACAATCAGTCAGGCGAGTTCTTCAGGACGACGATCGGTGTCCGTCAAGGATGCCTGCTCTCTCCTGTCCTTTTCAACATATTCCTGGAGAAGATCATGCAGGAAACCCTCCACGACCACCATACTTCAATCTCTATTGGTGGCAGATCCCTGTGCAATCTTCGATTCGCAGACGACATTGACCTCATGGCAGGCAGCAATAGTGAGCTCCAAAACCTGACAGACAAACTTTCAAGTAGCGCAGGGTCTTATGGCATGGAGATCAGTACGGATAAAAGCAAAGTGATGATCAACACCACAAGCGACAGCAGCAGCAACATTCACATGAACGGCCAGAAGCTAGAAGAGGTCAATAGCTTCAAGTACTTGGGAGCCACCCTGTCCAAAGACGGTAGTTGCATAGCAGAGATCCGTATCAGGATAGGTACAGCAACATCCGCAATGGCCAGGCTGGACAGGATATGGCGAAGTAACTCCATCAGCTTCACCATCAAGTACAGGCTTTACAAGTCCCTCGTAGTGTCTATTCTA
The DNA here is from genome assembly GCA_036245525.1 of Semisulcospira habei. Taxonomy (NCBI): domain Eukaryota; kingdom Metazoa; phylum Mollusca; class Gastropoda; family Semisulcospiridae; genus Semisulcospira; species Semisulcospira habei. The sequence continues at coordinate 52,819,320 of BTPG01000002.1, read as the reverse complement.
CTCTACGGCTGTGAGACTTGGACACTGCTTGCAGACTCAGAAAAGAAAATCCAGGCCTTTGAGAACAAGTGCCTGAGGAAGTTGCTCCGCATCTCGTACCGCGAGCACAAGACCAACGAATATGTACGGAGCATCGTCACTTCCCTGGTGGGCCCACATGAACCCCTTCTGGCAACCGTGAAACGGCGCAAGCTTGCTTGGTTTGGCCACGTGACCCGACACAACACCTTGTCCAAGACTATCCTCCAAGGCACTCTCGAAGGAAGTCGTCGGCGAGGTCGTCAGAGAAAGAGTTGGGTCGCAAACATAAAAGAATGGACCGAACTCGAGATGCCAGACTTGCTTGCCACCGCCCAAAATAGAACTCAGTGGAGAGCACTGTCTGTTGCTGCTGCCTTTCAGTCCCCCCAACGCCCAGTTCGGGCAAGGGACTGATGATGATGATGATTGTTTTTACAAAGTGAAGTTTGGCAAGCACACACCACATGAAACAACAGTGAACATTTTTCTGAATATTGACCACAGCTTTTTTGTTTGCAACCTCAGCTGGTAGTGGCAACCATGATTTGCCTAAAATAACAAGATATCTTGACTGCCTTTTTTGTTGTTCATGTACATACCCTTCATGCCAACCAGACCCCTTAATGTTTGCTCCGGCAATTGCTTCAAGGAATTCAGTCATCATTTTGTTTCTAAACACTTTCTCCAGTTCACCTTTTGCATTAACTGTGTGTTGTCTTGTCGAGATATACGATACTATCACTTAACCATCTACCTTGTTAAATTCTATTTTAGCAACAACCTGAATCTTTACACTACTAGCAAGAAGATTATCTTGTCTAACGGTAAAAGAGTTCTCTATTGATTCAGATACATTGTAAGTGTTTGATATAGGCACGTTTGTTGTGTGAAACACGTTTCGTAAGCTTTGCAAGCTTTGAGTACTTTGCGATATTTGGACGTTGGCTATCCTTTTTATTTGTCGGGCAAAATAATAAATAGAAAAAAATTACAGTATGTGTAATACCACTTTATTGACTGTAAAACCGCTTGGGCCAACAATAAACAGATTCAGTTTGCACACTTGCTTGAATATTTGTTCACACACTGTCTCGTACCAGTTATCATGAACTTTAAAGGTAAGTGTCTTAACATCAACAGGCATGTACTCTACAAATGGTAGCTCCTCAAATAATTCTAAAGTCATGTGATATGACACATATCACTGCTTGCGCTGTTATTGGCGTTATGTCTGGCTGTCTGCAATCTGTTCTTAACTGAACAAAGTGCCGGATTTAACTGAAGCACTATGTAACATCAATCATTTTGTTCATCATTTTTTATTGTCAGACAAAATATTACCGCTCGCACTGCAGGTGTAATATCATTTTATTGACTGTAACATTCATAATATAAAGTTTAGTTCAAACCGTTGATTGTGTATGTAATACAGACTGTCTCGAACCAGTTATCGTTTACTTCAACAGAATCTGTCTTATTTTCAAGTCAAGTACTGTACAAATGGTAGCCTATCAATATACTCCAAAGATACATTATGTCACGAATATCACTGCTGGTGATATGCCAGGCTGCTCAACATATGTTTTTGTCTGATCAAAGTGATAAACATATCTGAAGCAGTCAGTAATGTCAATCGCTTTGCTCACCTTGCACTTGTCCCTCCGTCATTTTTATGACCAAAAGAAAAGACTAAATTAATTTACTAAGCCATGCCCTGTGGACTGATCTATCTTTTTGATAAGCTTTAGATGCATAGTCAATTTCAGTTTGTTTTTTACAATGTCACATTCGCTCTTGCTAGGTATAACATCATTTTCCCTGAGACAGTCTTCAAAACTATCATGATCCTTACAATCAAACAAACAGATAAACTTTAACTGCTCTCAAAAATCTTTTAGTAATAGCATTATATTTTTGAGTGAGGATCCTGACTCTAGTGTGTGCGTGTCTGCCACCAAAAGCGAGTTCTGCTAAAGTGTTTATCTTGTTCACAATGTCTTTCTCTGCAGAGCAGTCATCAACTAAATAAAAAGGTTGGCTGCTCTTGAAATTGTTTGTAAAAATACTGCAGGTATTTTTTCAGGGTCGACTAAGTAAATGTTGTTATTCCAAATAAGTAAATGGTTGATATAAGCTTTGTTGTGTTTGATCGTAGGACAGAATATCACAATGTTTTTGAAATGATAGATATATCTTGTTTGTAATAGATTAAGAACAAATTCAGTTTTCCCATAGACTGTAGCACCACAAAACAAACCTAAGTGTTGATCGAGTGTCAGCATGTTCATTTAATACTAAATATAATTTTAATACACGTGACCACTTAGTCTGTTTTCTTGGACGTTCAGTTGTGCGTCATAAATCAGATACAGATAAATATTTATTACACCTGCCCCAGCCAGCACACCAATAGGTCCAATACTGGCCCAATTTTGGCTTACCCGCCGAGAGATGGCCTTAGTTGCCGTTCGGCGTTAAATCCAAATAACTAACTAACTAACCAATATTGGCTTACAAATTGGGCCGATATTGCCTGCTAATATTGGTGTTACGATTGTGGTTGTGTTATCCTGTGAGAGCATGCATGTGTTTATCGTAGGAAACGATCTGATATTTATTTGAGCTATCATGGTTATGTTTCACGTGCCTTTTTAGTAAGATTTTTTTTTTGTTCGTGAGTAGAGCCGATTTCGTTTTGTTATGTTAAGTTTAGTCCAGAACGTTCTAGAAGGGTCGCACTGTCTAGTAACCTCGTATGTGTGACGCCTAGTAGTTGGCAACAGTTCGTAACAGTTCGCTACATATTGTTTTTCAGTGCGCGTGAATTGAGCAGCCTTTATTTTGTTTTGGGAATGTTCTCGTACTTTCTAGAGATATCATAGAACGTGGTGATAGGGCTACCATACTTTTATGTGTCTTCATTATACATTAGGATTTAGAGCTGAAGTGAGCAGCCGAGTTTTTGTAGCCTATTTTAGCGATTCCAGAAGATTCTTATTTATGAGTTTCAGTTGCGTATTTCGTTCCGATTGGTTGCATTGTATTATTTCCGTAGATGATTCTAGAATTTGGTAGTATATATAAGGAGGGCGCTGGGAAAGCCCGTTCGTACATTGTCTTGCTTTGTCAGTTGTAGAGACACGCAGTTTATTTGGGAGAGACGCTGTGTATGAGAAACTTTGTGTCGCAGTGTGGACATTGCAGAAGAGACTTTGTATCAGTATTTGTGCATTTGGAATTGCACTGTGTGGATATCGCATCGCTGAATTAAATATTGTTGGAACTGTTACCCCAGTATTGTCTACATCCTTAAGAAACGTGTGACGGATTGCAGCTGAACGAGGTTTATTTTAAAGAACCTTACGTGCGTGTGTCTGGTGTGTTTATCATACTACAACTACAACTCCACCACGTAACATTTTGGCACCTCCGACGGTACCTCTTCAGTTGATTCAGTGGAAAGGGTAGCAGGAGAAAACAGCCAGCAGTGAAAAGCAGAGATGGCGACATCGGAAATGGAGACATTCCTGAAAATTGGAAAGGAATGTGGACTCGAAGGAGCTCAACTCCTCGAGTTTGTAAAGGAGAGAGAGAATGAGAGATTGGAGAGAGAAGAAAAGAAACCAGAGAGAGAAGAAAAAGAAAGACTGGAGAGATTGGAGAGAGAAGAAAAAGAGAGACTGGAGAGAGAGGAGAGAGAGAGAGAGGAAAAGAAACGAGAGAGAGAAGAAAAGGAGAGACTGGAGAGAGAAGGAGAAAAGAGACTTGAAGAAGATAAGAGATTGGAAAGAGAAGAAAGAGCCAAAGAACGTGAAATCAGGAGACTCGAAATCCAAGCAGAAGAAGCAGAGAAACAGCGAAGAGAGGCAGAGAAACAACGAGAAGAGGAGCGAGAAGAGGCGGAGAGGCAGCGTCAACACGAAATTCATCTAAAGCAGATGGAGATTGAGGCACAGAGCCAGAGGGTTTCTGAAGCTACAGTATTTCCCGGCAGATAACAAACAGCCCGTGCGCCAAAACTTCCACCTTTCATTAAAAATTCAGATAAGATGGACGCTTATCTGGAGCGATTCGAGCGCTTCGCAAATAGCAACAATTGGAAACAAGAGACTTGGGCTATTAAGCTGAGCGCACTTCTAACTGGCAAAGCGCTTGAATTTTACACTCGCTTACCAAGAGAGGAAGCCGAAGATTATACGTAGTTGAAAGCCGCCCTGTTGAGACAGTACGACTTCACTGAAGAGGCAGGCGACGATTTCGGAACTGCGAGCCTGAAGAAGGAGAAACACCCGGCCTATTCATTGAAAGAATCAGAAGCTACCTGGAGAAATGGATAGAGCTGGCTGGTTTAAACAGAGAGTACCAAGACCTGTGCGACCTCATCATCAAAGAACAAGTTTTCAGCGCATGTTCTAAGGACCTGGCCGCCCACCTCAGAGAGCAAAAAGAACAGTCACTAAAGGCCCTGGCCGACTTCGCTCAAATATACCTTGACGCCCACAACATGAAGTTCGGGTCCAGTAAGCCACAGCGTGTGTCTGCACCAGCAGAGGAAATCCACAATGTCAGAGACACCCCGAGATACAAGCCGGTGGAGAACCTGACATGTTTTCTCTGTGGAAAGAAAGGTCACAAAGCGATACGGTGTCCTTCTAAAGACATTCCCCGAGGCGACAACATCAGAAGAACCAACCAAGATCGTGGGATAAAAGAGGCGACAACATCAGAAGAACCAACCAAGATCGTGGGATAGCAGGCAGAAGCAGTACCACGTCTCAACCCAGAGCTGCCGCTGTATTAGCAAATGATGTGACATCATCCAATTACTTTGAGTCTAGAGAAACGCGAGTGACACCCGAGCTAATTGAATCTTTCAAAAGGAATGGACGCATCCCAATAGGACATGGGGCTACATTTTTACCAGTCTCAAACATCGCGCTGCCTGAGAATGAAGTGCCGAACATGCCGGTGGTGTCAGGATTCGTCGGCGATACACCAGTGAGAGTGTTGGGAGACACTGGTTGTAGTTGCGTCATCGTGAGAGAGGGCCCAGTAACTGAAGACCAGAAGTTACAGGAGTGGACCACCCTCATTTTGGCCGACGGAACTGTAAGAATTATCCCCCTTGCCAAAGTCAGTGTCGACACCCCATACTTGACAGGAGAGGTGAACGCGTTGTGCATGAAGACACCAGTCTACGGCCTTATCATCGAAAACATTGAAGGTGCCAGAAACGCAGACGATCCAGATCCAGAGTGCAGACCTGAAACATGTGCTGTTACCACGAGAAGTCAAGCAAAAAAGAGTCACCAGACCATCCCTCTAAAAGTGGCGGACAACACGGAAGCAGCAGTGGTGAATAAAGACAGGCTGGTGGAGCTACAGAAAACCGACCCCACGCTTGACAAGTTCCGAGGTCAAACCGAGCCTGTGACGCGAAAGGGAAAAGAGATAACCTTCGAGACCAGAAAAGATATCCTGTACCGGATATTCGACAGCAGTGGAGATAAACCTGTGCGTCAAGTAGTAGTTCCTGAACCTTTGAGAATGCAGGTGATGAAATTGGCACATGATTCCATATTGGGAGGACATTTGGGAATCAACAAGACCCTCGACAGGATCCGAGCCGTCTTCTACTGGCCTGATAAGGGAGGCGACGTCACCCGTTTCTGCAGGTCGTGCGACATATGCCAGAAGACAATCTCCAAGGGAAACGTGCCCAAGGTTCCTCTAGAGAAAATGCCATTGATCGATATGCCTTTCAAGCGGGTAGCTGTTGACCTTGTGGGGCTAATATCTCCTCCGAGTGAAGATGGTCATTGATACATTTTGACCCTGGTGGACTACGCGCTACACGTTATCCTGAAGCCATGCCATTCAAAAAGATCTACACTCCAACAGTAGCAGAGGCGCTCGTCGACATGTTCAGCCGCTTAGGAATTGCTGAAGAGATCTTAAGTGACCTGGGAACTTAGTTCGTCTCCGACTGCATGGAGGAAGTCAACCGACTATTGAGCATCCGTCATCTTACAACCACCCCTTATCACCCCATGTGTAATGAGCTGGTTGAAAAATTTAATGGAACATTGAAGGCTATGCTGAAGAAACTGTGCGCTGAGCAGCCAAGATTGTGGCATAGATATATCAATGCCTTGCTCTTCGCATACCGTGAAGTTCCCCAGGATTCGACAGGGTTTTCGACCCATGCACATCCTCAAAGAGCTGTGGACCAAGGATATCGACGCACCTGAGGTGAAAATCAGCTACCAGTACGTCTTCGACCTGAGAGAGAAGCTGGAAGATACCCTCAGGATGGCTCGAGAAGAACTAGGGAAGGCGCAGAACAAGGGGAAGCATTACTATGATCGTAAGGCAAAACCTCGACGATTCCAGCCAGGTGACCAATTATTGGTTCTTCTTCCTACCGACAACAACAAACTTCTGATGCAGTGGAAGGGACCATACGTTGTCGACACGGTGGTTGGCATCAACGACTACAGAGTCAAAGTCAACAACAAGGTGAAAACTTACCATGCTAATTTGCTGAAGAAGTATATTGAGAGAGGTCGTCAAGACAAAACACAAATGGCCGCATTGGTGCGTCTTGCTGATGACGAAAGACTAGACGACGAGAACCTGTTTGACCTTAATGAACTCCGACACAAAGAGGATGTAGAAGATATCCAGTTCGGTCAAAATCTGACCCAGACTCAACGTGAAGAACTGCGCGTCCTGACTCAAGAGTTCGAGCATCAGTTTACACCTGACCCAGGGACAACAGACACCATCCAGCACGAGGTAAACCTGACGTCAAACGAGCCAGTTCGCAGCAAACCTTATCGTCTTCCTTATAACACGAGGGAAGAATTGAAAAAGGTTATCAAGGAAATGCTGAGTCTGAATGTCATCAGAGAGTCCAAGTCACCATATGCGTCCCCAGTTGTCATCGTGAAGAAACCAGATGGATCCAACCGAGTGTGTGTGGACTATCGCAGACTCAATAAACTAACAATCTTTGATCCAGAGCCTATGCCCACAGCGGAAGAACTGTTCCAGAAGGTCAGTGGAGACCGATTTTTCTCCAAAATTGACCTAAGCAAAGGGTATTGGCAAATCAAGGTTGCAGAAAAAGATATCCCCAAGACAGCGTTCGTCACTCCCCAACGGTCATTGGGAGTTCCTGAAGATGCCTTTTGGTATGGTGAACAGTGGTGCCACATTGAAGAGAGGACTGAAAAAGATCCTAGAAGATATGCAAAATGTGGTCTTTTACTGGGATGACATTTTGATCCATACCAAAACTTGGGGAGACCACCTCAAAGCCCTCCGAGAACTGTTCCAAAGACTGTCAGATGCAAATTTCACCATCCGTCCAAGCAAGTGTATTCTTGGGGCTGACAACATAGACTTCATTGGACATAAATTGAGCGAAGGTTTAAAGGGGCTACACGACGCCAACGTGCAGAAGATCAGGGATGCCCCGCGACCTACGACCAAGACGCAAGTCCGCTCATTTATGGGCTTGGCGAACTACTACCGGGAGTTCATACCAAACTTTGCGGCAGTCACAGCACCCCTGACTGATTTGCTGAGGAAAGGACAACCTAACATAGAGAAGTGGGAGGAGGCCCAAGAGCGAGCATTCCAGGCGGTTCGAGACATCCTAACCGAGAAGCCTGTTCTACACTTTCCTGACCCGTTGAAAACTTTCTTCCTGAGAACAGACGCCTCCAACGAAGGAGTAGGTGCAGTCTTGATGCAAGAAGATAACGGAAAACTCCACCCAGTGAGCTACGCCAGCAAAATGTTGACCAGAGCTGAGAGAAACTACTCGACCATCGAGAAGGAGTGCCTAGCCAATCATCTGGGCAGTAAGGCGATTCAAACTGTACCTTCTGGGAGTGCCATTTGTTCTCCAAACAGACCATCAACCCTTGAACTATCTAAACTCTGCAAAGTTTACGAATTCTCGTATTATGAGATGGGCGATGTTCTTTCAGAATTTTGACATTAAACTACAGTCTATCAAGGGTTCGCAGAATTTTGGAGCAGATTACCTGAGCAGAGCAGTTTGAATGAACATTTCTGTGTCCAGAACAATTTGATGAAACATGTTGATGCTCAGGACGGTTTACAAGACTGTGAGACAATTATTTTGATTTCATTTTGATGTGAAATTTTTATGGTTTGGTGTAGGTTTACACAGCCACAACCGTATTTTAAGATTTGAAAAGAAATTTTTGTGAAATTTCATTCTAAAGAGAGGGGTAATGTTACGATTGTGGTTGTGTTATCCTGTGAGAGCGTGCATGTGTTTATCGTAGGAAACGATCTGATATTTATTTGAGCTATCATGGTTATGTTTCACGTGCCTTTTTAGTAAGATGTTTGTTTGTTTTTTATGTTCGTGAGTAGAGCCGATTTCGTTTTGTTAAGTTTAGTCCAGAACGTTCTAGAAGGGTCGCACTGTCTAGTAACCTCGTATGTGTGACATCTAGTAGTTGGCAACAGTTCGTAACAGTTCGCTACATTTTGTTTTTCAGTGTGCGTGAATTGAGCAGCCTTAATTTTGTTTTGGGAATGTTCTCGTACTTTCTAGAGCTATCATAGAACGTGGTGATAGGGCTACCATACTTTTATGTGTCTTCATTATACATTAGGATTTAGAGCTGAAGTGAGCAGCCGAGTTTTTGTAGCCTATTTTAGCGATTCCAGAAGATTCTTATTTATGAGTTTCAGTTGCGTATTTCGTTCCGATTGGTTGCATTGTATTATTTCCGTAGATGATTCTAGAATTTGGTAGTATATATAAGACGGGCGCTGGGAAAGCCCGTTCGTACATTGTCTTGCTTTGTCAGCTGTAGAGACACGCAGTTTATTTGGGAGAGACGCTGTGTATGAGAAACTTTGTGTCGCAGTGTGGACATTGCACATTTGGAATTGCACTGTGTGGATATCGCATCGCTGAATTAAATATTGTTGGAACTGTTACTCCAGTATTGTCTACATCCTGAAGCCACGTGTGACGGATTGCAGCTGAACGAGGTTTATTTTAAAGAACCTTACGTGCGTGTGTCTGGTGTGTTTATCATACTATGACTACAACTCCACCATGTAACAATTGGCCTAATATTGGAAGTGCAAACTGGCCTGACATTGGCCCAATATTGGGTAAATGTTGGCGGCCAAGCTGGATCCATCCTAGGGCCAGTATGGTGAATGTTGACTGCCAATATAGTGCCAAGCTGGATCCATCATAGGACCAGTATGGTGAATGTCGGCTGCCTAGATTATGCTAAGCTAGATCCATTCTGGTGCCAACATTTAGCAAATAGTCTGCCAACATTTTTCCAACATTAATAGTATTGTTTTAGATTTGAATATTGGTAATTTAATCCCGCTTTCAGTCATCTGAGGAAAAGGACCATCATGCAAACATATATAATATAGCTTAATTATGCATAAGCCAACACTAGACCTGGACACTTGCCATTTTTCCTTTGCATGGCAAGATCAAATCAAACGTTCATCAAAATATACAACACCTACCTCAAAACACAACTTTAAAAAAAAAATTAAACTCAAAGATTAACAGTGATGCACAAGTTTAATCCGATATTTAGTTGTTGTTGTTTTTTTTTTTAAACTCTAACTATACCGATAGTAATTATAAGCATGCATAATAAATAATTAGGACGGTCGGTCGGGGCGGGCGATGGCGCAGTGGTTAAGGCAGCTGCCACCAATGCGAAAGGTGCGAGGTTCGATACCGGGTTATGGCGTTGGACGTTTTTCCTCTAGTGTCGCCGTTAATTCGGGCGGACCGTCGGGGGTTCATTCTTCGGGTACTCCGGCTCTTCCTCCCCCACGACTATGGTATCAACTTCAGCTCACCAAATAATTTCGAATATAAAATGATTTGAATTTCCAAAAACGTCAGTTGAGCTTGCCCTTAGCACCACGTGAATGGTCTGTGTTTATGTACAGTGTGTGAATGAATGCACGTGATTCACGTGAGCGTGCTTGTTGAGTTCAGTTCGCGGGGGCGCTTTGAGTCAATATTCAATTTGGTAAAGCACCTATTTAATGCGCGAAATTGATTTAATTTAATTTAATTAAGGACAAGGCTTACCTCAGTTAACCCTTTCCATCTTGATACATTACTGCCTGAAATAATTTGACTATGATAGCTCAAGAGTAGTGCCAGAACAGTTCTGGCATCATCATTGAACTAAAATGGTTGATCAATATCTCACGACCTATACCATAGCTTTCACAGGGCAATCTGAAGTTTAAAAAAATCACCCTCAGGCAGGATTTAATGGATTAATTACCCCCCCCCCCCCCAAAAAAAAAAAAAAAAAAAAAAAAAAAAAAAAAAAAAAAAAAACATGCCTGTCTGTAACGATACACAAAATGTAATAATAAACAATGCTCACAATTAACAAAACAATTTTTCTGATACATATCATATAAAAACTATATATAATTCGACTATGCCCTCAAGGAAATCAATTATGGAGCTACCAAAAGCAGGGTTGATATTCTTAACAAACCAAGGCATAAGAAAGGTAAAAAACTGGCCTGGGTGACGACTTATGACCCGTCTAAATCAGCAATTCTTCGAAATAATATTTCTATTCTCTATTCTAATCCGGAGAATGAAAATAATTTCCCCAGGAATATGATCATTTCAGCAGACAGGCGCCGTAAAACCTTAGGTGAACTGTATAAACCCACAGTCCCCAGGCGCTTTGTCCAACATGGTCCTCATCCCAGGCCTGGGTTTTACCCTAGCTCGGCCATGCGTTGTGATACGTGTGCACACGCCATCGAAGTCCAAGAGTTTAAATCTCCATGGGATGGACAACGGTGGCATATACGGCAGAACATGTCGTGTACAACACCAAATGTTGTGTATGTTATCCAGTGCTCGTGTCATACAACCGCCATGTTTTTGGGGTCTACTTGTAATCTTAAGCTGCTTGGCCAAATCACAAAAGTGACATCAACAACAAAAAGTGCTCTAAGTGTTCACTTGGTCAACATGTCGTTAGCACCTCCCATCCAGTAGATCGGACAGTACCCTTTCTGAAAATCTTTCCTATTGAACAAATGAAAGACGAGAGTGAACTGATCTTTCGTGATACGTGGTGGCAGGCCAATGTTGGAACTGTCTTTGTTGGCCTGAATTCACGCAAAGTCCTAGCTACCATGCTGAGGCTAGGAAGGCGGCAAACATATAATTATAATTAATCACTGACCATGAGAGAGAGAGAGAGAGAGAGAGAGAGAGAGAGAGAGAGAGACAGACAGACAGACAGACAGACAGACAGACAGACAGACAGACAGACAGACAGACACAGACAGAGAATGAATAAATGAATGAATGAATGAATGAATGAATGAATGATACTTTATTTCTCAAGGATGGAAACAATAGGCGCACAGGCCTCTTTTCATGTTTGTCCTTGCTAAACTACAACATTAAAAGCAACATTAAAACAATATGTTAACAGCACAAAACAAGCGGCTACGTGTGTTACATTGAGATACAAGTTCCACAGTCGCTGAAGATTACACACACACACAGCAAAATGTCAGGGTCTTGGGAGGGGGGGGGGGGGGCGATGTAAAGTGTGTTTATAGAAAGCGACTGCACACTTATGATACAGCTACTCATGTGTAGGAATTTAGTGAGCAGGCAAAACACTACGATAAAGAGGGCTATTATGTAAAAGCTAACAAGTGCAAAACGGAGGACCACAGGAAATCATTGACATGGCTCTTTTGGACATATTATCTACGTTTCTTTCAAGTTTGCTCAGAGATGTATTTAAAAGATTTCGTCCTAAACAATGGAAGATGTCTCGTTTGCTGTATATGTGGAGGAAGTGAGTTCCATAAATAGGCACCCGCGTAAGAAAGGCTGGATTTAAACAAATCAATTCGGGGCCGTTCAATGACGAGACTGTTCCTCAATGTGCTGTAAAGCCTTTCGCTCTCAGTGAAAAGCTTAGCCATGTAGAGGGGGGGCTTTACCGTTCAGTGCTTTGTGCATAAGTACGCACTTATTAAACGTAAGGTGTTGATGTAAAGGAAGGAGCCCTGTTGCCTGAAGCTTTTCCTCCAAAGTTAGAGAGGGGATTGGGAGGATCAGTTTAACTGCGCGATTGTATAAAGAATTAATTCGCTTAAGGTTAGCCTTACTACATCCGTCCCAAATAGTAGATGCGTAGTCAATGTGAGGTTTTATGTAGAAGTTCAAAAATAGTTTTTGTGTCTTAGTATCAATAATAGATTTTAATCTTGACAGTAAAAATAGCTTCTTTGATAATGTTTTCCCTAGTTGTGTTAGATGGGGCAACAAGCACAGTTGGTCATCAACAATTACCCCGAGGAGGCGATATTCCTTGACTTGCTCAATGGGAACTGAATCAAAAGAAAGGTTGAGTGAATGGGGGCGGAGCTGATGTTTTTGGCGTGTGGTGATTAGCATGCTTTTCGTTTTGGATGGATTTGCAAGCATTTGTTTATTTTTGCACCACAGTGAGACCTCCTGAAGACTAAGCTGAAGATTGGTTGATATTTCAGGTACAGTTTTCCCGCCAGCGTAAAGAGTTGAATCATCGGCATAACATGTCACATTCGGTATTTGGATTGGATATATGAAGTGGAAGATCATTTATAAACAAACAGAAAAGTAACGGTCCTAGTATGGATCCCTGGGGCACGCCACATTCAACAACCTTTTCAGAAGAGAAGTTAGTTATTTATTTGGGTTTAACGCCGACCAGGCGACTAAAGCCATCTCACGGCGGGATGGGTAAAAATCTGGTCAGCCAGACTAAAAGCAAGGTCTTAAGACAAGATGTAAATATATCTTAAAACTATGGCAGGCTAAAATGTCGCACACGTCTTTAAAAGAAATGTCTACAGACTCTCAAAAAGGGCAAAATAAAGAAATTCACATGCTATGAATGCCCAGATCTGGTAAAAAAAAAAATATTGCATTCTCTCACAAAATTGAAGATTTTGTCCGGGGGAACATCCCGGAACAAAACCTTCAAGGAGTCTGCTGTGAAGTGTTTATATCTCGTGTCAATTAGATCGGCACAATACAGGAAAAGGTGTCGAACAGAAAACTGCTCATCACAGGCAAAACACCACGGACGCTCATCCTGTTTAAGTAAGTAAGCGTGCGTAACATACGTGTGCCCGATGTGGAGCCGAGTAAGGACAGTCTCCTCACGGCGGCTGCCGCAGCGGAAAGGTAGACTGTCGGACAACGTAGGAAGAGCTTCATACAGCTTGTTCCCTTCCTCTTTGTCCCACTCGGACTGCCACTCGCGGGCTATGTACGCATTAATCACAGGTGTCAAATCACTATAAACAGTCTGTGTGTCAGGGAGAGGGTCACTGTGAGCACTGTTGGCAGCAGAATCTGCGATTCTGTTGCCTTCGATGCCCACATGGCCCGGGAACCAAATAAAAATGATGTCATAATATTCCTTCATCAAGTCTGCGTAGTGCTTTATAATCTGCACCAGCAGTGGGTCGTCTGTTCCCGCGCCCTGAAGGGCCTGCAGGGCAGAAAGAGAGTCAGACAGAATCAGGAAGATCCTTTTCCGAGACTGATAGGCATGCTTGAGTGCAAGCAGATTTGCCTGCAGTCCTGCACTAAAAACAGAGGAATGGTCAGGGAGGCGGAGCTTAAATGGGCGTCTAGGATGGCGAGCGGACACTGCAGCCGCAGCTACTCTCAAATCCTCAGACTTGGACCCATCCGTATAAAGACGACAATAGCCAGGAAAAATTGAAAGGAGTTCATTGAGGCTTTGGTGGTATATGGCTGGTGGAGTACAATCCTTCTTGTGGGCGGTCAAGTCCAGCACGATGTCAGAAACTGGTAGTAGCCAGGGTGGAGTGATGTGCTGTAGAAATTCCGAAACTTTGTCCAGGTCCACCCCGACCGCCTGCAGATGAGGTCGGACACGGAATGAAAGTGGACGGACAGCTCCCGGATGGGCATCGTAAATCTCTGCAAACGACGGGTTAAAAACACAATCATAGGCAGGAGTGTCTGGATGGGCCTTCAGCTTCAGAACGTAGCTGAGCATGAGACGGATTCGGCGGAGCCTGAGAGAAGGCTCCCCTGCCTCGGCATACAGACTAGGAACTGGAGATGTCCTGAAGGCTCCCAGACATATTCGCAGACCTTGATGGTGAATTGTTTTCAGAAGATGTAGAACAGGCTTGCACGGAGAGCCATATACCACAGAGACGTAATCTAATTTGGACCGAACAAGGGCCCGGTACAATCGAAGTAAGACAATGCGGTCTGCACCCCAGTCAGTACGACCAACGACACGACGAATGTCAAGGGCCTTCCGACAAGAGGTTCTAAGGTAGTGAACATGGTTGCAGAAGGTCAATCTTTTGTCAAAGATGACCCCTGAAAACTTTGCCTCTTTGGCCACCTTAATTCGCACTCCAGCAATGCTCAAGCTAGGTTCTGGAAAAAATTTCGTCTGGTTAGTAAAATGCACACAGACTGTCTTGGAGGGCGAGAACCTGAATCCGTTGAGAGACACCAACCCTGGATGCGATCAACGCACAGCTGCAAGCGCCTCACAAGGGACGCTAGCCCTCGACCACGTGCACACAAAGCAAAGTCGTCCACAAACAAAGAGCATTCAGAATCATCCTTGACGGCCTTTACAATGTTATTAATTTTAATACTAAATAATACAGGAGATAAAATGCTGCCCTGCGGGACACCCATCTCCTGTTCAAAGGAGTCGGAGAGGGTGGAGCCCACACGGACATGGAACGATCTGTTAGACAAAAAATTGTGAATAAAAACGGGCAGGTGCCCTTTAAAACCCATGTCCGACAAATCAGACATTATACCATACTTTCAGGTAGTGTCATGTGCCTTATCAAGATCGAAGAAAATTGCATAGACATGCTGCTTGTTGACAAAAGCATCTCGGATAATATAAGACTCAAAGCAGATTAGATGGTCAGTTGTAATACGGAAGCTCAGGAAACCGCACTGGAGGACTGTGACGAGACCCTGTGACTCAAGATGCCACACCAGGCGGGCGTTGACCAAGCGTTCCATAGTTTTGCATAAACATAATGTCAAAGCGATTGGCCGATAGTTGCCCGGGTCGGAAGGATCTTTACCCAGCTTGGGGATTGGCACAACCATAGCATGACGCCAAGATGGCGGAAATGACCAGTTATCCAGATACGGTTAAAGGCCTTGAGAAGTACAAGAGTGAATCCTCAGGCAGATGTGTTAGGAGATGATAGTGGATGGTATTTAATCCAGCAGCAGAGTCAGTACATTTCTGCATGGCTTGCTGCAATTCTGAAAACGTAAAAAGGGGCATTATAGTCTTCCGAGTTAACCGATATAAAATCACAAGTACAAGACTCTCGCTTCTCCTTCTCTCTCTGGAAGAAAGGTGAATAATGCTCTGTTGAAGAATGATGGGCAATGGTGGAGGCAAGCAAATTGGCCACAGCCTTTTATCCGTGACCAAACTGGCACCATCTCTAAGATGGCCGATAGAAGCCGAGCCGCCCCTGCCCCTAATTCTTCGAACAGTCTTCCAGACTTTTGGGGATGGAGTCCTAGAAGATAAAGATGAGACGAAGCTTCTCCAGGAAGCACGGCGTTCACGTTTTAAAATGTAACGGGCTTTCGCCCGCTGTCTTTTAAATATTAAAATATTTGCATGCGACGGATCGCGAAAAGCACGTCGCTGAGCAGATTTGCGCATTTTTGGGGCCTTGCGGCACTCTTCATTGAACCATGGTACTCTCGGCTTCCGAGGGAGTGATGTGGAAGTTCTAGGGATGGTTTCACATGCTACGTCCAACAAATTAGAAGTAAAACAAGAAACAGGTTCTTCAGCTGACATGACCACCTCCTCTGTAATATGAGACTGACAGAGGGAGGCGAACAGAGGCCAGTTCGCTTTCGTGAGATTCCAGCTTCCCACCGGCGAATCTTCCTCACAGCTGACTGATGACAGGACTACTGGGAAGTGGTCACTACCACACAGGTCGTCGTGAACCTTCCAGTCAAAGTCCAGCATGAGAGAAGGATCACACACAGTGAGGTCTAGAACAAAACTAGAGCCTGAACCTGAGTTCGAGTACGTAGGTGAGCCATCGTTAAAGACACATAGGTTAAGTTGAGAAAAAACATCTTCTAACATCTGACCTCTGCCATCATAGTGGTCACTACGGGGCGGTCCGTGGCGCAGTGGTTAAGGCGCCTGCCACCAATGCTAAGGGTGCGAGGTTCGATTACGGGTTCCGGCGTCGGATTTTTCTCCTCTAGTAAGTGTCACCGTTAATTCGGGCGGACCGTCGGGGGTTCTTTCTCCGGGTACTCCGGCTCTTCCTCCCCCACGACTTTGGTATCAGTTTCAGCCCACTTAATCAAATTTCAAATACAAACGATTTTGAATTTCCAAAAACTACAGTAGCTCGCTTGAGCTTGCCCTTAGCACCACGTGAATGTTCTATGTATATGTACAGTGTGTGAGTGAATGCGTGTGATTCACGTGAGCGTGCTTGTTGGGTTCAGTTCGCGGCGGCGCTTTGAGCCGATTTTCAATTGGGATAAAGCGCCTATTTAATGCGCTTATTATTATTACCCCCAAAGGTGAGCGTGACCGTTAAAATCCCCCATGAGAATAAAGGGAGGGGGCAGCTGATCTACTAAGTGAAAAATATCAGTACTACAGACCCGCAGGGATGGTGGCAGGTAAACACTGCATATGGTTATTGTCTTTTTCAAGGTAACCCGAGCTGCGACAGCCTGAAGACAGGTGTCGATGCTAACAGTGCTACATAAAATTTGGCTACTAATGAAAAGAGCCACTCCACCCGAGCGCCTCTCTGAATCAGATCCTTTGTGTATAGCGTGAAAACCATTAAAGGACACAGGGTCAGAAGTCTTCAGGTATGTTTCTTGAAGAGATATTACTGAACTTGACTAAAAGACGTAATTCCTCAAAGTTAGCTTGAAAACCACGACAATTCCACTGAAGCAGAGAGTACATGATTATGTATTATCTTGGGGTGAAGAGGTTTTCCTCCCTTTATCCTTTGATTTGGAAGGAGGTGAAGAAACAGAGGGGGGAGGGGGGGGCGGCTCCCGGGCCTCCTCTGGTTCTTCGGAGATGAAGAGGGTGGAACTGCCACCGCATCAGCAACGACAACTTCCACTCCCTCCATCCGCTCCTCCAATGCAGCATATTTGTTCTGAAGGGGGGGCATCAGTGTTCTCCTTCTGGGCCCGTGCGCACAGCGGTCCCATAGATTTCTTAGACTTCTGGTCCTGGGCAGCGTTCCTGCCGCTAGAGTTAACGGCCTTAGAAGGCTGACCAGAGCCAGAAGCCTTTGGATTAGACAGACTAACAGGTTTGCGTGGGGGCTGAGGCTTAGGGGCAACAGAAGGCGGCACTACAGGACTGGCAGTGTCCGCCTTTCTGCGTTCCCTGGCTCCTCGTCACCACCGGAGGAGGCTTACTCTCCAGGGGTGAGAGGAGCCGAGGCTCCGCCCCCAACCAAGAAGTTGGGGTTTGACATGCGAAGTCTTTGGTGGGGCGCTTGCCTGCCACCGCTGCACTGAATGTATACACAGATGTGTTAGAGGATGGGGCAGCCGCAGCTGCACCAGGGCCTTCAACCAGCTTTTTGGCTTCCAAAAAGGACAGCCCCTTCTCCACACGCACTTGCTGAATCCTGCCCTCGGATATCCAACGAGGGCATTTTTTGTCCGAAGCCATATGCGCCCCCTGGCAATTCAGACACAGGGGGGTGGCTTGCAGGACTCAGCAGAGTGTCCGGGCTTAGTGCAACGGGCGCATGAAGCCTCTGCCTGTCGGCAGGTCTTTTGCCCATGGCCATACTTTTGGCACTTAAAGCACCAGAGGGAGAGAGGGACGTACGTTTTCACTTTCAAGGAATAGTAACCTCCCCAGATTGTAGTAGGAGGGGTTGGGGTGCCAAACGTCAGGATTATGGTAGGGAGACGGATCTCCACACCACCTCGCTTGGAAGCGAAGCGCCTGACGTAAGTCATCCCCTGAGACTTAAGCATCCGTACAAGTTCATCTTCTGACAGTTCTGCCAAAGCTTGATCTTTGATTACGCCTCTTGACGAATTCATAGTTTTGTGGGGTGTCACCTCCACTGGAGTGTCTCCAATGGAAGAGATCCTCAACATCCCTTTGGATTGTGCCCGGGTACGGCACTCCACCAGCAAGTCACCAGACCTGAGGCGCTGGGCCTCAGGCCTGCCAACACGGCTCCTGAGGGTCTCCCCCACCAGAAATGGATTCAGCTTGGAAACAGGTTTGTCTGTCATCTTACTATGAACAATGAGGAAGCGAGGCCATACAGCTGACGCCTCAGGCGACGCCTCCTCACAGTCCGAGTCACTGTCATGTTCCATGTCGGTGGCGATGTGCCGCTTCTGTGCAAGTTTTGGTTTTCTTGTTTTTTATTCCATATTAAAATAGTAGAGATATTCATCCCCCGGGGGTCCCCGCCCGCCACCGAGCCCAACAAGGGAAAGTGCAACTGTCGGCGGGTCTCCAGCTGACGCACAATGTAGACTGCCCGAAAGATATACTCAAGGGGGTAAGCCCGATTTAAGCGTCTGAGCCACCGCCTTCTATCACACTGATGAATGCAGGGGAATACTGGCTAAAGCACCTAATCAGCAGCTGAGGCTATAGCATGGTGCTCCGTATATCAACCCGCATGTCAACAGTGGGATAGGGCTCAACGTGACAAGAGCCGATTGAATAGGCCGGTACGACTAGCCTCCCGTTTAGGTAGAAGTCAAGGCCAAAGTGGAGTGTTTAAGCCACCAGGATCCTCTTTTCCCCCGACACGGGTCTCCAAGCATGGCAAACACTTGGGATCCAAAGGACCAAAAGCTCACGTGTATTTTTAAGGACCAGTCCAACATGGTAAGACCTGGGTTAGCACAGCTCCTCAAAAACCGGACCAGTGAAAAAGACTGAATAACATATCTGCTGATATCAAGTCCTAAGCCTGGACAAAGATGGCACCCCTCTGCTAGACCACTCAGTCAGTGACTGAGGAGGGCCTTCAGGGACTGGTCCTTTTTCTCCCGGAGTCGGGCGGCCAGGTCCTTGAACACGTGTTGAGGACTTGCTCTTTGATGATGAGGTCACACAGTTCCTGGTATTCCTTGTTTAAACCAACCAGCTCTATCCATTTTGCCAGATAGCTTCTGACTCTCTCAATGAATAGGCGGGGTGTTTCTCCTTCTTCAGGCTTGCAGTTCCGAAATTGTCGCTTGTAACCCTCTTCAGTGAAATCGTACTGTCTCAGCAGGGCAGCTCTCAACTGCGTATAATCTTCGGCTTCTTCTCTTGGCAAGCGGGTATAAAATTCAAGCGCTTTTCCAGTTAGAAGTGCGCTCAGTTTGATTGCCCAAGTCTCTTGTCTCCAGTTATTCCTGCTTGTGAAACGCTCAAATCGCTCTAGGTAAGCGTCCATCTTATGTGAATTTTCTGCGAAAGGTGGTAGCTTTGGCGCACGGGCTGTTTGCTCTCTACTGGCTAAGGTTGTTGCTTCAGTAGCTCTCTGGCTCTGTGCCTCTATCTCCATCTGCTTCAGATGAATTTCATGTTGTCGCTGCCTTTCCGCCTCTAATCACTGTTTCTCTGCCTCTTCTCTCTCCTATTCTCGTTGTTTCTCTGCCGCTCTTCGCTGTTTCTCTGCTTCTTCTGCTTGGATTTCGAGTTTCCTGATTTCACGTTCTTTAGTTCTTTCTTCTTTCTCCAATCTCTATGTGATGAAGCTCTATGCTCGTGCGTAGTGCTCACACATTAGGTTAAATACGGTACGGTTTTTGTTAACGGTTTGTTTTGTGCCGATAGTCCGTGAGGCCCGTTGCTCACGTGAAATCTTTAAGGAACGTTTAACACGGGGAGTTTAGTGAGTACTGTTATAGTGAGTTCTAGGCGGAAGCTGTATTGCAGAGCAGTAAATGCGTTAGTACGGGCTTTCTTGTCAGAGGGATCAGATGTGTTTGAGATATCTAGTCCGTATTCCAAGACTCTGAAACCTAGAATTCAGGTATGTTTCTATATATGTATAGTTGCTTAGTTAAAGACAGTATGCGTTGCTAAGAGTAATTTGCTTGTATAGTGTTGACCGGTTTGGTTCAGTTATGTTGGTTTAGAATTCAGTGAAGTAACCGGTGTTTTGGGTTTACAGTTATTTACCGAGATGGATAACTAAAGGAATGGGAGTTAGTTCATGTACCGAGATGGATAATTAAAGGAATGTGAGGAGTGTATGTCTAAGTCGCTATGAAGATAGTACGTGGTTGGTTAAGCATAGTCTTTTCCAGGGTAGAGAATAGTGTATAGCGAGAGTGTTAAGTTATAGTCTGTTTCAAGGTAGTGGCAGAGTATGGGGGTGTTATGAAAGTGGTTCGGGTTATGGAGCACGTGTGTGTGTGAACTGAATGAACGTGTGAGTTGTTGTATCAGCCAGGTTACGTAATGTTTCTCATGTCATCCAATATGTTGTGTGTTTAGCAAGCGTTACGTTTTGGATCCTTGTTGTTGTGTTTAGAGTGCTTGTAAAGAGGGAGCGACGGACGCCGAGACGTCAGTCACCAAACCCAACGTGAGGTCATCACCCCTCCAGTTCTTCACTCAGGGAGTGAAGCGATCGGGACCGAGACACCCGAGTCGAAGCGAGAACTGCGCTACGGTACGAGTACGAGGACGTCCGTGATAAAGACACAGGACGACAGGAAAGAGCGTACAACGGACTTGCACGCCTAGACGTGAGAAGGACCAACGTAACCAGGCAATAACATCAAACACGTTGGAGACTGTGAGAACTGCTACCTAGCCTGGCAAAGATATTGTGTGTGTATGTGATATTAAGACGTGATAGTGGGGAAGGAGTGATGTATATAGCTTGATAGTTTTGTGAGCATTTTTCTTTTATTGTTTACTAGTGTATAAAAGTTACTTTAGAAAGGGAGCCCGTGTGTTGAGTTTTACCGCATGAATGTGCCCGTCTGAGTCAGTGTCGGTGTATGCGTCTGTTACGAATTCGAGGAGTTGAGCTCCTTCGAGTCCACAGTCCTTTCAATTTTTCAGGAATGTCTCCATTTCCGATGTCGCCATCTCTGCGTTTCACTGCTGGCTGTTTTCTCCGGCTACCCTTTCCACTGAGCCAACTGAAGAAGTCCCGTCGGAAGTGCCAATATGTTACGTGGAAAACAGTGGTGATTACTCAAGCGGTTTCTAGACTCTTCGGGATTCAACTCCGTGTGTCAAAAGATAATCAATTCCGCACTACGAAGGAAAAAAAAAAAGAAGGCTATTTTGGACATATTTTCTGAGGTCTTGTGAGCCTTGACCTTTCCGATGGCTCATTGACGTTTCAGGTGGACCAACCAAATTTGTATGAAAAGAAAGGCCTTACCATCAGGTACCCATGTGCCAAGTTTGGGTTTTAAGTTGTGAATTAGTACTTGAGAAAACAAATCTGTTGTCAAAATATGGCTATTTTGGACAGGTATTTCCTGAGCTCTTGTGACCCTGTACCTTTCCAAGGGGTCATCCAATTAGCATGCATAGCTAGGTCTTACCATGAGATATATCTCTGTAGCATGTTTGGGTTTGAAGTTGTGCCTAAATTGGCATTTTTTACACACAATTGCAAAACCTCTTGGGACCCTTGACCTTTCTGAGGGATCATCCAAATTTGTATGTATAGATAGGTCGTACTATCAGGTATCTTTGTATCAAGTTTGGGTTTGAAGTTGCGAATAGTATTTGAAAAAAAACAACATACATTTTCAAAACAAAACCTCTATTTTTTACCCATTTCCTAATCTCTTGTGATCCTTCACCAAACCCAGGGGTCAATCAAATTAGTATGCATGGAAAGGTATTACCATCAGGTATATTTGCACCATGTTTGGGTTTGTAGTTATGAACAGTATTTGTAAAAATATGCATTTTGTCAAAATATATGGCTATTTGTTAGCTATTTCCTGATTCCCTGTGACCGTGGCCTTTGTGATAGTTCACTCAAATTGCTATGTTTAGAAAGGTCTTGCCACAAAGTATTATTAGGCCAAGTTTGAAGACTGGCTTGAATAGAAAATGCCAGTGTTAAAGTTTACCAGAGACGGTGGGGGACGGACAAGAGACGATGGACGGACGACCACTGGCCCAGAACATAGACTCAATTTTGCTTTGCACGTGAGCCCAAAACATGTATTTTGAGAAAATCGGCAACTCGTGGTTTGGAAAAGTCGACAGCTTTCTATCGTGTTTCAGATAAATCTGAGCGTGACACGTCGCATTCTAGGCGCCACAAAGAAGCCTGGCTTCAGAGTAAGCAGGCAAATTATCATCGTTTGCTGTGCTTGTGGCTCGAATTCCCGCCTTTGAAGAAAAAATGATGAGGTTGATTCCGTTTGCAGATAATCGATATTTACGTTTTTAGCGCTTCATTTGTGACCCGGTGGAGAAAAACTCATGTGATTAGCAAGGACATGGACGGATTGACTGCAAATTGGCCCGTTTTGGAAGTTTTTGTAGTGCACTTTTGAATTGTACCGATGATATTTACCGTACGATTTGCCAACGCTTGCCGACGATCTTTTTGTTGACATCGGAATCGTGACACCGGTTGAAACGCTTAAAACCCGGAATTCGCACACACAAATCACGGAAATATAAAGCTGGCACATTTATCAGCTTTTACGAATATGTTTCATTGATGTATTTACTGGAAACGCACAAAAACAATAGACTGAAGCTCTATTCAGCGCGCACATCGCGCCTTCCAGAGTAAAATTAACTTTCGGACGCCTTTTCGGACGCCTTTTTTTCGAAGCGATTTCGTTCCTTTTCCTCTGGTTTCACCACTTTATCAAGCTGTGTTATAGAGTCTATACTACTGTAGGTTTGATCTCTTCTTTATAGCGTAAAATATACGTTATATGGTTTTCAAAATAAAATACAAATTGCGTTACGTCTTTTTGCATGACACGCCATGCGTTTTGACAACTACCAAATAAAAGCTCACTTACCTTTCCACCTCGCTGCACGACTGATGAAACTATTGTCAAAGAGCCAACACAAAAAGAAGAGCGTTTGGCGCGTCACTGGCAGCATTCTAAGTTCGACTCAAGAGTTAAAACGAGAGGGGCGCTTTGTTGTCTAGCAGGCGGCTAGAGTATCTAACTTGGTTTGTCATGAGGTGGGATACACAAGATGGGCCTGAACTATATCGTTGGAAAATGGCAGGGCACGCCGTCATCGAATATTCAAAGTGACGTCAGAGTCTCAAGGTGACGATGTTCTCAACATATACAAACTCAAGCAAAACTCATCATAGGTGAAAAGAAAAGGGGAGACTGCCAGCGCTAATACTTTAGAAAGGTTACAAAGTAAAGTAGGTTATAGCACTGTCAGAGGAGAGAAATGTGCATGATCGACCAGTGATCATAGATCTACTGTGGCCCAAAGCACACCAAAAAAAGATAGGAAAAACCCACCATCAAGCTGCCCACGCAAGGAATAGCTATCGGAACTTGGAACGTTCGCACACTCTACCAGTGCGGCAAAGTGAAGGAACTCACCCACGAGTTGAAGCGCTATCGCTGGGACATTGTAGGACTTGCAGAAGTTCGATGGACAGGCTTCGGAGAAACAACAACAGATGAAGGCCATAAAATCTGGTTCAGTGGAAAAGAAACCAAGCACGAACATGGCGTAGCTTTTATCGTAAGGAAAGAGGTGGCTAGAACTGTCATCAGCTGCACCCCCGTGTCAAGCAGACTAATCTCCATCCGCATCTCCGCCCGACCGCACAACATCACTATCATTCAAGTATACGCTCCAACAGCAGATCATGATGATGAAGAATTAGAAGAATTTTACGAACAACTGGACAACATCATCAAAAAAACACCTAAGAAAGACATTCTGACTGTCCTCGGTGACTGGAATGCAAAGATCGGCCCTGACGCCTACCAACATTGGGCAGGAACAGCTGGCAAGTTTGGCCTTGGAGAAACAAACGACAGAGGCCTGCGACTTTTAGAGTTCGCACAGAGTCACCGTCTCACCGTTGCTAATACCCTCCATCCACACAAGAAGTCAAGAACAGTGACATGGCAATCGCCAGGAGGCCTGGTCCATAACCAGATTGACTTCATCTTGCTGCCTCGACGATTCAAATCCAGCGTTAACAAAGCACAAACGAGGTCCTTTCCTGGCGCTGATATTGGCAGCGACCACAACCTCGTCCTTACTAGCCTCAAGTTGAAGCTGGCATTGAAACGAGATAGCAAGAGCCCTCGCATCAGATTCGACCTCCAGAAGCTAAAAGACCCGGAAGTAGAAGAGCTCTTCCAAGCCCAGGTGGGAGGCAGATTTGCAGCCTTGGCTACTTTGGACTGTGACGTAGACACCCTTGCTGGAAATATAAAAGAGGTGTTACTTTCTACAGCAGAAGAAGTGCTGGGGAAGCAGAGGAAGCGCAAACAGCCCTGGGTCACCGATGACATCCTCGATCTCTGTGATGAGAGGAGAGCCTGGAAGAAAAAGAGAGGCCAAGACCTCACATCAGCAAACAAGTACAGATTTGTCAACAAGAAGATCAGGAAGAGGATGAAAGAAGCCAAAGAAGATTGGATTGAAGACCAGTGTTGTAGCGTGGAAGAGGGCATGGCGAACGGCAACAGCAAGAAGGCTTATGAAACGCTAAGGACCCTCACCAAGACTCAACAGCGAACAGCCACAGTCATCGAAGACAGCAGCGGCCAACTCCTTACGGAAAACACTGCTGTACTAAACAGATGGACTGAGTACTGCCGAGACTTGTATAACTACAAGGCTGAGCCAGACACCAGCATCCTCCAAAACAACCAGGCTGGGGCCAGGAAGGCTGAAGACCTGCCAGTGTTAGCTGAAGAGGTGGAAGCAGCCGTACGCGGCCTGAAGGGAGGAAAGTCTCCAGGTGTAGACAACGTACCTGCTGAACTGTTCAAACATGGAGGAGAAGTAACAACGAAGGTCCTCACTACACTCTGTCAAAAGATCTGGGAGCAAAAGAAATGGCCAGTAGAATGGACACAGTCTCTAGTGATCCCGCTCCCCAAGAAAGGAAACTTGAAACAGTGCCAGAACTACAGAACTATCAGTCTGATAAGTCACCCTAGCAAAGTAATGCTTAGAATCATTCTCAACCGCCTCAAAACTTTCGCCGAGGAACTGCTGGCAGAAGAACAGGCTGGCTTCAGAGTTGGAAGAAGCACTGTAGAGCAGATTTTCAACTGCCGCGTCCTGATCGAGAAACATCTGCAGCATCAGCGCGAACTCTACCACAACTTCATTGATTTCAGGAAAGCATTTGATCGCGTCTGGCACAACGGACTCTGGCAAGTCATGAGATCGTTCAACATAGAGGAGGGACTGATCCAAATGATAGAAGCGCTTTACAAGAACGCCTGCAGCGCGGTTCTACTTAACAATCAGTCAGGCGAGTTCTTCAGGACGACGATCGGTGTCCGTCAAGGATGCCTGCTCTCTCCTGTCCTTTTCAACATATTCCTGGAGAAGATCATGCAGGAAACCCTCCACGACCACCATACTTCAATCTCTATTGGTGGCAGATCCCTGTGCAATCTTCGATTCGCAGACGACATTGACCTCATGGCAGGCAGCAATAGTGAGCTCCAAAACCTGACAGACAAACTTTCAAGTAGCGCAGGGTCTTATGGCATGGAGATCAGTACGGATAAAAGCAAAGTGATGATCAACACCACAAGCGACAGCAGCAGCAACATTCACATGAACGGCCAGAAGCTAGAAGAGGTCAATAGCTTCAAGTACTTGGGAGCCACCCTGTCCAAAGACGGTAGTTGCATAGCAGAGATCCGTATCAGGATAGGTACAGCAACATCCGCAATGGCCAGGCTGGACAGGATATGGCGAAGTAACACCATCAGCTTCACCATCAAGTACAGGCTTTACAAGTCCCTCGTAGTGTCTATTCTGCTCTACGGCTGTGAGACTTGGACACTGCTTGCAGACTCAGAAAAGAAAATCCAGGCCTTTGAGAACAAGTGCCTGAGGAAGTTGCTCCGCATCTCGTACCGCGAGCACAAGACCAACGAATATGTACGGAGCATCGTCATTTCCCTGGTGGGCCCACATGAACCCCTTCTGGCAACCGTGAAACGGCGCAAGCTTGCTTGGTTTGGCCACGTGACCCGACACAACACCTTGTCCAAGACTATCCTCCAAGGCACTCTCGAAGGAAGTCGTCGGCGAGGTCGTCAGAGAAAGAGTTGGGTCGCAAACATAAAAGAATGGACCGAACTCGAGATGCCAGACTTGCTTGCCACAGCCCAAAATAGAACTCAGTGGAGAGCACTGTCTGTTGCTGCTGCCTTTCAGTCCCCCCAACGCCCAGTTCGGGCAAGGGACTGATGATGATGATGATGTGACCCTTGACCTTTCAGATGGCTCATCCAAATTAGTATGCATAAAAAGTCCTTACCATCAGGTATCTCTGTACAAAGTTTGGGTTTGAAGTTGTGAATCGTACTTACGATACAACATCTTTAAAAAAAAGGAAAAAAAAAAAAAAAGAAGGCTATTTTGGACATATTTTCTGAGGTCTTGTGAGCCTTGACCTTTCCGATGGCTCATTGACGTTTCAGGTGGACCAACCAAATTTGTATGAAAAGAAAGGCCTTACCATCAGGTACCCATGTGCCAAGTTTGGGTTTTAAGTTGTGAATTAGTACTTGAGAAAACAAATCTGTTGTCAAAATATGGCTATTTTGGACAGGTATTTCCTGAGCTCTTGTGACCCTGTACCTTTCCAAGGGGTCATCCAATTAGCATGCATAGCTAGGTCTTACCATGAGATATATCTCTGTAGCATGTTTGGGTTTGAAGTTGTGAATAGTATTTGGGAAAAAAATACATTATGTAAAAAAATAGTTATTTTGATCTAGTTTCTGATACCCTATGACCTTGGCCATTGCAAGAGGTCTCTCAATATAGTATGTCTGTGAAGGTCTTGCCACAAAGTATCCTTGGACCAAGTTTGAAGACTGTGGCTTCCGATAAAAAGCCAACGTTTAAGTTTACCACGGACGACAGACGACAGACGACGGACGCATATGAACGACACTGTCTCAAAACATAGACTCACTTTTGCTTTGCACCTGAGCCCCAAAATGAGTGTTTCCATATGTTTGACGCGACAGCAGTTTGGCATTGTATTACCCCATTGAGTGATTCTGAGGTGAAGGGAGCAAGGCTTTGAGCAACAGGTTTTTTCTGCTTTAAAACTGTCCGTCATCGGGACATACAACATAACAACACATGGCTCAAATGTATCACCAATCAACATATGTGTGACCTTTGTGCCAATAAGTAAAGGGATGGCTTCTGGTCCGGCAAAATCCACGTTTTCCTAAAATTTAAACATTTCTGACACATCTGTCGAACCCCGTGACCCTTGCGATGAGTAGACTAAATTAGTATGCATTGGAAGTTCTTATCATCACCTACAGAAGGGTTTGCAAAGATGTTGATAATAACTACAATTCTATGCCTAAATTGGCATTTTTTACACACAATTGCAAAACCTCTTGGGACCCTTGACCTTTCTGAGGGATCATCCAAATTTGTATGTATAGATAGGTCGTACTATCAGGTATCTTTGTATCAAGTTTGGGTTTGAAGTTGCGAATAGTATTTGAAAAAAAACAACATACATTTTCAAAACAAAACCTCTATTTTTTACCCATTTCCTAATCTCTTGTGATCCTTCACCAAACCCAGGGGTCAATCAAATTAGTATGCATGGAAAGGTATTACCATCAGGTATATTTGCACCATGTTTGGGTTTGTAGTTATGAACAGTATTTGTAAAAATATGCATTTTGTCAAAATATATGGCTATTTGTTAGCTATTTCCTGATTCCCTGTGACCGTGGCCTTTGTGATAGTTCACTCAAATTGCTATGTTTAGAAAGGTCTTGCCACAAAGTATTATTAGGCCAAGTTTGAAGACTGGCTTGAATAGAAAATGCCAGTGTTAAAGTTTACCAGAGACGGTGGGGGACGGACAAGAGACGATGGACGGACGACCACTGGCCCAGAACATAGACTCAATTTTGCTTTGCACGTGAGCCCAAAACATGTATTTTGAGAAAATCGGCAACTCGTGGTTTGGAAAAGTCGACAGCTTTCTATCGTGTTTCAGATAAATCTGAGCGTGACACGTCGCATTCTAGGCGCCACAAAGAAGCCTGGCTTCAGAGTAAGCAGGCAAATTATCATCGTTTGCTGTGCTTGTGGCTCGAATTCCCGCCTTTGAAGTGAAAAATGATGAGGTTGATTCCGTTTGCAGATAATCGATATTTACGTTTTTAGCGCTTCATTTGTGACCCGGTGGAGAAAAACTCATGTGATTAGCAAGGACATGGACGGATTGACTGCAAATTGGCCCGTTTTGGAAGTTTTTGTAGTGCACTTTTGAATTGTACCGATGATATTTACCGTACGATTTGCCAACGCTTGCCGACGATCTTTTGTTGACATCGGAATCGTGACACCGGTTGAAACGCTTAAAACCCGGAATTCGCACACACAAATCACGGAAATATAAAGCTGGCACATTTATCAGCTTTTACGAATATGTTTCATTGATGTATTTACTGGAAACGCACAAAAACAATAGACTGAAGCTCTATTCAGCGCGCACATCGCGCCTTCCAGAGTAAAATTAACTTTCGGACGCCTTTTCGGACGCCTTTTTTTCGAAGCGATTTCGTTCCTTTTCCTCTGGTTTCACCACTTTATCAAGC
Source organism: Semisulcospira habei (assembly GCA_036245525.1). Taxonomy (NCBI): domain Eukaryota; kingdom Metazoa; phylum Mollusca; class Gastropoda; family Semisulcospiridae; genus Semisulcospira; species Semisulcospira habei. Next base: position 52,790,357 of record BTPG01000002.1, on the reverse strand, counting down.
TGTGTTATAGAGTCTATACTACTGTAGGTTTGATCTCTTCTTTATAGCGTAAAATATACGTTATATGGTTTTCAAAATAAAATACAAATTGCGTTACGTCTTTTTGCATGACACGCCATGCGTTTTGACAACTACCAAATAAAAGCTCACTTACCTTTCCACCTCGCTGCACGACTGATGAAACTATTGTCAAAGAGCCAACACAAAAAGAAGAGCGTTTGGCGCGTCACTGGCAGCATTCTAAGTTCGACTCAAGAGTTAAAACGAGAGGGGCGCTTTGTTGTCTAGCAGGCGGCTAGAGTATCTAACTTGGTTTGTCATGAGGTGGGATACACAAGATGGGCCTGAACTATATCGTTGGAAAATGGCAGGGCACGCCGTCATCGAATATTCAAAGTGACGTCAGAGTCTCAAGGTGACGATGTTCTCAACATATACAAACTCAAGCAAAACTCATCATAGGTGAAAAGAAAAGGGGAGACTGCCAGCGCTAATACTTTAGAAAGGTTACAAAGTAAAGTAGGTTATAGCACTGTCAGAGGAGAGAAATGTGCATGATCGACCAGTGATCATAGATCTACTGTGGCCCAAAGCACACCAAAAAAAAAAAGATAGGAAAGAGAGGGGGCGCTAAGAAAGTGACTGAAAGCAATGCATATGTTTCGGTCTTGGCGACCTCTTCAGCACACCATCACGAACACTGGATGAGGCAGGAAATTCTGCCTACCTGCAATGACAACCACAGTTTACTGTGGTGTCTGCAGGGGCATACATTCCATGCCACCACCTAGAGTTAAATTTCCATGCACCCTAAAAGAGAACCTACCAAAAGGGGGGAAGGGGTTGCAGTCGATATTGTAGTGATAAATGAAAAGAAAAGGGGAGACTGCCAGTGCTAATATTTTAGGAAGGTTACAAAGTAAAGTAGGTTATAGCACTGTCAGGGGAGAGAAATGTGCATGATCGACCAGTGATCATAGATCTACTGTGGCCCAAAGCACACCAAAAAAAGATAGGAAAGAGGGGGCGCTAAGAAAGTGACTGAAAGCAATGCATATGGAAGCACATCATAGTTCATGGAATAAGCTGGCGTGCAATCAAGGCGGAGCTACAAGATAGCCCTGGGGACGGATGCTTAACAGCCTTCTAACTCTTAAAACACTGTTAAAAGTTAAAATTTACAAACGTTTTGTAAAACTCGTGTTTAGCGCACTTAGATGCGATGCACGACAGACGTCTAAATTGTAAAACAGTTTTAAAAGTGAAAATTAAAAATCGTTTTAAAAAATCGTGCTTAGCACGCTTAGATGCGATGCACGGAACGCTTAACACTGTTTTAGCGACGAATTTTGCTTGTAACTTTAGAAGTGCTCGGAGCTATTCTAAATGTGCTAAAACGCTTTTAAAATGGAATGGACGCTGAATGGGCGTCATTTTGAATCAGCCGCTTCATTGACTTCGACAACATCAGCAAAGAAAAATTAATAGAGATCACTGCGTCCTTTCGGACGAAATATAACGACGAACATCATCGGTTTCAGCGTTTGAGATTTACTGAAAAGGGTTGAAAAGCATTGGGAAGTGAAATATTGTCCGAGAGATCGGCGGAGGTCAGCTGGCGTAACACACCTGACTTTGTATATAATTATAATAAGCTCGATTACCATCAAAAGCACCATCAGCCAGCTGCGCGACGGAGCGGCAGACAGTCAGCGAGACAACCTCCCCACCAACCCCCCTGGCCCCCCCCCCCACCCCCCGCCCCCCCCCCCCCCCCGGACGAAATCAACGGAAGTTGGAAGTCCCTGACCCTGTTCAAGTTCATCATCATCATCATTACCATCAATGCCTCAATAGCGCAGTCGGTAAGCCATGCGGGCAAAAATGTCACTTTTGAAACCACGACTGGCGTGGTTCGAGCCAAAGCTTTTCCTTTTTTTTTTTTTTTTTTTTTTTTTTTTTTCTTGTGTGTTTGTTTTTATTGTGCTGCACTTCTTTTATTATTTCCATATTCCTTCAGCAGGACTGCTTACTCTGCCGAGAAAAAATTGTTGGTTATTTTTTTTTTATTTTGGTGTGTGGAAATGTGAGTCTCCGCCGGACTTGGAGCAGCCGTCTTAGCGGGAGTGGAACTGACGAGTGACGCAATAAAGTTAATTGACGTCAATCTTATAGGTGTTAGTTCTTTTTCTTATGAACTTTCAGTTCGTCAGCTATTATGTCTCGTCATACCTGCAGTTGCATCCTCATTATCAGAAAAAAATAAGTTGCAAATTGTGTAATTGTTTCTGCATATATTCTGAACAGGCCTAAATATTACTCAATATTGTGGTTTAATTGTCTTTGCTAATCGTGTTTCTTTTTTTATTGGGATTTTCTCTCAATACTAGTGATCATAAATCTTTACTGCGAATGAATTATTCAAGGAACCCCCCTATCAGTCTATTTATATATCGGTGACGTAGTGCGGTAGGCAGTTTTTAGCTAAAACATTGTTAGCCTTTTTTAGAAACGTGTCGTGCATCAGTTTTCAAAGTGTTTTAAAACTTCTTTTAACTAAAACGATTTTAACTTTAAAATGCTTTTAATTTAGAAGGCTGTCAAGCATCCGTCCCCTGGGCGGGAAGAAATGTGCGCGTGCCATAGACTCAACGTTGATTTTTTAAAATTTATTATAGTAGGTAAGTAGGTTCACTCAATTTGTTTTCTAAAAACTGCCACAAAACAATTGCACCACTCGAAAGTACACGTTTAATGAATAATAATGTGCACATGTCAAACAATTAAACAATTATGTTGGTTGGCTTTCGAGTTATGTGCATTTGAATATGAAACAAGAAAGGCAAAGCCCTTATGGCTCATGTGTATTGACAGATCGACACGTGTCTGACAATAAGTAAAGGTTTGGCTTCTGTACTAACGTTGACTTATTTCCTAAGATCTTGTGAACCTTGGCCTCTCCGAGGGGTCATCCAAATTAGTATGCATAGATAGGACGTACCATCAAATATCTCTGTAGCAAGTTTGGGTTTGGATTTGTGAATTGTAATTGAAATAAAACATTTTTTTGTCAAATATGACTATTTTCTTTACCTATTTCATGATCTCTAGTGACCCTTGACCTTCCCGAGGTATCATCTAAATTAGTATGCATATATACGTATTACCATTAGGTATCTCTGTAGCAAGTTTGCGTTTGAAGTTGTGAATAGTACTTGCGAAAAAATCTTTTTCAAAATATGGCTATTTTGGAACTATTTCTTGAGCTCTTGTGACCCTTGGCCTTTCCAAGGGATCAACCAAATTTGTATGCATAGAAAGGTCATACCATCAGGTATCATTTTACCAAGTGTGGGTTTGAAGTTGCGGATAGTATTTGAGGAAAAAAAAACATTCTTTTTGTAAAAATATGTGATTTTGAACTTATTTCTTAAGCTGCGATGACCCTTGACCTTTCCGAGAGATCAACCAACCTAATGTGTGTATAAAGGTCTTACCATCCGGTATCCTTATACCAAGTTTGGATTTAAAGTTGTGAATAGTATTTAATTAAAGAAAAAGTCCCCAAATAGCTATTTGTGATATTATTTTCTGATCCCCTGTGACCTTGACCTTTGTGCTAGTTCGCTGAAATTTGTATGTTTAGAAAGGTCTTGCCACAAAGTATCCTTGGACCAAGCTTGAAGACTGTACCTTGAATAGTCTCCGAGAAAACGCCAACGTTAAAGTTTATGACGGACGGCGGACAGACCACAGGCCCAGAACATACTCACTTTTGCTTTGCACATGAGCCAATAAAATGACCTCTTATTGCATTTTTAAGGCGAGCTAGGCCACTTCAGCTCAGTGTTTATGGTTTATGTTTTATTGTACATCATTAGAATCAGTATTTGTCTGTTCTGAACGCTCCTTCATGCTCATTTAGTCAGGTATGCTAACAGTTGCCATGGTAACGAACACTAAGTGACCGTTAAACCTGGATGCTAAGGAAATAAAGTTCGGCTACCATTGATGCTTCTGAAAAGCCAAATTTGGTAAAAATTATCAACTGATATCATCAATATGGAATGTCAGTGACGAATTTGAATATCTTACCTGGCTTTGAAGAAAAAAAAATTATATGAATGTTCTGGTTTGGGTCATTTGTTGAGTATGTTAGCCAAGGGAAGTTATTCATCCCATAATAAACGTATTTGTGAAATTGCGTTTAAAATTTCACTATCATCTGACATAACATTTTCAGATAATTATTTGTTTCCTCATTATGTACCACTCCCCCACCCGGGTCTGCCCTGGGGGACTTGGGTGCGGTGATCAACTTTATAGTTCCCAGGGTCACCCTGGTCAGCCCCACAGGGTTGGCTTTCTCTTCTATTCTGGGGCATGTGTTTCTGTCTACCCTTGGTCCATTCACCTGTATTTTCCTTTTTAAAACTCGGCCTACTGCCTGCGCTGCCTGTAGCTATTGATATTGGCTGTGCGTTGGTAAATGGTCTTAGCTTTATTTAGGCCCATCTAACGTGTTGGACCGGATGGCGACATACATTCAATATTCTGTTTAGTTTTTTTCACAAGCAGTGCAGGCACGTCCTGAGAAAGTCTTGTTGCTGTCGAGACGTGAGACGTTAAGCAATGTACGATCAATCATTATGTATCACCCCCCCCCCCCACTCCCCCTCCCCCTCCCCCCCCCCCCCCACCAAAAAAAACAAATTACAATTTTGAGAAGACCGCAAAAACAAGTTTTAGCAATGTGCCGTGTTTTCCCCATTATACACAGATCTAACATGTCACCTGAAATCATTAACTTAGGATGTTTTTAGCAGGATAAAACCGTTATGCAGTGTAGACATGCAACCTTTTCAGAAACCATGTATGTACTATGACCCCATGCTTTAGTTTTGCATGCTTAGTGCGTATTACTTGTTATACTCAGCCTGCACACTTATTGCGTCCAGTTTGTTAATACTGAAGCACTATGTCACATCTGCTTGGTGACAGTAAACCATTTTAACAACATTCAAAATTGCTAGGATCACCAAGCAAACCCAGGTGGATTTCTATCTATCTATATCCCGTAGTCTTGCCGACCGTTGGGGCACCACTGATGACTTGGCAACCAGCTCCCTCCATTCCTCTCTGTTCTCTGCCATTCTCAGCGTATCGCCCAGCTTCAGTCCTGTCCATAGATATTGTCCTCCCATCTTTTCCTCTGTCTTCCTCTCCTTCGTCCTCCTTGCACAGTGCCTTGCAGGATTGTTTTGGCAAGCCCTGCTGAACGCGTGACATGCCCATACCACTTCAGTTTGGGTTTTTTTCACAATGGCTTATAGGTCTTCATAGGGCTCGATGGCTTGCCTGATTCTGCTTCCCACTTCCACGTTCGTGATTTGATCTATGTATGAAAAGACGGGTACAACACAATTTATTAATATTTCGGGTAAATACCCTTTGTCAAAATAGACAAACAAACAGAGAGATCAGCCGCTACTTATCTTCATTCGCAGAAGGAATGAGTTGCCACATTCCTTCTTTAATGAAGATAAGTAGCGGTCGATCTATCTGTTTGTTTGACTACTTTGACAAAGGGTATTTACCCGAAATATTAATAAATTGTGTTGTACTCGTCCTTTCTAAGGGTTTTTCTTTCTCCGTTGGGTACTTCTTTGCATTTTACACGTTTGGCAGTCACCTTTTTGGTCTGGATTGATCTATGTATGACATGCCAAGCAGCCTTCGAAAACATCTCATTACAGTGGCTTGTATCCTCCTTTCAAGGTCTGCTGCGAGGGTTTATGACTCGCAGGCATACAAGAACACTGCGATGACTAAGGAGCGCATCAATCTGATCTTGGAGCGGAGTGTGATGTTTCTGTCTTGCCATAATGGTCGTTAATGTTGTCAGTGCTGTTGTTGTCTGCGCAATCCTGGACAGTATTTCTGGTTTTGATCCCTCATCTGTCACAATGGCTTCTAAGTATTTGAATTTATTGACGGTTTCCAGTTTTTGGTTTCCAATCATGACGTCAGTGCCAATGCCACTGGTGTTATTGGTCATCAGTTTGGTCTTCTCTGCACTGATTCCATTCCATACGCAGTAGTTGTACTGTCCAGCTTTTCCTCCAGCTGAGCTAGCTCCTTCTCTGTTTCTGCAAGACCATCAATGTCGTCTGCAAAGCGCAAGTTCGTGACTGTTTTGCCTCTAATACTGACAGATCCTTCATGACCATTCAGAGCGTCTGTCGTGATTCTTTTCGGGAAGATGTTGAAAATAGTAGGTGAGAGTAAGCACCCTTGTCTGACTCTGACTGGTTCTGAACCAGTTTTCTATTTTGCCGTTGAAGCAGACTGCGCTAGTGGCCTTGTTGTAAAGGTTTGCTATGACTTTGATCAGGTTGGCATTGATGTTGTATAGCTTCATGGTGGACCAAAGGGCTGCCTGTCACACCTTGTCAATCGCTTTCTTAAAATCCACAAAGACATGATAGAGGTTTTGCTGGTGCTGGAGTTACTTCTCACGTAGTACTCTCAGGTTGAAGATCTGCTCAGTTGTGCTGCGCCCTGGTCTGAAGCCTGCCTGTTCCTCAGCTATGATTTCCTCTGCCTGTGGCTTCAGCTTGTTAGGATCTTTAACATGACTTTGCTTAGGTGGCATATAAGACTGATCGTGCGATAATTCTGGCATTGATGTAAGTTGCCTTTTTGGGGGAGAGTTATTATAAGGTGGATTAGGTATTGTGAATCAACCTTACCTCATGTAGACACAATAATGCACTATTGAAGCACCCCAGTGCTTGTTTGTTTTCCTCTGTAAAAACGTCACGCAGACAACTGGTGTTCAGACAGAATGTATGTTAGATTTAAGCAGAAGGTGGGTACAGTAATTGGCAATATTTGTCAGGGTCCATACTCACAACCATAGGTGCCTAACTTAGATGTAGTTGTACTTGGCAAAGTGTGACTCACTGGAGCAACCAATCTGCCCGGGCGGTTTCGTCGTTGTAAGAGTATCTGTGTATGTTTACTGTGGCTGCAGATGACGTTGGGCGTTCTTACCATAGAACAAAATTCCATTTCTATCATTGTTCAACATTCCTATAAGTCGGAAGGGTAAGGCAAGGGTACATATACATGAACACTTGTCTCACACGAGTTTACATTTATGTTTTTTTGTGTGTGTTTTAGCATATACACATTATGCTTATACATCTGTGCAGTTTACACAAACTGTTAATGCTAAATATATTCCGTTGAAGACGGAAAAATGGTTTAGAGATCTGTCAGCTTAGAGGAGTAGGGCTGTTCCTAAAGCATCAGAAAGTGCAATCTAGTTTGTTACTCGCCCCTGCACTGTGTTCATTGAATGCACAGGACATAGCCAGATGTTACATTACTTGAAATAGGAGAGACTGAATTCGTAATGAAACATAGTGATTTACCACAAGTAAATAAAATATTTAACATTTTGTATATCTGGCAATATATAAATCAGTTAGTTTGTAATGACACGCATATACAGCTTGAAAAAAAACAGCCTGTTCACATCAAACCTCATACACACCCGTTTTGAAAGCTCATGATGATTGCTGTGGACCATGCAAAACACATACCATATAGTCCACAAGCTATGAAGGTCTACCGTGCACCCCCCCCCCCTCCCCCCCCCTCCCCCCCCCCCCCCCACCAGTACTCAATAAGATGGAGTTCAAAGTGTTCCTTAGTATGTCCTGAGATGTTTAAGCCATGTTCCCCGAAAATCCTTAGGAACACACCAGAGATATAGCCGGTGGCGCAAGGGTACCCCCATTCACGCTCTTCGCAGGTGCTAAAATGAGGTTGAGAAATATTTTCCTCTAAATAAATCAGAATTCATTCCAGAAGCCCAAATCAGGCAATATTATGTTAAGGCACACGTTCTGCAGCCTCTGCAAAAAAAAACAGAATGAAAAAATATTGAATCTCTGGCTCACAGTGAAGGTATTTGTGGACCCAGCAAACGACCATTTCCGCGAAATCGCAAAAAAAGACAAAAATAATGTGTCAGATGCCTTCAGACATTTTCTATAGAGCTGGCAGTCCATTTTCAGGCTTACATTATTAAACCAGGATGTTACAATTATTATAAACTTGACTAGGTGATGCTGTGATCACTGTGAGTGCCACAGTGGTTGATTTTGTATCCCTACCCCCAAGTTGTAAAAATACACAAAATTAATTAGAAAAAATTTCTAAAGTTATTCCATTTCATTTTGACCTTTCTTTACCTATTAAGTTTCAATAATGTGAGCATAAAGTGCAAGAAAATAAGGAAAGTCGGCATCCTTTACGGTACATTCGTGGTGAATGATAGCCTTTTCCCATTTAAAATTGCCAAATTGGGAAACGTACGTTGTTTCCGGTGCCCTCAGAAATTTTGTATACTACCGATAGGTCTTTGTTAGTTTTATTGGTTAGGATAAAGTACCACAGTTACTCCCAACCTGATTTTGTGGTGCTATGATGCATTTCGGGGCCACAGTGGCTGAATCTGCTGCCCTACCCCCATTTTACCAGTACGCAAAGTAACGCAAAATAATCATAAAAATTGCTTACGTAATAGTCCTCTGTTTAAATATTTTTTGTTGCCAGTTGTTGTTTTTTTTAAGTATGCATACTGAGCATAAAAAGTTGTGATCATTTCATTAATTTCAATGTAACCCATCAATTTAATTGTAACTATTTTTAACTGGCTGGTCTTTTAGGTGATATTTTACCTAGCCTAAGGCGGGTCTAGTAAGGTTTCCCCTTTTCCTTTCATTTATTTTTATCTAGAAATGTGTAAATATGAATATGCGTAATAAAGTTTCATGGTTCCTAATAGCCAAAACAATGTTATCAAAAATACTTAGTTTCCACATGTCGACCATGAGATCTCCACTTCCACCTTCTGCAACGTTCAATCTTTTTTATGGCCGTCTTTAAATCTTATATTGTTCTGGCTGCCAATAAGTGAGCTGTCAAGAGCTAGGCAGCATGTTTTCAGAGTTTGGTGTATAGGGGCGTGTCTTCTGGTCAGAACTGCCAGCAGACCGCTTCTCTGTATGGACATGTTTGGAGAATGTGCTAAGGAGACGATTTTCTACGCCAAATTCGCATAGGGCTGTTTCCACATGACCCAGTCTCACGAGGTGAGTTCAGCAGGGTCCTTACGGTCTGTGAACATTTGTGAAAGTTGTAAAAAAAAATGGCAAGGCTTTTTGAGGGCCCTGGAAAGTCTGTCAATTTCAGTCCTTTTCCTTAAAGTCTGTGAAAGTTTGTAAAAAAATGACAACGTACTGGCAAACTTTTGTCTACTTTTTTTTTTCTCTCCCTCAATTTGTGACTATTCCCATTGCAAACGATCATGCTGACGCTTGTTGCAAGTGATCTATATTTAGCTCTGATCATAAAGTGACTGCATGGCGAACATTCTGATTGGTTGTTTACGCTTCTACCGAAGTCCGCCATTCACTAAGCGTTCTTTTCTTTTGGTATCTCTTCACGCATTAGGCATGGAAGCTTCAAATAATTGCTGATACAGAGTGATCTGATTAAAGTGTGTAAAGCTTCAGGCTTCAGTTTGGGTTTGTGAAACGTTCCTGCTTTTCTGGATGGACCCAGTCCAGAGTAATCAGTGTGTAGATGAAAGATGGTGGCCTGGCTCTCCCTGTTCAGCTTGTTGATGTCATCTGCCCACGGGCTGCAGCCGCCATTCTGCTTTTGCCAATCACTTTGTTGTTGTAGTGTCTCCATTCCCAGCTAGTCCAGAATGCACTGGAATCCACTGCAGCACTATTTTGTGGACAGGGCATCCGGTCTATCTTGAAGCTTCCTGGTGAGATCAGTGGATCAAGCTGCTGCCTCTCCCTAGCTAGTGCTCTGCTGCTGTGTTGAGCACCTGCAGATCTGTACGATAGTTGGAGCTGCTGCCGCTAGCTAGGTGTCGTGTTCGAAAGTATAGGTGTTAAGCCTAAGGTGTTTAAGGTTATTAGCACTTGCCTTGGTCTGACTAACTTTGATTATGTTGTTTGTTTCACATCATGAATGCTTTTCTGGTATAAATAAATCTTGGAACCTTACTTATATTTTATGATGCTCAGCTAGAGTGAGAGCAAGACTGAGACTGTGCGTGTGTACGTGCGACTGAGAAGTTTGTTTGTGTGTATGTCCGTTTGGTATGAGGGTGTGACTGATCGTGCGAGCGCACGTTGGTAGCTCAGTAGCGCGTAACAGCAACAAACACCAAATCCAGTCAAACTAGGGTTTTTCTGGATACTGTGGTCAGTCGATTGCGCAGGTAACTTTGACTTTTGAACACAACGCGAGGCACTGAAATAAATACGGATTTTGTGCGCATGCGGGACTAGAGTAGACTTATAGTTTACTCTCCACAGCAATCTCCAGCCTTTCCCTAGATCACAAAAGGGATGCGGACTTAAACTCTGTAGGCACTTGAGTACTGTATTAGATGGGCAGTTTTTGTCTATCTGATAAACTATTTAAGTCGCCTACACCCAGTCAGTCCGGTTACAAAAATTGGTGCCGTGACCAGGATTGTCATTTGGTTAGGATTGTTGTTTGACCACTCAGAATTGTTGTTTGATTAGATAGTTCGACCAAGATACTTCGTTGGAGTTAGCGCTGTGAGTTCAAGACTATGTGCTGTGCCGGCGGCAGACTAGCTGTGTCACTGTCGACACGTCTTTCCGTTAGTGCTGTACCGGTAGCGGCAGGAAGCGTTTTCATTAGTACCAGTCGTGAGATTTTTAGTAGTGGAAACATTCCGAGGTTGAAGCTGGTTCTCGTTTGGTTTTAGCGATTCGTGTTGTAGTCTGTCTGTGTGAGAAACGCAGCTGAACAAGCGACGTTTTCATTACATAGATAGTGAGGTTCAGTCTACAAGGGGTGCAGTCTTAGGTTTCCTTAGGCATCTTGTTCCAAGCTGGTTGGTGTCAAGTAGTTCTAAAAGTCAGGATGGTAGAAGGAGTAAACCTAGAAGGTCTGCGAAGAGCAGCAGGTACTCGGTTTACAGTGAGTCAGATAGCAGTAGCGAGGAAACCTCATGCAGTCACGGTAGTCGTTGCTCGCAAAGGAGCATGATGAACAGGAACACTACGAGAAATAGATCCTTTCTGAATGATAGTGGCAACTCGTCTAGGAGAGATAAGGTGCCCGAGATATTCACTGGCACAAAAGGAGTCTTGAAAGACTGGCTTTGCCATTTCGAGACTTGTGCAAGATGGAATGGTTGGGACTATAGCGAGAAGGGAGTGAATCTAGCTATGTCACTCCGGGGTCCAGCACAACAGGGCTAGGCGAGCTTGCACTAGAAAGAATAGAGGACTATTACGCTATCAGGTCGGCCCTGGAACGTCGTTTTGATCCCGCCGAGAAAGAGAACCTTCGTAGAGTGGAGTTCAGGTCAAGGATGAAAAGAAAAAAACAGAGTGTGACAGAGTACGGGTTCGCGTTAAACCGTATTGCCAGTAGAGGTTTAGGCATGATGTTGTAGTTGCAGACTTAGGCAGTTCGTCAGGTATTTTAGGCACTGATTTCATGCAGAAATACGGTGGCGTGCTAGACTTAGCGCGGGGTACTTTGATGATACGCACGAAGGTGGTTCAGTTGAAGAAAGAGAGTTCAGGTACAAGTAAAGAGGTTAAAGTATGTAGACTCACTAGGTTCCCCTAGGTCTGAAATGTTTGTGAAGGCATCTTTCGTTCAGCCGTGTCAGTTACAGAAAGCTGATGGTCTGTTAGAAGGTGTTGAGAGTTTCAGGAGTGAAACAGGGCTAGTAGTTCCAAGGTGTATGGTTCAGGTGTCACAAGAAGAAATCCTTGTTCTTGTTACCAACTTTACTGATAAAGAGATTTTAGTGAAGCCAGACACAGTTGTGGCGTCCATAGAAACTGGGTTTTCAGTGAACTCTTTGTCGACTAGTTGTGTAAGGAATGAACAAGTGGTCTATGTGGACGACAAACTCCCTAATCACTTAGTGGATTTGGTCGCTAATGTTTCGCCAGATGTTAGCGAGGAGACAAAAGACGAATTGAAAGAGACGCTCATAGAGTTTCAAGATGTTTTCCAGTCTCCAGGTGGACAACTTGGACGGACAAACAAAGTGAAACACACTATTGACACAGGAGGTGGTAAAACTGTCAAGTTGCCCCCTCGTCGTATTCCCGTTGCTCAGAGAGAAATAGTGGAGGAGGAAATAGACAAAATGTTGAAGCAAGATGTCATAGAACCCAGTGACAGCCCCTGAGCTGCTAACGTGGTACTTGTCAAGAAAAAGGATGGTACAACTAGGTTCTGCGTTGACTATAGGAAGTTGAACCAGTTGACACGCAAAGATGCTTATCCTTTACCCCACATTGGTGACTCGCTTGATGCTTTGTCAGGTTTGTGTTGGTTTTCAACTCTTGACTTAGCTCAGGGTTTCTTCCAAGTTGAGATGGATGAAAATGATAAACAGAAGACAGCGTTCGCTACGCATAAAGGTCTTTTCCAGTTTAAGGTCATGCCATTTGGGCTATGTAACAGTCCAGCTACTTTTGAGAGACTCATGGAGATGACTTTAAGTGGTGTTCTTTTTGAGAGATGTCTAGTCTACATTGATGATGTCATTTGTCTAGGCAAAACAGAGGAACAGGCACTGGAAAATCTCAATGTTGTCTTGCAAAAGTTTAGAGATGCCAATCTGAAGCTCAAACCCTCGAAATGTTTATTACTGCAGAGTGAATGCGCTTTCCTATGGCATGTGGTTTCAAAAGAAGGGACAACGTGTGACCCGAAGAAAGTAGAGGCAGTTGTTAACTGGCCTGTCCTTACTTGTGTTTCAGAAGTCAGAAGCTTCTTAGGGATCACATCAAATTACAGAAAATACATTTGTTGTTTCGCTGAGATAGCTAGTCCTTTGACAAACTTGACTAGGAAAAATCAGAAGGTTGTTTGGTGCGAACAGTGTCAGCAAGCTTTTGAGAAACTGAAAGTGGCCTTAGTGCCTTCTCCCGTTCTTGCTTATCCGACAAGAGAGGGCAGGTTCATTCTTGATACAGAAGCGTCAGCAAATGCCATTGGTGGCGTATTGTCTCAGATTCAGGATGGAGAGGTAAAGGTGATTGCTTATGCAAGTTGTGCTTTGTCTAAGAGTAATCAGAGGTACTGTACCACATACAGATAGCTGTATGCAGTGGTGAGGTTTGTGAAGTACTTTTCTCACTATCTTTGGAGACGTCCGTTTCTGGCCGGTCCGGAGCGATCACAGTTCCCTTAGGTGGTTAAAGTACTTTCATCAGGGCGAAGGCATGGTAGCTAGATGGATAGCTACGTTGGACACCTACTATTTTCAGATAGAGCACCGGAGAGGCGCCCTAGATGGAAATGCGGACGGGTTGTCGAGGATCCCAAACAGATGTTGTCAGAGGGAGGAGTGTAATCAGTGTGCAAAGAAGCATGTGAGAGTGGTGACACGTCGGCAAGCACGTGGTCATGACTCAGCTGATGGTGGGAAAGCTAGCGGTTCTCAGAGGAACGCTGCTTCACCGAAGGGTGAAGATGTTCCGCGTGTGGACCCAACTATCAGTGAAAGTCAGGGCGACACTACCACCGACAGGTCCAGTGTAGAAGTCAGGGAAGATGAATCGGTTCAGAGTAATTCTGCCTCAATGTCTAAAGAGGATACCGTGGATTCTGCTCAGTCTTCTGCGTTTGGTCCTGGCATGCATGAAAGAAACTGGTTGGCTGACTGGTCTCGTGAGGACTTAGAGATGTTCCAAAAGAGAGATCCAGCGACTAGCATTCTGTTAGCTCTGATAGAGAAAGGAGAGAAGCCTCCTTGGACAGAAATTTGCAAGTATAGCGCAGCTGTCAGAACACTAATAGCTCAGTGGGACTATCTGAGAGTAGTGGACGGTTTACTATACGTTGCGCCTGGTAAATGTGTTACTCAAGAAAGGGTACTATTGCTAGTAGCCCCAGATGAGTCGGAGAACGTGACAAGAGACAAACTAACCGGGGAAAAGAAATTAGGGCCCCAAGAACTGTATTTCCAATATTCGTCATAACCCTAAACTTGACTTTGTTTGCAGAGACTCTTGACCCAATACCAGGAGTGCATTGTGGTCAGTGAGACATGCGCGTGTCTCACGTGTCCGAAATAATTTTGTGAGATGGCGGCATCTCACGAGGGAGCTCGTACTGGCTCTATTCGGCTTCCCTAGTGACCCTTTGAAAGTGAGTTGGGCCCCCAGCTCACATTGTCCGTTAATGTGCAACTGAGACGGGCGTCTGTCTCACACCTGTCTTGGAGTAAGCCAGTGGCTCTAGCTGGAAACTCCAAGACGAGCGTGTTGCCCCGTCGGCTCTGACCAGGTAACCTCTCACGTCATGCGAGTCAACGGAAAAGGGCATTCTTCAAGGACCAACTACGCCATTAGTATCCGCTAAGTTTGTTTCTTTTTCAGACGTCTTCTTTGCATGCATATATTTTTTATGTTGAATTAGAAATGTTTTGATTTTGTTGTTGTTGTTGTTGTTGTTGTCAGATTGCTTTGTGCATGCCTAGACGTCTGGATCATATATCATTTTTCACAATATGCCTATCATATATCATTTTTCTCCTTATAATATGTAATCATAAGACTATGCTGTTTTGAAGGTTTTGTACTTCAGCAACAAACTGGGTCTGGCTGCTAATTCTTGTAATGTGTTTGAATTTATATGCATGTGATTTTTTAATTTTGTTTTTTTTTTTTTTTTTTTTTTTTTTTGGGGGGGGGGGTAATTTTCTTCTCATTTGGTTTTGTACTCGATTTTACCTCAGGAATTTGCACTTTAAATCGTCAAGTTTTATCGGTGCTAATGTTTTGGTTTGTGTGTGTTACGTCAACCCGTTTGATCGCACGGGTTTTGAAGATTCAATGAGATGTGGACCAAATGTTACCCGAACAGTCTGAGAGAATGAATTTTGCTTTTGTATGTTTTTTTTTTTGGCAGACTAAGTAAGTTTTGAACTTTGGTATGGTTGCATTGTTGTGTATCAGCTCGCAGGATGATACCAGTACTTTGGGTTTTTTTTGTTTGTTTGTTTTGTTTGTTTTGTTTTTATGTTTGTTTTTTTTTTTTTTTGTTGTTGTTGTTGTTTTTTTTTTTTTTTTTTTTTTTTTTTTTGTTTTGTTTTTTTTTTTTTTGGGGGGGGGGGGGTTGTTCCATGCAGTGGCTATGCATTTTGAGTGGTGCTGAAGCTTGTTGATTGTCACATGCGCAACACAATTGCTGAAATGGTTGCTCATACACGTTCATGATCAGGGATCATGTTTTGAAATTTGTTTTGAATGTTTCATTGATTTGGACTTCAGTTTGATTTTGTTTGAATTTTTCTTGTGCATGCATCACGATTTTATTTTGTTGAATTTGTTGAACTTCTTTTGTATCTGGATTTTACTGTGCATGCCAGAATTAATTTGGTTGAACTTGATGTATTTTATTTAGTTTGTACGACTTTATTCCTTTTGTTTGACTAATGTGTCGTGCACATTAGGTCTTAAGGAGGAGGGAGTGTAGCAGAGGAGCCCTCTGCTAATGCTATCGCTAGTTACTACCAGCGAGTCAGAGTTCAGTGGTTTAGTGCATGCTTGGCGCACTGTGAGCGAGAATTTTGCTGACTCAGCTAGTCGGCGAGTAACGGGCTACACGCGCGAAGCTAGGTGACGTAGTTTCCGATCCCAGAGGCTGGGAGCCTATATAATGCAGCCGATTCTCAGTCTCGGGGTGAGTGTGAATAATGCTCACCCCCCCCCCCCCCCCCCACCACCCCCCCTGTGAGCGATTGTGAATAATGATCTCTTACACTCTAGTCCCCTTTTCCCGTGAGCGATTGTGAATAATGATCTCTCACACTGCAATCCCCTTCTCCGTGAGGGCGATTGTGAATAATGATCTCCTACACTCCCCGGCCCTACCCCACGAGGCGATTGTGAATAATGAATTCCTCAACCACCTAGGCCCTACCCAACGAGGCGATTGTGAATAATGATTTCCTCAACCACCCCGGCCCTATCCTATAGAGACAGTAGCTTTTTAGTAGAGTTCTAATTCACCTAAATAGAGCTTAGGCTGTGTTAGGACGGCGCTAGGTTTTATTGGTAAGTGCGTATAGGTGTTAGGCCTAGGAGTTAGGTTCGATAGAAATCGTATTCAACGTGTTAAGTGTTAGTCATAGAAGATAGGTCTGCTAGTTGTCGTGTTCGAAAGTATAGGTGTTAGGCCTAGGTTATTAGCACTTGCACTGGTCTGCCCCCGTGTCTCCGGGGAAAGCTTTTGAGCCAGAGACTAGGACAAGGACAGTCTGATATAAAACCTACGACCCGAGGACCTCGATGCCATCGTCCCAGCTTGCTAGGCCATGGCAGATGAACCAAGGGTTTAAAGGGTGGGGCCAGTACTGCGCACACTGCACTCCACCAAAAAGCTCCACCGCGCAGGCTTTAGGAAACGTCCACGGACCATGACACTGACCATTCCAAGTCCTGTAGCGACGGGCGAGGGGCGAAACGGCAGGTGAAAGATGTCACTGGAAGCCGCAGTCTCAAACCTGCATGCAGGCGGTTCAGGATATTGGTCGCCTGATGTTGACCTGGGGATGACAACATCACTCGGCACACCCTGAACGACCAAGCAGCCTTCTCTAGGGACAGCACTGCTTGCTCCACACGGAGAGGGGCCTAGAAAAGGTGGCCTAACCAAAGCTCGTCCCCTCGCAACCCCAGTTGGCTAGCCGCGGTCAACGGGCATCTTCTCCTGCGGTCAAAAAACAAGAAAGAATAACGGATCCACTCTCATGACGACCACGACCGGACTCAACGTAGCATGCTGGAACGTCCGAACCATGCTCGACAAAGCAGACAGCGGACGCCCTGAACGTCGCTCCGCCCTCATTGCCCATGAATTGCGGAGGTTAAACATCGACATCGCCGCGCTCAGCGAAGTACGCCTTCCGGATGAAGGCAGCCTCCAAGAACATGGTGCTGGGTACACCCTCTACTGGTCAGGCAGGCCTGCATCAGAAAGACGGCTCTCAGGCGTGGGTTTCATGGTCAAGACATCCATTGCGACTAAGCTTGAAAACCTACCAACGGGCCACTCAGACCGCATCATGTCCATGCGCCTCCCACTGAGACACCAGCAGCACGTCACCCTTCTCAGTGTGTACTCCCCAACCCTCCTGGCAGAGCCTGCTGAAAAGGACAAGTTTTACACTGACC
Organism: Semisulcospira habei; assembly: GCA_036245525.1. NCBI lineage: Eukaryota > Metazoa > Mollusca > Gastropoda > Semisulcospiridae > Semisulcospira > Semisulcospira habei. The sequence goes on along the minus strand of BTPG01000002.1, from coordinate 52,773,075 downwards.
TGCGCAGCCTCCTACAGAGTACCCCTGCAGACGACAAAGTCATCATCCTTGGCGACTTCAACGCCAGAGTGGGCCAGGACTCTGAAGCCTGGAAAGGAGTCCTCGGCAAGCATGGCGTGGGGAACTGCAATGACAATGGCCGCCTACTGTTGGAGTTCTGTGCGGAGCAGCAACTGGTCATCACCAACACTACTTTTCAGCAAAAGGACAGTCGAAAGACCACCTGGATGCATCCTCGCTCCAAGCACTGGCACCTTATCGACTATGTCCTAGTGCGTCAGAGGGACCGCAGTGACGTCCTCCTCACCAGAGTGATGCCCAGCGCAGAGTGTCACACTGACCACCGCCTTGTCCGCTGCAAACTCAGGCTCCACTTCAAGCCAAAACCCAAGAAATGGGGGCCCCCCAAGAAAAAGCTTGATGTTGCCAGCCTTCAGCGTGACGATGTGAAAGCCGCCTTTCAGACAGATTTACAGCGCAGGCTCAAAGACACAGCGGACCCAGTAGACTCCTCCCCTGAAACACTTTGGGAACAACTGAAAACTGCTATTGCAAAATCCTCTGCAGAAGTCTTGGGTTTCGCCAGAAAGAAGAACAAAGACTGGTTTGACGAAAACGATGTAGAGATCCAGGAACACCTAGCAAAAAAAAGAGCCGCCCATCAGGCCCACCTAGCCCAGCCTTCCTGCCCTGTGAAGAAGTCTGCCTTCCGCCTCGTCTGCAGCAGTCTTCAGCGCAAGCTCAGAGATCTCCAGAATGAGTGGTGGACCAGACTTGCACAGAGGACCCAGCTTTGTGCTGACAATGGTGACTACAGGGGCTTCTACGAAGCACTGAAAGCAGTGTATGGCCCCAGGCACCTGGTACAAAGTCCCCTGCGAAGCGCGAATGGCCAGGCACTCCTCACAGATAATACCTCCATCTTGAACCGCTGGTCGGAATACTTTCAGAGCCTCTTCAGCGCTGAGCGCACTGTTCAAGAAGCAGTCGTCCTACAAATCCCACACCTCCCAGTAAAGGTTGAATTGGACGAACCGCCCACCGCTGAAGAGACCCTAACAGCCATCCACCAGCTCAAGAGTGGCAAAGCAGCAGGCATTGATGGAATACCGCCAGAGATCTGGAAACATGGAGGCACAGCACTGCACAACAAGCTCCATGACCTCTTTCTCTGCTGCTGGGAGGAAGGAACACTACCAAAAGATCTCCGTGATGCAGTCGTTATCACCCTGTACAAGAACAAAGGCGAGAAGTCTGACTGTTCCAACTATCGTGGAATTACCCTGCTGTCCATTGCTGGGAAAATCCTTGCAAGGCTGCTCCTGAATCGGCTGGTACCTGCCATCGCTGAAGACCAACTCCCAGAGGGCCAGTGTGGCTTCAGAGCAAACAGGAGCACCACCGATATGGTCTTTGTGCTGAGACAGCTACAGGAGAAGTGCCGCGAGCAGAACAAAGGGCTGTACGTAACATTTGTCGACCTAACAAAAGCGTTCGACACTGTGAGCAGGCAAGGCATGTGGCAGATCCTGGAGCGACTTGGCTGTCCCCCAAAGTTCCTCAACATGATTGTCCAGCTACACGAGGACCAGCAAGGCCAGGTCAGACTCAACAATGACCTCTCAGAACCATTCCCTATTCTCAACGGCGTAAAGCAGGGCTGCGTGCTGGCACCGACCCTCTTCACCATCTTTTTTAGCATGATGTTGAAGCAGGCCACAGTGGACCTCGATGATGACGATGCAGTGTACATCAGGTATCGTCTCGATGGCAGCCTGTTCAACCTCAGACGACTGCAGGCCCACACGAAAACCCTAGACCAACTGATTCGTGAGCTGCTTTTTGCTGATGATGCTGCCCTCGTTGCACACACAGAGAGAGCCCTGCAGCGCATCACGTCTTGCTTCGCAGATGCTGCCCAACTCTTTGGACTCGAGGTCAGTCTGAAAAAGACAGAGGTCCTCCATCAGCCGGCACCCAAGACAGTGTATCGCCCTCCTCACATCACAATTGGCGAGTCTGAACTAAAGTCAGTGCACCAGTTTACTTACCTTGGCTGCATTATCACGTCGGACGCCAGGCTGGACAAGGAGCTTGACAGCAGGCTGGCAAAAGCGAACAGCGCTTTCGGGCGACTTTTCAAGCGGGTGTGGCACAATCAACAGCTGAAAACAGGCACCAAGATCAGCGTGTACAGAGCTGTGGTCCTCATCACCCTGCTGTATGGTTCCGAGTCCTGGGCCCTCTACCGCAGCCAACTACGACTCCTCGAACGCTTCCACCAGCGCTGCCTGCGTACCATCCTGGGCATTCACTGGAGTGACTATGTCACCAACGTCGAGGTCCTTGAACAGGCTGAAACTGTGAGCATCGAGGCTTTGCTGCTGCGGACAACAGCTCCGCTGGGCGGGGCATGTCTCCAGGATGGAGGATCATCGCCTACCAAAGATCACCCTGTTCGGCGAGCTTGCTACTGGACACCGTGACAGAGGGGCACCAAAGAAGAGATACAAAGACTGTCTCAAGAAGTCACTTAGTGCCTGCCAAATCGACCACCACCAGTGGTCTTCGCTTGCTGCGGACCGTGACACCTGGCGCTCCACCATTTACAAGGCAGCTGTCTCCTTTGAGGACTCTCACAGAGCTAGCCTTAAGGACAAGCGGCTCAGGAGAAAAAACAGTGATGCCGCAGCTCAGAACCCTGGCCATACCTTCCCCTGCAGCCACTGCGGTCGAACCTGCCTGTCTCGGATTGGCCTCCGCAGCCACGAACAAGCCTGCAGACGTCGTGGGCAACTCCTATAAAATCTTCTTTCGCGAAGTCAAGCCAAGGGTCTGACTAATTTTGACTATGTTGTTTGTTTCACATCATGAATGCTTTTCTGGTATAAATAAATCTTGGAACCTTACTTCTATCTTATGATGCTCTACTAGAGTAGACTTATAGTTTACTCTCCACAGCAATCTCCAGCCCTTCCTTAGACCACAAAAGGGATGCGGATTTAACTCTGTAGGCACTTGAGTACTGTATTAGATGGGCAGTTTTTGTCTATCTGATAAACTATTTAAGTCCCCTACACCCAGTCAGTCCGGTTACATAACCCATGATTTACATTGTGCACCGTATTAAGTACATGGGTTATTTTTCATTCTCAAAAGTTTCACAGGTTAACTTTCACCATAATTTGCTGAATAAATGCATTAAACAATTACCATGGTAGAGATTATGTCGCGGATGTTGGCACACTTAGACTCTGAAATGGTGATTTATTTTTGTTCATGGCATGGGCGTGTTGCTGGGCACTTTCTGTTTGTGCACTGTTTAAGCTGAGGTTGAGTCTTTTTGTTCCAGCCTGCACATATGCACACAGAACATAAGATACACTCAGAAAGGTTTATAAAACATAAAAGGAAGTGTTTGTACACTATCGTTTTTAGACAAACCTTACAACGTCCATTCTCAAACTGTTTTTTGTCACTTTCAGTTGCAGTCTAGGTGACTTTAAATTGGTCTGAAAATTGGGAGTTGCTTGGTCTGTCTAGAAATGATAGTATACAAACACTGCAATTCTATGTTTTCTGAGATAAGCTTTTGATTTCCAGAAACAACTACAGAGAGAAGGCGCTGTTTTTTAGAGTCCAAGTCTTTGTTCTCTACAGCGCAGATATCGCTTAGAAGTAGCAATTCGTCTTGATTCATTTTATACTATAATATATTAATTTTTAAAGCTATAATTAATGCATAATTAGCTTAATTTGTTAAATATGTATAGGGGTGGAGGTGTCCTGCCAGTATTATATATCTTTATTTTTGTTTACACAGGTCCTGCCACAAAGTATCGGGTGAATTATGCCACAAAGTATTGTTGGGTCAATTATAAAGATTGTGGCTTTAGTAGTCTCAGAACAAAATTTCAACATTACAGTTTACAACAGACAATGACAACCGCTGGCCCAGCAAATAGACTCCATTTTGCTATCACTTGAGTCAACAAGATTGGCCATCTGCATGTTTATAATATAATTTGACACAGTTAACTAATATAAACACACAGTTTAAAATAGTAGTAAAATACCATGGCTCCACACTGATTTTAGGCTGAGCATGATGCCCCCTAGTCACAGGTGACAGCAGCTCCAAGGACCTGGCTATATAATCATGGACATCACCAATGCTCTGAAAGCAAACATACGCTGCTATTTATTGTTTTATAACTGTTAATAATAATCCTATAATGAAGCATTAACACACAATACAATGTGACACAGGCCTCTAATATTTTGTTTCAACAGTGGATCAAACGATCCTTGCAACTGTGGTTCCCCTCTCTATTGAACTTTGCATCTATTGTTTACAGGGCTCTGTAAAAACAATAATGACAGATCTACCCTCTCTCATCCATTCATCACCCACCATCACCACCCTCCTCCCTCTTGCCAGTCAGTGTGTGTAAGCAGGGGTGGATCTAGGACAAAAAAAATATTTTAAATGCCATAAAAAATCCCTTTTGGGAGAGTTTTGGACCCCCCCCCCCCCAACCCAATCTATAGAACAAATATTTGCAATGCTATAACAAATTCCCCTTTGGGGGAATTTATACCTCCCCCCCCTCCCCCCATGTTTGATAATTTGGTGAGTGGTGAGAGTCTTGACACACACACACACACACATGCCTACACCCCCCCCCCCCACTCCCACCCCTAGTTGTTTTATTTTTTGTTCAATGGACGCAAGGTCTATCTTATTAAAGATAAAAAATGAGTCGGTTAGATGTCATTATTCTTTTCTCTTTACGCGCATAACAAGAGATGTAGGATGTCAAAACATATGGGGAACAAGTATTATAAGATATGTGATGCTATTACTAGTATTCAAACAAAGTGTAAAAAGAATATGTATGCGTACCTTAAATTCCGCGCGCTCCGAGGAAACAGCTGGGAAACAGGAACGTTTGTTTCTGACCGGCAAGAGTTCTGAAACGAGAAGTAACTTGAACCAAAGTTGAAAACAAAAGGTTGTCTCCCTTGCGCAAAACGCCCCGAACTTCGTAGCTGGACTAAACCCTTTTCAGTGACAACACACGGGTGGTTCGTTGTGACTTTGTACAAGCTGGAAATGATCCTTACGAAACGCAAGGAAAGACGTTTCGTAATGCGATCTAAGTGTCTCTATTGTTCCACGTCATACCTTCAGTTGCATCCTCATTATGAGAAAAAAATAAGTTGCAAATTGTGTATATGTTTCTGGATATTTTCTGAACAGGCCTAAATATTACTAAATTGTTGTTTAATTGTCAGTGCTAATCGTCTTTCTTTTTCAATGGGATTTTCCCTCCATACTAGTGACCATAAATCTTTACTGCAAATGAACTATTCAAGGAACCCCCTATCAGTCTATTTATATATAGGTGACGTAGTGCGGTAGACAATTTTTTGCAAAAACGTTAACTTTTTTATAAATGTGTCGTGCATCAGTTTTAAAAGTGTTTTAAAACCTCTGTTAACTAAATCAATTTTAACTTTAAAATGCTTTTAATTTAGAACGCTGTTAAGCATCTGGCCCCTGCAAGACAGACCGATAATGAGCCGGGACGGTGTTTTCTAGGTCAGTCATGTGACAGCACACTGACCAATCATCAAATAGGCATTTTTCATGATGGCAGCTACTTTCGATATTAAAACGCTGTCCGCATGGACACAAAAAAAATTTATTCATTAAAAATCAGTACTGTTGTAACTGTCAAAATCCGGGTTTGTAAACACTCTAGCGACGATTCCTGCTTATCCTCATAGCAAACATAGGGTTCTATAAGCGCTCAACTTGTCGCATTTTAAACTGGATGACAGTACAACGCATTGTAAATCAGAACAAAACACAACACTGTGCACTTTGCATTTAGTTTCTCTTGTGGACTCAAGCCCTGGCGTATTGACGTTAACATAGGCACAATCTAAATATTATTCCGAATCATTTTCTTGCCAACAAGTAGCAGTCGCTCGCCCTGCCTTTCTTTCCCATAGGCCTTTTCAGGGTCCCTGTTGTTTACTGGTGTGAATGAATTAAACTACAGCTTAAAGCGAAACCTTTGCAATGACCCAGACGAGTATCCAAAGTTGTTTTAGTTGTCAGATTAACAGGGACTCCTTCATTTTCAAACTCTGAGGGTAACATCCTTATGTGTGATGCCTTTCGGCTGTAGCTTACTGATACCACGGACACCCTTTTCGAGGCAGTGCATTCATTTAGTTTCTCTTGTGGACTCAGATCCTCGAGCACAACTCAAAGTAAAATGTGTACGAGGGGATATTTGGCTGCATGTAGGTAGGTGACATGTGGATGTACAGGTGGTATTTATTCTTTGAGAAGCATATTTGTCATCCCCTTAAATCTGAAATGGTTAGCCAAGGACAAGGAGAGGAAACCTAACATAAGAAGGAATATCTCCACAACGAGTGATTCAATTTTGAAGGTTCATATATCATTCTGTTTCTAATGTTCAGCAGTGCAAATGTATAAGCCATTCTAAGACTTGAACAGTTTTTCACCGTTATTTTTGTTGTCACATGCAATTAGCGTACCTGGCAGAACGAACCACATGCAGCAGAAAAAGAAATGAGAAGAAAAAAACTATTTTCACTAGAATTAATCACGAACACGATGCATCTATATTTCGTGTGGGAAAATGTAGTTTTTACACACAACATAGTGACTGAACCAAGTGACCCAAATGCCACACAGCCATTGAGAAATACCCACTGCGCCATCAGCCATCCACGAGGAACTACTTTTTAGTATGGTACACAAGCAGTAAATTCATGCATTACGCTGAAATACTGATACATGTACATGTCTATAAACATGACAATCATACGCACATACATCATTTGCTAAGTTGTTATAAAGACAGACTGTCACGGTTAGTGACTGTTTTTTCAGTGGTAGTCGAAATTTACCGAAGCACCGGTCACGCAGAAATAGTGAGTTGTTTACGAGTTTGCAGAGACGGGCTAGTGTTCTTTGTTTTGCACGTGCGGGGCATGCTAGTTGTATGCAGCAGTGTGTTGATTTTAGAGAAGTGATTATATTGTGTTTTATTTGGTGGTGAACATGGATATACTGGGATTGTTGTTACTGAGTGTTTACCCACTAATTATTTTACTACGGTAGACTTTAATTATGCAGCTTGTGTAATAATGTGTAATAATGTACTGAGACGTTTGTATAATAAGTAGTGAGGGTTAGGACTAGGTTGAAACACACGTATTATGTATGCATATGTAGAGGTGGGTGTGAATGTATAAGTGCCGCTCAGTTCAGTCCATAAAAGATGTTTGTGTGAGATGTGTAAGAGTTATGTGTAAAGATTTTGTAGTGTTTTCTTTATATCCATTTGAAATTTGTAGCTGTGCAAGTGCAGGGAGAAAATGTTCATAATTATGCTATAATGTTTTTATGTCTTGTTTGTACTATTTGTTATAAATGTACCACAACCGAATTTCTCTTTTCGAGATAATAAAGTACTCTTATTCTTATTCTTATTCACTGCCGAGTTTAACTTGTTGGGAGCAGGGGAATTCTAATTTAGTTAGCAGCTGTACTCGGTTGGATCAAGTTGTCCTGATTAGCTGACTGTTGGGAGTCAGTGACTGACTGAGGCTGTCAGTGACACAGCGCCGGTCCAGTCCCGGGGTCGTTGGTGGCCGAATTGATTGTAATTGATTGTACATTGCTTAACGTCCCGACAGCAACAAGGCTTTCTCAGGACGTGCCTGCACAGCTTGTGAAAAAAAAAACCCAAAAAAAAAACAGAACATTTAATGTATGTCGCCAGCCGGTCCAATACGTTAAATAATCCTACGACATGGGGCCTAAATAAAGGTATGACCATTTAGCAACACACATCCAATATCAAGAGCTACAGACAGCGCAGACAGTAGGTAGAGTTTAAAAAGGCAAATACAGGTGAATGGACAAAGGGTAGACAGAAACACATGCCCCAGAATAGAGGAGAAAACCCACCCTGTGGGGTTGACCAGGGTGACCTTGGGAACTAAAAAGTAGTTAACCCCACCCAAGTCCCCCAGGGCAGACCCGGGTGGGGGCGTTGGTGGCCGGAGACTGGGGTTGGTTTTGTCTATGGGTGGCGGCGCGTGTAGCGAGTCTCAAAGGAGGTAAGTGCCGAAAGATCCCGCGTGCATTCGTTATGTTATGTCATGTTTGTTATGTGTGTTTTGTACTATGTGTTAGGAGTTGAAGTATCATGGGGGACGGGGGGGGGGTGGTAAGGAGGGGGAACACAATGGGTGGCAAAGGGGAAATTGTTTTGGTGCTATGTAATTATTAGTTATTTTAAATTGGTTAGTGAAATGTTGTATTGGTTTGTTGTGGAAGTGCAGAGACGTTTAGGAAGGTTTATTTGTAATTTTGGAAGGGTTTGGAAAGCACGCGTCACATGGGTGAAGGTCAAGTGCTTGAACAGTTAGTTGGTAGTGCTATTGTACACCAAGCAGGGTGGGTGTGCGAGGTTAGCTGGTTTTTTAAAGACCCACTGGTTTACGATTCTTACGGGGCCGTTTAGGCTCCTGCTTTTGTTTTGCATTGGCTTTCGGGGTCGAGACCGGTTGTAGGGTTGATGTGCATCCGGATCAAACACGCCTCGCTGGACCGGGTGTCAGCGTGGGATGCGCATGGTCACCTATACCGCCGAGGCCACCTTGTCACTATTGCGGCCAGACCAAGCGCCAGAGAGAGAGAGAGAGAGAGAGAGAGAGAGAGAGAAAGAGAGAGAGAGAGAGAGAGAGAGAGAGAGAGAGAGAGAGAGAGAGAGAGAGAGAGAGAGAGAAATGAAATGAAATGAAATGAAATAAAATGAAACTTTATTTCTGAACGGAAGAAGCGGTTAGCACATGTGCCATTTTTCACGCTTGCCGTTGCTAATCTACAAAGGTACAACTCTGCTAAAGGTACAAGGCTACTAACATACAAAGGTACGAAGCTACTAAGATACAAGTGCACATAATATAACAAATCGTTCAAAAAAAGATGGATAAGGCAAAATGGAGGGCACCAATTATGATTGCTAATAATGTGAATGGAAAAGAAAAAAAAAGAAGATATTATTTAAAATTCCTTCTTTCACTGAAATCAAACACGCGCGCACGCTCTCGCTGCACGCACACACACACACACACACACACACACACACACACACACACACACACACACACACACACACACACACACAAACACACACACACACACATACACGCACACGTACGCGCGGAGGTTAATATCAAGGCTTTAGGCGATGAGGATACCCGAACCAGTGAATGAGCTGTTAGATAGCAGGTACTTGAAGAGGCTTTCCTTGAAAGAGGGGAGTGAACCAGTGTGTGTTATGTGGCGCTGGCAGTTTATTCCAAAACGAGGCGCCCGAGAATGAGAGGGTGGTTTTAAATAAATCTATCCTCGGGCGTGGTGTGATGAAAGTTACGCCTTGATGTTGAATAGCCTGAAGCTGCGTTGGTGAAGAGCTTACACAAGTATTTTGGGTGGATTTCATTCCAGATTTTATACATGACTACCCCTTTGTTAAAGAGATGGTGCCTGTCGAGAGGAAGCATCTTTAGTTTTTCAAATTTTTGGTCAGTAGAAAGGGCTGGCCAGAGAAGATCAGCAACGTCAGACTCTGGGAGAGAACAGAGCAGATAACAGCAGAGAATGAAATTGGGCGAAGAAGATGGGGATGGATCGGTCACAGTCTGAGAAAGCCAGCTTCCAGTATCACTAGGCAGGCATTGTCATGGAACCCCCAGGGAAAGAGGAAAAGAGGTAGGCCGAGAAACTCCTGGCGTCGAGACCTCCAAGCAGACATCAAGAGACTGGGAACCACCTGGAGTAGAATCGAAGGAGAAGCACAGGACAGGAGTTGCTGGAGGTCTCTCGTCGACGGCCTATACCCGGTTTGGGGTGACAGGCGTAAGTAAGTAAGTAAGTAAGAAAGGGCTGGATCAGGCAGGATCTGCTTCACTGCCCTGCGATGCAAGGAGTTAAGCCTCTTCAAGTGTATGTCACGGCTGCCGTCCCATGTCGTGGAGGCATAATCGATGTGGGATTTGACATGGGCATTGTAAAATAGTTTGCGAGCGTCGACATCAATAAGATATTTTAGCTTAGACAGCATAAAAACATTTCCGGACACAGTTTTATAGACATCATTGATGTGAGATTGCCATTTCATCTGGTTATCAACAATAACTCCAAGTAGGCGATGTTCAGTTACTTGTGTAATGGTGTGGTCTTGGATTTCCAGGCTAAGCGAAAGTGGCTTGAGCTGATGTGTGTGTGAGAGAGAGAGAGAGAGAGAGAGAGAGAGAGAGAGAGAGAGAGAGAGAGAGAGAGAGAGAGAGAGAGAGAGAGAGAGAGACCCGCGAAGCTGAAAAACCATTAAAGGCGCTAACTCTGCCTGGTGTAATTTCTTGATTCATGTGTAAAAAAACAATTACGTTGTAAATGACTTTTTTTAGCCGTCAGCACTGAGGACTGTAAAACTGACTTTCGTTGTTGTTGAAGCAAACAGTGCTGCGTAGTGTGAGGAAGTGGTTGTTTTCTTCCACTCGGTATTGATGTCGACGTTGTAAAAGTAGTATTGACTTTTTTCCTTCTTTCCCCTTTTATTTATTTAGAAGGGGGAGGTGGGGACGGGCAATGTTCTGTGGGGAGGTTGGGTAGGAAGGAAAGGGGGTTAGTTAGTATAATAAAGATTAAGTGAACGCTTAAAGGAAATGTGTTGTGCTGCTTGTGCTGAGCTGTAACCTGTCTTGAGGCAAGACTCTAGGGTTCTTTATCTGTTCGTCTCTCTTCTACTTCTAACCTTCACACTCGTCTATCTCTCCTTAGTCGTGACATTTGGGGGCTCTAGTTCTAACCTTCACTCTCGTCTATCTTTTCCTAGTCGTGACACAACACATCCTATACTGTGCCAAAATAATAGGGCTTTTGAGATTTGAACATGAATGGTTTATAATTTACGAAATAAAATGAGTTACGCGACTGATTATCCACGGCACTGACCTACACCATTGGTTATGTTGTGAGTCACAAGTGAGATTGGGAGCAATGGGTATGGTGTTTGGGTCCTGTGGCAAGTCAATGTATGTGAAAGTCATTCATGTGTTGTTTTCGTTCATCTTGTGATAATCATGGTCACGCGTCCCATCATTATCACGTTTTTCCGCTAATCAGCAACAAAGCAAAATTACTATTGGAAGTAAACAAAATCCTAATTACATTCAGAATCACCATCCAACCCAGAGTCATATAGAGAATATGCAAAAATTTAAAGAGTTACTGATGCAATGTGCTACAGCTGACAATACAGTTTTCAGTTTTAGATCCCCAGAGTTTCTGGTGAGTCATTGGTGCACTATAAACATACATACACATTTGAAATTAATAATGAACTTTATTAGAATGTTGTGACCCATGTGTATCCACAAAATACAAGGGACACGCTGAAAAATTGCGGACAAAAGTGTTATTTCAAATGTACTAATAAAAACACAGCTTTTGACTTGTACTCTTACAATGTAGTCCGTATAGTGCAAAATGAAAACACTAGTCAAATGCAAAAGCCAAGCAAAAACTTTGTTTAATGATATGTAAGGAACCTGAGAACTGGCAGAAATGTTTTTTATTGGCTTCCAAATTTAAAACGTTTATGAAACAGAAGTTACAACGAAGTACCCAACGGAGAAAGAAACACGCTTAGAAAAGACGGGTACAACACAATTTATTAATATTTCGGGTAAATACCCTTTGTCAAAATAGACAAACAAACAAACATAGAGATTAGCCGCTACTTATAAGAAGTTACAACGCTTACTGGTGAAAAGATGTCCCGTTACAGGAAAAGGATAACGCTCTCTGGCAAGTCTGTTTTGTTTTTATAGATGACCAATTTGCCTACTTAAATCCAATGGCTACTGTGATTCCTTTTTCAAGTGCATTTCCGTTGTATAGTACATAAGTAAACAAAAAATGCAGAACCTAATCCACATAAGTGGGACCTTGACCATTACAAATGGTCAATGATTTGAGCAAGTGTTCAAGTGTCTCAACATAGGGTTGGTTTTTGTACCAGCAAAATGTTTTCACAAATCTGTCAACCGTCCATGACCCTTTACCTCTGTTAGGGGTCAACGTAATTAGAATACCAAGAAAGGTTTTATCATCAGCTATCTTTATGCCAAACTCGACTGAATAGTTTGCAAAAATGTTGATGAAAACTACAATTCTATCAAAAACTGAAATTTTCACACACTTGCAAACCTAGTGACCCTTGACCTTTCTAAGGAGTCATTCAAATTCACAGGCATAGAAAGGCCTTACCATCAGGTATCTCAATACCACGTTTGGGTTTGAAGTTGAAAATAGTATTTGAGAAAACAACAACAGCTCTATGTGAAAATATGGCTATTTTGTTTTACCCATTCTGGAAACCCCTCCCCCCTCACCCCCAAAGACCCTTGACCTTAGTGATGGGAGTACTAAATTAATATACATAGAAAGGTCTTATACTTAGATACATTTGAGCCAAATGAGAATAAATAGTTGACAAAACTTTGATAAGAACTACAATTCTATCAAAACTGGCATTTTTTATACATTGCCAACCATTTGTGACCATTAAACTTTCCCAGAGACTAAATTAATATGCATGGAAAGGTAAGACCCTGAGGTATCTCTGTAACAAATTTGGGTTTTTAGTTGAAAATAGTATTTGAAGAGAGACAATTTGTGTTAAAATATGGCTATTTTGTAACCCCTATCTGGACCCTGTGTGACCTTGACTTATGAAAGAAGTCACTGTTTAGAAAGGTCTCGCCACAATCTTTGGGCCAGGTTTGAAGTTCGAGACTTGAATAGTCTGTGAGAAAATGCCAGTGTTAAAGTTTAGCACTGACAGCAGATGCCAGACAGATAGTGCATGGCCCATTACATACTCACTTTCGCTATTGCACGCGAGCCAAAATTGATGATTTTAGTTGCCAGTAAACTGCAACCTAACTATTTTTAGCAATAGTACATGTGACCATGCCTATCATAACACAAACTTAAACCCCCCACCCGAGTCTGCCCTGGGGGACTTGGGTGGAGTTAACTACTTTTTAGTTCCCAGTGTCACCCTGGTCAGCCCCGCAGGGTGGGTTTTCCCCTCTATTCTGAGGCATGTGTCTGTCTACCCTTGGTCCGTTCACCTGTATTTTCCTGTGTGCTGTCAAATGGTCTCAGCTTTATTTAGCATATTAGACCGTTCTGTTTAGTGGTTGTTGTTTTTTTTCACAAGCTGTGCAGGCACGTCCTGACAAAGTCTTATTCTGTCGGGACGTTATCAATGTACAACTATGTACAACTACAATTTTAAACAAAATGGAAACTATTTACAATGAAATAACCTGCATGTGACTTTTACCACGGTTTCCCCCCAACCCCATATTCATAGCTCTCGATCTGACCACATGACCTGCACAACAAAAGCAATGTTGTGAAAATATACGCCAGTTTCATGGCTTTATTCATAGCGTCAATTTGCCAATTTGAAAATTATCAGTGATTACAGGTGAATGAAGTCTTCACCCCCCACCCCTTCCCCCCCCCCCCTCCCCCTTGGTTCGATACCGGGTTCCGGCGTCGGACTTTTCTCCTCTAGTAAGTGTCACCGTTAATTCCGGGGAACCGTTGGGGGTTCTTTCTCCAGGTACTCCAGCTCTTCCTCCCCCTCCACTTTGGTACCGGTTTCAAGCCACTTTATAAATTTCAAATACAAGCGATCAAAATTTCCGAAACCTCAGTAGCTGAGCTGACCCATCGCACCTCGTGAATGTCCTGTGTTTGTCTTGTACTGTGTTTGTCTTCAGAGTGAATGCGTGTGTGTCACGTGAGCGTGCGTGTTGGGTGCAGTTCGCGGCGCTTTGAGCCGATTCGCAGAATTGAAAGAAAGCGCCTGTATAATAACCGGTATTATTATTATTATTATTATTATTATTATTATTATTCACATACACAAAACACACGTATTTAGTTGCTTGTTTGTACATTGTTAGTCTCTCTACAAACCTGGTTTGAACACTGATTCACATAACTTCAATGATTGGCCAGAATGTGCTATTTTTACCAATTAACAAGAAAGGCAAAGCCATTATGGCTCACGTGTATTGCCGATTTACATATGTGAGACCTTTGTGACAAGGGCTGGTTTCTGCAGCAGTCAAATCCATGTTTTCTAAAAGTGCAAACATTTTTCACACATATGTCAACCCCCCGTGACCCTTGACCTTTGTGATGAGTCGACAATATTAGTATGCATAGGAAGTCTTATCGTCTGCTATATTTGCACCACATGTGGCTGAAAAATTTGCAAAAATGTTCCCCCACCCGGGTCTGCCCTGGGGGACTTGGGTGGGGTTAACTACTTTTTAATTCCCAGGGTCACCTTGGTCAGCCCCACAGGGTGGGCTTCAGTTCTATTCTGGGGCATGTGTTTCTGTCTACCCTTTGTCTATTCACCTGTATTTGCCTTTTTTAAACTCTCCCTACTGTCTGCACTGGCTGTATCTCTTGATATTGAATGTGTGTTGCTAAATGGTCTTAGCTTTGTTTAGGCCCCATGTCGTAGGTGTATTTATCGTATTGTACCAGCTGGTGACATACATTCACTGTTCTGTTTAGTTGAGTTTTGGTTATTTTGTTTTTTTCACAAGCAGTGCAGGCACGCCCTGAGAAAGTCTTGTTGTTGTCGGGACGTTAAGCAACGTACAATCAATCATTACAATCAATTGCCAAAATGTTGGTAATACCTACAATTTTATTTAACAAAATCGGCATTTTACACATTTGCCAGCCTCTTGTGACCCTTGACCTTTCCAAGGGGTCATCCAAATTAGTATGCATAGATAGGTCTTACCTTCAGGTATCTCTGTACCAAATTGGGGTTTGAAGTTGTGAATAGTATAGAAAAAACATATTTTGTCAAAATATGGCTTTTTTTTTTTTACCTATTTCCTGAGTTCTCGTGACCCTTGACCTGTCTGAGGGATCAACTAATTTAGTGCGCATAGAAAGATCTTCCCATCATATCTGTAGCAAGTTTGGGTTTAAAGTTGTGAATAGTATTTGAGAAAAAAAAACACATCTTTTGTCAAAATAATATCGCTATTTCAGATCTATTAATTTGCTGAGCCCTTCATGACTCTTGACCTTTCCGAGGGGTAATCCAAATTAGTATGCATAGATAGGTCTTACCATCAGGTATCTCTGTACCTAATGTGCGTTTGAAGTTGTGAATAGTATTTTAGAAAAAAACCATCTTTTGTCAAAATATGACTATTATTTTCCTGAGCTCTTGTGACCCTTGACTTTCTCAAGGATCAACCAAATTAGTATGCATAGAAAGGTCTTACTATGAGGTATCTTTGTACCAAGTTTGGGTTTGAAGCTGTGAATTATATTTGAGAAAAATAAATTATGTCACAATATATCCATTTTTGACATATTCCCTGATTTCTCTGACCTTGACCTTTGTGAGAGGTCATTCAAACTGGTATGTTTAGAAAGGTCGTGCCACAAGGTATCACTGGGCCAGGACTGAAGACTGTGGCTTGAATAGTCTCCGAGTAAATGCCAATGTTAAAGTTTATCATGGACGATGACGATGGCGGACAGACAAACAACCCCTGGCCCAAAACATAATCACTTTTGCTTCACACGTGAGGCAACAAATGTCACTTTCCCTAGAAGTATGTGAGTACAAAGAATATATACAGGCAAAGTTTGATATAAACCATGGTGCACAATGTTTTTATGAAACTGTCAAGTGGGGAAAGCAAAACGGCTAAAAATAGTTCCTCATTGCTGAGGAAACTGCTGTGCATGAACACATGACTGTAGAGGGAATTCCATCTGGTAAAAGTTTATGCGAACTGCTTTTTTTTAATGTGAGAAGGTTCATTGTTATTGTTTCATATTTCACATGTTCACTATACATAACGTCATAGACAAGTCATGTTTAAATAAATAAAATGCTGCACTTTTGACTTTTGGGGTCATATCAAAGTCAACTTCCACCGACATCATTTGTCACTGAGCAAGCTGAGAAAGGGCATAGTTGTTTCGAAGCGAACAAAGTAGGCTAGAACACTGCTTAATGTCATGTCAAGAACTTGCCTTCCTCATCACATACCTGCCCTGCTTGTGAAAAAAAAGAACACTGAATGTATGTAGCCAACTGGTCCAAGGAGCAAAATAAACCCAAGAGTGAGATATGTTTGGAACCCTGCACCTTCACCATCAAGCATGTGTGCCAGTATTTTCTCATCAACCGCCAAAATGTTATGGTCATTTTGGAAAATGATACGCTCATAGTGCAAGGTGTATGCTAAAAATGAACCCTGCTTGATGCAAATTCACCAAACTCTTCTCAGACATACTTAATGTGAATTAACCCGGGGAAAGGTCAAAGGGCAAATGTGTGACAAAATGTTTCATTTGTTTAGAACTTTAGATCTTTTTAATTAAAAGTAACGCGTGATAAACACCTTTTATGAGTACTAATTTAGTTAGCCCTTCACAAAGGTCAAGGATCACGGTAGGGAGGGGTGTGACAAACAAGTTAAAAATTTATAATTCATTGCTTTTGCTAGGAGAAATATCAACCTAAACTCTTCTTCATTTCTGTGACCTGTTGGAGAGACCGATGTTATAAAGTCAGACTAATTATGTGGATTGATCATACACGCAGCCACACAGGCTTTGCTATTCTTATTTTGTTGTTGTGAGATTTCCTTTATAGTTCATATGGCTGTTTAACTGAGTACATCATGCATAAGAAACGAAAGCACTGTAACACAGGCACATGATGATCGTTGCATAGTCGGTTACCTCTTAGCATGGGCAGTAGTAAATAGCACCAAGGTAGGTCACATCTGAGAAACAAACATGCCATCGCGTCATGCTATTTTTAGATTTTCCTTTGCTAGGAAAAATATAAACCTTAACACTTCTTCATTTTTGTGACCTGTCGGGGAGACTGATGTCTTAAAGTCAGACTAATTATGTTGATTGATCACACATGTGGCCACACGGGCTTTGGTATTCTTATTTTGTTGTTGTGAAATTTCCTTTATAGTTCATATGGCTGTTAACAGAGTACATGATGCATAGGAAACAAAGGCACTGTAACACAGGCACAGGATCATCCATGATCTTTGCATAGTTGGTCACCTCTCAACATGGTTAGTAGTAAATAGCACCAAGGTAGGTCACATCTGAGAAACAAACATGACATCAAGTCATGTTATTTAGATTTCATACACAAAAATAATAAAACATTGCCCATAAAAGCAGTAGTAGGAATTTCGACCAATGGCAGATTGTACACTCACTTTTTCTGTGGCACATGTACCAGTGAGCAAGTTATAAGTGTGATTTTACTGAAAAGTAAGAAAACATAGGAACTCATAACACACAGCCACCGAGTGTGTTATGTCTAATGCGTGACATACGCAACGTGACAGATCTCCCCAATAACACACGCTGCAGGATGTGTATTCTGTGTCAATATCTGCAGCATGCACACTATTTGTAAAGTTTGACATAACAAGCTAGTGCTACTGAAAGGCTCAGCCTTATTAAGGCATAAATCTGAAAAATAAAGTTTCATGTCATTTCATAAATCTGTCCAGCTGGTATCTACCTGACAAAAATCCACTGTCACAGGCGTGAATCAACGGTTTTGTGATGCTGTGATTTCGCTCTTATTTTGATGTAAACTACTTCGTGTGAATCTACAAAACATAACGTCCACCAAGTATAATCCACACAGGCTTAACTCCATCCAACTAAACACTCTGAACAGATGTAGCACAACTGTACACTGAGTTCATTCACACCTAGGTGAAGGCATTATGGTATGCTCTCTCACTCTCTGGTATTCATGTTGGGTAGATACATGTGGATAGGTAACAAAGTTGACCTCTTCAGCATGATTGTCAGTGTACCTGCTGGCAGGAATGTGCCTTCTTATAATATTTTAGTAAAATTTCTTGAAGAAATCTGAAATGGTCACGTGCAAAATAGATCAAATGATATTGTCTCACTACTTACCAGATCTTAAAACACTGGAGGATTCACTTTTTACTGCAGCAACAAATTGAATCCAGTGTGTTTCATTTTCAATTTAAAAAAAAATCCTATCAGTTACTCTCAATGAAAATCCAATTAAGCTCTCTAGTAAATCTTACATGTACACAAGCTGTATATCATCTCTTTACAACTCTTGGTTGCTCGTCACATCCTGCTGACAGCAGAGTAATGTAGCAGATATGTGGTTCTCACCCAAAACTGAAATACACCACAATAAACATTAACAAGTGTGTGTGTGTGTGTGGGGGGGGGGGGGGAGAGGGATACCATGAAAAGATGGGGTAGCCAGAGTATTCCTTGACATATCCCCCTACCCCCTCACCCCAATATTTTGAGAGAAAAGATTTTGGGAGAAAAAGGTTTTTGAAGAAATAAAATAACAATTTACGTTTTTAATTAAATCATTTGCTTTTCAGAGGGAGAAAAAAGTTGTTTTCTTCTAAAAACTAAAAGTAATAGATATATTACACATCATTTGCTTGCAACGTTTGACATTAATAATAATAATACATAGCATTTATATGGCAGATTTCTCATATTTATAATATAACTCAATGCGCATGACATAGCCACGAACTGAACCCAACAAGCACGCTCACGTGAATCACGCGCATTCCCTCACACACTGTACATACACACAGAACATTCACGTGGTGCTAAGGGCAAGTTCAAGTGATCTACTGAAATTTTTGGAAATTTTGCAATCGTTTTTTTATATTTTTGAAATTTGATTAAGTGGACTGAAATTAATACCAAATTCGTGGGGGAGGAAAGAGCCGGAGTACCCGGAGAAAGAACCCCCGACGGTCCGCCCGAATTAAAAGGTAACACTAGAGGAGAAAAGTCCGACGCCGGACCCGGTATCGTACCTCGCACCTCTTGCATTGGTGGCAGGCGCTTTTACCGCTGCGCCACAGACCTTTCCCATAGGTCATCCAATTTAGCATGCATACAGGGTTCATTCTGAAAATTTAACCACATGGGTCATTGGCCCACAGAGTACAAATCCAATGGGTCATTTCTTAAAGGGATGGGCCAAACGTGTGAGAGCACCTTCCTACTTACTGCACAGGGGGGCTCAATGTGTGGACACCTTATCACCAACTGCTGAAATATTGAAAAAAATAGAGGGTGGGGTGGGGTGTATGTGGGTACCTTCTCGCAAGCCACAGAAATACTGAAAAGCAGGAGATTGGGGAGGGGGGGGGGTGATAAGATGGGTGGGCCTTCAAAAACACATGAATAAAGGCCCATTGCCTTCTGAAACCTATGGGTCTTTGACCCCTGACCTCAAAATGTTCTGGGTCATTTGGGGAAATTATGTGCCAATGGTGCAGAGTGCGCTCCAAAAATAAACCGTGTGCATAGGAAGACCTTACCATCAAGTATCTCTGTGCCAATTTTGGGTTTGAAGTTGAGAATAGTGTTTGAGAACAAAAATCATCTTTTTTGTTGAAAAGCTAGGAGGGTGGGGTGGGGTTGTAAGCGGACATTTTCTCGCCAGCCTCATAAATATCGATAAGCAGGAGCTTTAGTGGGGGGGGGGGAGGGGGGCGGTGGGGGGGGGGGAGGCCGGGAAGGAAAAAAGATGGATGGGCCTTATAGGAACACATGAAAAAAAGACCCACTGCCTACTGAAACCTATGGGTCATTGACCCCTCACTAACTGCTGAGATATTGAAAAAGCTAGGGGGTGGGTACCCTTCTCGCAAGCCACAGAAATACTGATAAGCAGGAGCCTGGGGTGGCGGGGGGAGGGGGGGTGGGGGTGATAAAAGATGGGTGGGCCTTCAGAAACACATGAAAAAAAGGGTCCATTGCCTACAGAAACCTATGGGTCATTGACCTCTCACCTCTAAATGTGGGGAGCTGGATGGCTCGGTGGTAAAAGTGTTCGCCTTTCGACCAAAAGGTACCGGATTTGAATCCAGCTTGGGTCAAAATTTGTTCAGACCCTTTTTCGGTTAACCGTCTTTGAAATCAGTTTCATGGTGGACAAAAGACGTTAAGCCCTAAACATTTACTTTTTAATCTCAAAATGTTCTGGGTCTTTTGGGAAAATTATGCACCAATGGTGCAGGGCGCTCTCCAAAAATGAACCCTGGGCATAGGAAGACCATACCATCAAGTGTCTCTGTGCCAATTTTGGGTATGAAGTTGGGAATAATGTTTGAGAAAAGACCGCAATTTTGGGGTCAAAATATGGCTATCTTAGACCTATTTCCTGATCTCTTGTAACCCTTGAACTTTCCGAGGGGACAACCAAATTAGTACGCATAGGAAGGTCTTACTAGCAGGTATCTTTGTTTTGAGTGTGAAGTTGTCAATAGTATTTGAGAAACGTAAATTTTGTCAAAATGGCTTTTTTTATACCTATTTCCTGATCCCTTGTGACCTTGAGGGAGGTCACTCAAATTGGTATGTTTAGAAAGGTCTTGCCACAAAGTATCCTTGGGCCAAGTTTGAACACTGTTGCATGAATAGTCTCCGATAAAATGCCAACGTTAAAGTTTGCTATGGACGACGTTTGTGGACATACGGATGACCACTGGCCCAGAACATAGACTCACTTTTGCTTCACACGTTAGTAAAAACTACAGTTCTATCAACAACTGACATTTTTCACATATTTGCCGTTATTTTCGGACCCTTGAACTTTCCGAGGCGCCATCCAAATTAATATGCATAGAAAGGTCTTAGTACTCGTACCATCCAGTATCTCTGTAATACATTTGGGTCTGAAATTGAAAACAGTATTTGAGGAGAAACAACTTGTGTCAAAATATGGCTATTTTTCACCCCTTTCTGGACCCCTGTGACCTTGCCTTGAGAGAGGTCATTGAAATCGGTATGCTTAGAAAGTGTTACCACAAGGTACCCTTAGGCCAAGTTTGAAGTTGTAGGCGTGAATAGCCTCCGAGAAAATGTAAACCTGGACAGACAAGGGATGGCTTAATATATAGACTCACTTTTGCTATCGCACATAAGCAAAAAACAAACTTACAACAGATATTTTTCAATGCCTAGTCCCAGAAACACTTGCAGCTGCAGGCATTCAGGCCAGTTTGATATATATGGCAAAGACTGAAGAGACAACGAAGCCAGAAAGCTGATCCTTTTGCAGCGTAAACATTCTTCCTGCCATACTACCAACCTGCATGTGACTTTTTTTTCTGGAGTCGGACTGTGCACACCCTGAGTTCCACTGTGTGTCCTGAAATATGCGAAGAAACAATCTTATTTATAAAGTTTGCAGCTAAAACTGATGTATACCCCCCCCCAAAAAAAAAAAAAATAAATAAATAAATAAATAAATAAATAAATAAATAAATAAATAAATAAATAAAATAAAATAACATAAAAATAAAATAAAAATAAATAAATAAAAAATAAAATAAAATAAAATAAAATAAAAAAGAATTAAAAAAATAATAAATACACACACGCTATGGTCAGTAGTACAGACTAAGTGCTGCCCCAACAAACCATGCTTTTAACAAGTCAGACAACAATACAGCCACATAATCAACAAACAGTAAATAACAAAACAACTCCCCCCCCCCCCCCTCATATAAACAATATAAATTTCATTAACTGAGCCTGGCACAGAAGCGAACACAAAATAATTGACCAAATGTTACAGCCGATTCATGGGCGGTACAAGATATACAGCCACTCAGAAATGCCAGCACTACACGGCCCGTTCGAGCTTAATAGTCTATCCATCTCCTGAACCATACAGTGGTCCTCATAGCAAGGTCAGTGACAAAGCATACAAACACCCAGAGGTGCCAATTTAAGCTTTCCCCAACCTCCACCCCTTTCCTAAACTGTACAGCGATCCTGCAGAACTTTACCACTCAAACTAGAGTCCTCTGTATATTTACTGTAAATATTAAAAGAAACCACCTTTTACTATCCTAGTTGTGTACCGGTATTCAGTGGTATTAGAAATATAGCTTGGTAGAAAACTGTGCGGCTTTAAGCCTAATTTCGTTTTAAAATGTGTGTTCTGTACCTCAAGCCCATCACGGCAGTCGGTACACCTGTAGTACACGTGTAGCTTGTATTTGGCAACATAATAGTCCACATTTAGCCGCTTCCAGTCAGCAGTATATGTAGGTATCCGATCCCGTCTTTCTGTAACTAAGCTGCCAACAGTCTGATACATCAAGGCCTCAGTTGCAGGAGCAAGTTTAAAACAAGCACGCACAAGGTGTAGCGGATCACCTTGCTTGGCGGCTTGCACAGAAATTTTAAAGTGACCTACTCCAGGCAGTAGAGAATTAGTAATGTGTCCTTTATCAATGTTCTTAGTATAGCTGGATAAGTCATGGTTAAATACTTTTTAGTACACTATTCCTTGGGTACACTGTCCTGTGGTAAACTGTACATGGGGTACTCTGTTCGTACAGTGTACACTGTCCTGTGTTAATTTATATCAAGCATATCAAAGTCTAAACATGATACAAGTCCGGACCTTGATACTATCTTTCCCTGCACAATGGGCAATTCATGGCATGCTGCCTGGGCGCTCTTGTAACAAGTGAGATTAAAAAGCTTTACATATTATTACAAATAGATATTTTTTATCATGTCTGTTCGTTGGCACCCTCGCAGTCGCAGGCACACAGGTCTGTTCAAAACGTGGCAATGTGATGGAGAAGTCTCCTGATGATATCAGTAAAGCAGTCATGTAGCTTTGGCAGCTTGTACTGATTTGACACCAACCAGCTTGCATCAGTAATTCGTGTTTCTGGAGGCAGTCAGTATGTGTCCTAGTACAAAGAAAAAGTTCCTGGCACAAACTAAACCCAAATACAAAGAAACAGTCCCTGTCTTTACCCATATCATACTGAGCCTAAAACTTTCAAAAGCTTCAACTTTGTACACTGCCATATATTCAAGCTACATTACAGTACTTACAGATAAGGATATACCAATGCCTTTAGTTTAAGGGTAGTGCCATAACAACTTGGTGCCTTGAGGCGCCAAGCTTTTCTGGCACTTGCTTAATTCCTTGGATTCCTCGTGGAACAAAGGGCCTCTATTCTGGCACTACCCTTGAACTATTTTAGTCAAAACTTATGTCATACACTGGTGTATTCCGAATGATAAGGGTTAAACAAAGCGTCAGATCAGAACGAGTAAAACCTGGGCTTGATCAAGGAGCAAAGTTTCTGTACGATAAATCGTAAAAATCGTAATAAACGTCCTTCAAAGTCAATGCACAATATAACAGTATCTAAATCTAAGTATACTGCATGATTTTGGACTCATCAATAAGTTATGATGATATATGATATGATAGAACTTTATTGCCATATGTATTAATACATTAGGAAATCGTTGCGATGCTGAACAACATAAAGAAAGAACATTCAACACATCAAAATATAATTAATCTACTTACATGCGCGCGCGCGCGCGCGCACACACACACACACACACACACACACACACACACACACACACACACACACACACACCGTATGTCTTAGTAACTATTGTGGTCTAAGCATAAAGGCAATAAACACGATTTCACAAACCAGATAGGTGAGGCTAGCGCTGGCAGAATTGTACACATACCAAGGGGAATTACTCAGCGCTGGACAGACAAATAGTTAGATCCCCTGTCCCCGCCTATCAGGCACCCAATCGCCAGCCCACAGAGAAATACGCAGGTATAGAACAAGACGATCATCTGCATCCTCTAAAAAGATGCATCAGGTATCGTATATAACCCATGTCTTTCTCCGAAACTTAAGACGTAGGCAGGAGAAACATACATACATATACATTCCTAAGTTCTGGAGAAAGACATGGGTTATATACGAGACCTGAGGCATCCTTTTAGAGGATGCAGATGATCGTCTTGTTCTATACCTGCGTATTTCTCTGTGGGCTGGCGATTGGGTGCCTGATAGGCAGGGGCAGGGGATCTAACTGTTTGTCTGTTCAGTGCTGAGTAATTCCCCTTGGTATGTGTACAATTCTGCCAGCGCTAGCCTCGCCTATCTGGTTTGTGAGTATTCTATAACTCGAGGCAAACTTGTATCGTTACATTGTTGTGTATAGTCGTGTGCATCTACTGTGGGAATTCAGGGTATTTACCCGACCACATTTCGTAGTGCACCTTCATGTTTGTGTATATATGTTTCTCCTGCCTACTTCCTAAGTTCCGGAGAAAGACATGGGTTATATACGAGACCTGATGCATCCTTTTAGAAGATGCAGATGATCGTCTTGTTCTATACCTGCGGGGGCAGGGGATCTAACTGTTTGTCTGTCCAGCGCTGAGTATGTGTACGATTTCACAGTAACACAAATCACATAGGACATATCGTAATATAAAACTGAACACATCACTTGCATCATAGACACAGCAGTGCAGTTAGACCTATTTCGGCCTACACATTAGTTTGGCCAGCCACATGCTGCTGTCACTCCCCGCTGTCACTGTCTGGCATCGACTATTCCTTCTCCGGGGTTACTGATATGTGTGTTATGCCTGTGTTTAATGTTCTCTATCTCTGCTTCCTCAGTTTTCTACATACCCTGCGGGATGTTTGACAGCAGATACACAGTAGTAGGATAATGGAAGGGCATTCCCTTCTAGCATCATGAACAGTTCTTCCAGTCAGTATGACAGGCGCGCGCTAATGATTAATTGCCACAGATGGATTATCTTGCACTCAGTTTCACCCGACCGCTCGGTAACTAAAAGTGTGTACTTACAGAAAGTTTATCTTGAATGTTCGATATGGCTTGATCTGTTTTGCGTAACACGCACGGAAAAAATGGAAGCGAAAACAAAAACACACGTGGCTTTCTCTGTTCAAAGCAAGGGAAGCAACGTTGTGCGCAAATATCCTTCCGCGATACACATCGAAAACTAGGGCAAGAAAACGTCCCCGAAAGTGCTGCGCTTAGTATTAATTGAGCTTGTTTTGTTCAGTTTGCCGTAACATTCAAAACAGGAAACGAAAGCACACGTCCAACTTTGAAGCTCAAAATACAGGACGGACAAAGCTTTTACCAAATTATATACCCTTTTAAACATAATTATTCGAAACACATCCGCCATCTTGAAGAACGCGATTATACGAGTATGCATATGCCAGGCATGTCTGAATGGCAAAGTGTGTACTTTGGTTTGGTTGTGACAACGCGTGTTAAATCAATCATGAATTAATTGTATCTTTATAAAGTGCATTCTAAAAGACTTTTCTGGTTGTAAGATCGTAATGATCACTTACAAAACTGTTACAGCTATGTCACAATCGGGCCCGCCATTTTTGTGCATGCTCACACACGTTCAGACTAATTAAACATTAAAAAAACCTTGATTTTTTTCCCCGTGCAGTTGTCAATACTATCTCTTTCATCACTATGAAACAGGATAGAACCGTTCATTGAGTAAAGTAACTTAGCAGATGTTTTTTTAGAGCCAGTCCGCCTTTTCCTCCTATTTCTCCGACAAAATCCAAACTCTGCGCAACACACTCGACACTCTGCCTTCTTCGCCTTGCCTCCCTG
This sequence comes from Semisulcospira habei, assembly GCA_036245525.1. NCBI lineage: Eukaryota > Metazoa > Mollusca > Gastropoda > Semisulcospiridae > Semisulcospira > Semisulcospira habei. The sequence goes on along the minus strand of BTPG01000002.1, from coordinate 52,747,334 downwards.
ACACAACCTTTTCCGGCACTCCCCTCTCGTCCTTCCGCCCCGTCTCTCAGGATGAAGTCCTCAAGACCATAAAGTCCATGCCTTTCAAAACCTGCGAACTAGACCCCCTCCCAGCTTCCCTCTACCAGGACGGCCTCCCAAACCTTTTGCCCTTCATTACGGACATCATCAACACATCTCTAGAAAATGGCTCCGTCCCCGATATCTTCAAGTCCGCCATCGTCCGTCCTCTCCTCAAAAAGCACAACCTCGACCCAAACGAACTCAAGAACTACCGCCCAGTCTCCAATCTCTCTTTCCTGTCCAAGCTTCTTGAGAAGGTCGTCCTCAACCAACTCAACCTCCACCTCGCCGACAACAACCTCCTCAGTCCCTTCCAGTCTGCCTATCGCAAACATCACAGCACTGAAACTGCCCTTCTACATATCCTAAACGACCTGCTTCTCTCCACTGACTCGGGCAACATCTCCCTTCTTACGCTACTCGATCTCTGCCGCCTTCGACACCATAGACCACTCTATCCTCCTCCACCGCCTCCACCACTCCTTTGGCATCACTGACTCTGCTCACTCCTGGTTTCTCTCCTACCTCTCCGACAGACAGCAGTCCGTCACCATCGACGGCGTCTCCTCCAACCCAGTCAGGCTCTCCTGCGGCGTTCCTCAGGGGTCCGTCCTGGGCCCGGTCCTTTTTACACTCTACATCTCCCCACTGTCCAACATCATCCAGTCTCACCACATACACCACCACCTCTACGCTGACGACTCACAACTACTAGACAAAGACAAACTCGACAACACTCAGACACTACTGACTCGCACGGCTGACTGCTATGAGGACGTGAAAAACTGGATGACAGCAAACAAGCTCAAACTGAACGACGACAAAACGGAAGCCATGCTGGTAGGCACTCGCCAGAAACTTTCCCAGCTCTCTCCCTCTCTCCACCTTCAACTCGACAGCACCCCCATCTCCCTCTCTGACTCGGTCAAGAACCTTGGCGTTATCCTCGATTCCTCTCTTTCCATGACCAGCTTCGTCTCCGCCACGGCCCAGGTATGTTATTTCCACCTCCGCCGCATCAGTCAGATCAGAAAATACCTCACTACCGAAGCTGCCACCAAACTCGCTGTCTCTCTCATCTTATCTCGCATCGACTACTGCAACTCTCTCCTTTCTGGCCTTCCTCACTCCACCACTCTCACTCTCCAGCGCGTCCAGAACAATGCTGCCTGCCTCGTCCTCAGAAAGAAAAAATCCGACCACATCACTCCCCTGCTCAAGCTCCTTCACTGGCTCCCCATCCCCCAACGCATCCAATACAAGATTCTGTCTCTCTGCTACAAATCCCTGAACAACTACGCTCTTGCTTATCTCTCCAACTTACTTCACCCCTACACTCCTCCCCGCTCCCTCCGCTCCGCCTCTGACCCTCTCCGCCTCCTCATCCCCCGCACCAAACTCAGCACTTTCGGCCCCCGCTCTTTCTCAGTATACGGTCCAACCACCTGGAACACTCTCCCACTCTCTCTCCGTCAGAAACACTCGCTCTCCTCCTTCCAGTCTGCCCTCAAAACTCATCTCTTTCAACAGTTCTAGCACTATATCACCACACTCCCCAGCCCAAGCTGACCGTCCTAATGTATCTTCACTATTTGTGTTACATGAGTCATTGTCTAAAGCGTGCGCATGCGTGTGCGAGTTGTGAGTGCGCGCTTAGAGTTATAATTATTATAAGATAAGCGCATTATAAATACCGTAATTATTATTATTATTATTAGTTGAAAGTAGACACCCCTTACGTACAAGAACAAATGGGGACATTAGCGTTTCAGTGATCTGCTGTGCCTAAAAGTATTTGTGAATACTGAAGGTACCAAAGTATAGATCTATAAGTTGACGCAATGCAGGTCGAATCAGAATCCATTTATACAATTGTTTAAGGCGCAGACTTTATTTATGACAGGAACTGTTTCTAAGCTGAAATGAGACCGCCATAGACTTGTTCCGACTTTGATTATTCCACTATGTAGTCATGTTTGGCCCATGGAATACTGTTTTCGATGAATTTATTTTTAAACACTTCGTTTGAAGTGTAATTGTCCTCACTTATGTTAAACGCAACCGGAATACGAATGACCGTCTCACAGGTTTGATTCTTGTTACTGTCAACCATACGAAAATGGTGATTTTTTTCCGATTAAACAGAAATATTACTGGCATGTATTGTTTCTTGTGCCAATAAGTTCGTTATTGTTACTTTGCTATTCAGCATCACTACATTTACGGAATCCCAATGCTGTTAAAATAAGATGTCTAAGTATGTTTTCTGGTGTTTAATGTAACCCGAAGCTTCAAATAGTTACTTTGGCGTCTCGTTATACAAAACTATGCACATAATAAAGGATTTTAACTATTTTTAATGGTTGGTCTTTCTTATCATGCTTTTCTAGACTACAGAGTCATGATTCCCTGCAAACGTATCTTTCATTTCATATGAGAGTTCACAAATTTCACAGATGAAGAAAGTTGGGTTTTATGTTACATCAACTACCATTTTTAAAACATAATTATGGTTCTGAGCAACTGCAAAGTATCTATTTTCAAAATGTGTTTCAACATCACTAAATTTGCGGAATCCTGATGCTGTTGAAATAAGACATCTAAGTATGCTTTCTTGGGTTTGATGTAACCTGAAGATTCAGATTCTTTACTTTGGCATCTCGTTATACAACACTATGCATATTATAACAAAGGATTTTAACTGTTTTTAAGGATTGGTCTTTCATATCATGCTTTTCTAGACTACAGAGTCATGATTCCCTGCAAAGGTATCTTTGATTTCATATGAGAGTTCACTAATTTCACTGACGAAGAAAGTTGGTTTCCATGTTGAATCAACTACCATTTTTAAAACATATGGTCCTGAGCAACTGCAAAAGTCGCTATTTTCAAAATGTTCTTGTCAGTGAATTTGCTGCATGTTACTTATGTTGTTTCACTACATAGAAATGATCTATATATTTTAAAACTTCGTGTGGCTAAACTGAATGAGCTGCCGAGCAACTTTCCATTTTCACAAAGTGTTTGGCATAAGCTTGTTTCCAAAACTGTTATTATTGTACTTGTTATTTTTTGTTGTTGTTGTTATTGTTGGTGGTTTGTCTTGAAGTCTTTCTTAACCAAATAAACTGTATTGTTTGATCCTGACTTTCATTTTTGTACAGTATTTCCATCTATTTGGTTTCCGTGTTACCTCGAACAAATTTTGTACCACGTAACTTTACCATCCACATCCATGCAAACACATTTATATATTATCTTTTTTTGTCATAACATCATACTTTGGACATGCATCTCCAAGAAAAATCATAGGAATAAGTATACCAATGAGTTTGATTTTCATGGTTTGTGTCACACTTTTGCTTCACAGTAATAAATGAAAAGAAAAGGGGAGACTGCCAGTGCTAATATTTTAGGAAGATTACAAAGTAAAATAGGTAATAGCACTGTCAGGGGAGAGAAGTGTGCATGATCGACCAGTGATCATAGATCTACTTTGGTGAAAGCACAAAACAAAAGATAGGAAAGAGGGGGTGCGCTAAGAAAGTGACTGGAAGCAATGCATATGGAAGCCCCCCCCCCCCCCCACCCCCCGAAGGGTGTCGTATCACATATCCCACTGTTCCAGCCCCTTGGTGCATGGAAATTTAAATCTAGGTCCCCCAAGGGGGGTCTAGATATTTAGCCGGTGTAGACAGCTGTTTCGGTTTTGGCGACCTCTTCAGCACACCATCGGCAACACTTCTCTCCCCTGACAGTGCTTTTACCTACTTTACTTTGTAATCTTCCTAAAATATTAGCACTGGCAGTCTCCCCTTTTCTTTTCATTTATTACTACAATATCGACTGCAACCCCTTCCCCCCTTTTGGTAGGTTCTCTCTTAGGGTGCATGGAAATTTAGCTCTAGGTGGAGGCTGGGAATGTATGCCCCTGCAGACACCACAGTAAAATGTGGCTGTCATTGCAGGTAGGCAAAAGTTCCTGCCTTCCTCAAGTATTGTCGATGGTGTGCTGAAGAGGTCGCCAAGACCGAAACAGCTGTCCACACCGGCTAAGTATCTGGACCCCCCCCCCCTCCCCCCTTTGAGGGACTTAGATTTAAATTTCCATGCACCAAGGGGCTGGAACAGTGGGATTTGTGATACGCCCCCCTTGGGGGGGGGGGGGGTCGCTTCCATACGCACTGCTTCCAGTCACTTTCTTAGCGCACCCCCTCTTTCCTATCCTTTTTTTAGTGCTTTGACCAAAGTAGATCTATGATCACTGGCCGATCATGCACACTTCTCTCCCCTGACAGTGCTTTTACCTACTTTACCTTGTAATCTTTTGCTTCACAGTTTTGTAGAGTGACCCATAAATATATACAATCATTTTCCACTAAGAGTAAGAATCAAAAAGTTTCTCGGCTTCACAGCTAAGCAAATGGGGAAAGAGTCAAAGCACTAGTTTTGGCTACAGTGAAACGGTGGTTTTATGCATCAATGGTAGCTCCTTGGTACATGCATGTATAGCATTAGCAGCAGCCAACACACACAAGCAGCAATTCTGTCCATTGGCGACTTTCATACGACGTCTCCGGAAATGAATTTTACAAATTCGTTAACAATTATTCTACATTTTCATTTCTTGAAAGATAGCACTATTCTGCATTTTATTCAATTGCCATATTTATCCCCAATTTAAAAAGAAAAAAGAAAATCACGACAGAATCCGGACTTGAAAAAATGTAAAACCGGTTTAGTCATGCCCTCTAACGTCCTAACGATAATAATAATAATACATAGATCTTGTATAGCGCTATTCTCAATGAAAACACTGGACTCCCTGCGCATGCACAACAGCACACCTTCTCTCTCAGACACACGCACGATTATACACTACTTTAAACCACCCCCCGCCGTGAGATGGCCTTAGTTGCCTGCTCGGCGTTAAACCCAAATAACTAACTAACTAACTAATTAAACCACCCCATCTCTTCCCAACACCTTACACTCACTTCCTCTAGTATCAGAATAAAAGGCAGTCAACAGTTAGCTAAAGATGAGCAAAGTGTTAAATGCCCGACAGAAAAGAAAAGTCTTTAAGTGAGCTTTGAACAGTGACAATGTGGGCAAATTCCGCATTTCAGTTGGCAGTATGTTTCACACACTTGGGGCTGAAAAGGTGAAAAAACGATCATCCGATTGAAATCAAAACTCACCCAACAGCCGATGTAACGATCTCCGGCGCATTTTTTTTAAACAGCCGTTTACTGCCATATACAAGGGTGATGTCAAATTTAATTCAAATTCTGCTCAATAAAGCTTTAAGCAGGCCGGTCGAATGAATGACGCTACGCGCATTGATAGCTCTGCGTGAATCGGACAAAATAAAATCTGCAGCAATTTTCTCTGCGTGAACGCTTAAAAGTGCCCAGATCGAATTTTCGTTTAATTAAAAAAAAAAAAAAAAAAAAAAAAACATTATACATTTAAAATATAAAGACGTTTTATCTTATGAAAAAAAATGAAAAAGAAATCCCTTTGTTGATGTTTTTACTTTTTGTCTGCTTTCGGTCTGCGTACGAATATGACTTCAAGCTTGATTCTGTTTACTTCTCTAGGGGTACATGCTTTAGGAAGCCTGAACTGGTTAAAAACGGACTCTCAGAAGTTCGCACTGAATGAACTTAACGCACAAAAAGCCAGCCTGCACATTTGTTTAACCTGGAACACTCTCCCACTCTCTCTCCGTCAGAAACACTCTCTCTCCTCCTTCCAGTCCGCCCTCAAAACTCACCTCTTTCAACAGTTTTAGCACTATATCACCACCCTCCCCACCCCAAGCTGACCGTCGTAATGTATTTCACTATTTGTGGTACGTGAGTCATTGTCTAAAGCGTGCGCATGCGTGCGCGAGTTGTGAGTGCGCGCTTAGAGTTATAATTATTATAAGATAAGGGCATTATAAATACCGTAATTATTATTATTATTATTATTATTATTATTATTATTATTATTATTATTATTATTATTATTATTATTATTAACAATTTCTCGCATTTGGATGAGAATAAACTTGGCGAGAATGTGACCGCCTTCACTGACGTTGTCAACATGCAAATCGGGTAGGTTGAATAACCGCACAGAACAAAGGAACGGAGAGACCGTTGTCATATTAACGGGTTGCATTCGATTCATGGTGAACTGATGGATTACGGATCGAAAGGCGATTAATAATTTACATAAATTTTGTGTGTGATTTTCGTTCTGAAAGTACACCTGTATTGGAGGTAAAAATTAACCGTCACCACCAGTGTTAGGCAAAAACTGAAGATATGCCTAAAAATAGCAAGTTTCAATGAACAAAATGATGTACGTTACCCCCACCCCCCACCCCCCACCCCCACCCCCCTCCACCCCCCACCCCCACCCCCACCCCCTCTCTCCCATATCGTTTACGTCTGGCCGAGAAAGCCATTCCAGCAAAACCCACAAAACTCGTATTCTGTTGTCTAAATTTTGGCTCTTTTTTTAGCGGGAAATGAGTCACGTGACCAGTTTTTACGGCTTGCCATTGGCTGCAGGGGGAATTCCTTTCTACTTTTGGGCGTCAGATCGAGGCTCATTAAAACTGCATGGAGGAATTTCCTGAGGAATGGGGACTTGTCATGCAGACTGTAACAAAGACAATTCATTATAAGACAGATCGCTCTTACTGAAAAAGCGAGGTCAATGTAGCAGTTGCTTCCAATCGTGTAATCGTGTTGTGGCCGTACGTTCATCACTTTTTGGTAATGGACTCGATCTCTGACGCGAGGCTTTTTGAAGGGTAGCATGAGCTTGTGTGTGCATTGCGGAAAACTGTTTTAAAATCACATGAGCTTTGCTTCTAAGATATTTTTTCCCTATTCCTAATCGAAAGATTTTTCGGGGAAGTGGTAATTTGCACGGACAGTGTAATATAAAAATAAATAAATCAGGCATTTCATTGTTGCCGTAAGTGTGAGGTGATGTCTAGAACACACACACACACACACACACACACACACACACACACACACACACACACACACGTGCACGCAAACAAACACACATGCACACAAACGAACACACATGCACACAAACCAACACACATACAAACAAACCACCAGGAAAGGATTAAATAAGATATAATTTACAGCAAACATCAGTTGTTTTTAACAATCTCACAGTTTATTAATACACGTTCAACTTGCAGCAGGTATTATCAAGAAAACCAAATAGTGATTATACACAGCGGGCCACGCTAAGCACCTTATGCATACGCCCGTTAGAAATTGTAAACAGTACCTGCGTGATATGCACAAAGAGATTAATAAGAAATTATCACTAATTATCTGTTCTTTCTCACTCTCTCCATTCATCCCTCCACCCAACGTATGTAAATTTTTGACAAAATTATTCATCTTACACGAAATAGTAGGTCAACATGAATATACCCATTAGGCTGAATTAGTATAATACATACAACAAACAATACCATCAGTCACATGCCCACCGCTACTCCCTCATCATGTGCACGAAACATTTAGATCTAAAAGTCATTACCAGGTAAACAGATAAACAATTCATCACCGATCAGAATTATGTTCTTCAACAACCCCCTTCTCTCTCCCCCCCCCCCCCCCACCAGACTATCGGCTGCTTCCAGTAGGAAACTAAACCCCTTACAACAAAGCAGTCGCATGGTTTGTCACAAGCCTTTGTCCTCTCATCCTCCCAAAAATTCTCTGCCCCTTCTATTTGATGACGCCCCCACCCGGGTATGCCCTGGGGGACTTGGGTGGGGTTAACTACTTTTTAGTTCCCAGGGTCACCCTGGTCAGCCCCACAGGGTGGGTGTTTCCCTCTATTCTGGGGCATGTGTTTCTGTCTACACTTGGTCCATTCACCTGTATTTGACTTTTTAAAACTCTCCCAACTGTCTGCACTGCCTGTAGCTCTTGATATTGGATGTGTTTTGCTAAATGGTCTTAGCTTTATTTAGGCCCCATGGCGAAGGTTTATTTAACGTATTGGACCGGCTGGCGACATACATTCAATATTCTGTTGTTTGTTTGGTTTTTTTTCACAAGCTTTTCCTGCCTACGACCGGTTTTGCCACAAGGGGGGGGGGGGGGGGGGGCTCTTCAGGTAGGCATACGGCGTAACCTGAAATTGCAAACACAACGCATTTACTAGAAGCCGCCTCCAGAATTTACTGGTAGCACCACTAGTACAACGCGGATTACATCCCTAAAGCTTTATGAGGTGTTGCAGTGGAAGAAGACTAACTAATTTTGAAAAGGCAACACCAAAGGCAATTTTGCGGTACAATTATTCTTTATTTTTAACAAAGGCGTCGCCCAAAGCCTTTATATATATATATATATATATATATATATATATATATATATATATATATATATATATATATATATATATATATATATATATATATATATATATATATATATATATATATATATATATTCGCAGGGAAGTTAAGTGGGGAAATGTGGCTGTGAAGATACATAAGATGGGGTTTTTTTTTAAGATTCAAAAGTATTTATTGAACAGATACAGACATTCCAATTCATTACACATACTACAGTACGGATACATTCCCATACATGTAGTCACGCACAGACCGTTCTGTACGTAAGCTTTTCAAACACTACTTTTAAGGTTGTTCACTATACCTACATTTTTTAATTGAAAACTGCCCTTTATAGGTTTTTTGAGAGCCTTATTGAGTCTGGAGGCTATTGCCACCCTGAAAGACTCATGGTCCCGGGCATATTTGTAAGTTAAAGCCGTTTGCGTGACCTGCCCCATGAGCGAAAACACGCAAAATAGCTGTTTTCAGAACACCATATAAATTTATCGAATAGTGTGTTAAAATGATAAAGAAACATTTAGGTCACTTCATGTAGTATGTTATTATTTTCTCGTAAAAAAGGTTTGTTCTGATAATTGGAATTCTAAGCGAAATTTACAATAGTGTATTTTGTAACTCGCAAATTGCCCGGATGTTATCAATACATTACAAGTGTTTGCATTGTTGGGCAATTGCTCAAGCCATTTTTATTCGATAAAGTCGTACTTTATGTCATAACTATCACATTGATTATGACGAAAATCTGCGGTCCCGCACAAAATTTGGCACTTTGGGTCGTTTGCGAGTGTGTATTCAATAAGGGATACAAGCGATGTCTGACTTCCGGCAGATCATATCTCCGCCGTAGCCGGTCCCAAGCCCGCATGAGAATGGAGGGAAAACAACTATGCCAAACTTACAAGGAAAACCTACGCCCAAACTGTTGCAAACTACGCCCAAACTGCTAGTCCTCGATCACTATTTGTGACAGTAAACTGGAACAAACAACAACGGCATATAGGGGATGAGAACGTTTATCTATAAGTAATTAAATGCACCTAATACTTCTTAGTAATTTAGTTAGTGCAGTGGTAAGATACTCTCTCGCCACGCAGGTAACCAGGGTTCGAGCCCCATAGATGGCGTTATTTTTTTCCTGCGCACATTTGAAACCCATACAGTTTCTATTTTGCTAAATGAAACAAACACACAAAAAACCCAAAGCAAAAAAATAAATAAACCCGTGGTATTTTTTTTTTAAATATGTGATTATCATCACTATGGTAATGTGAATGTTAAACCATGAACCAACCAACCAACCGGAGTCAGTCTTGGATACAAATGCACACTGGTTACCTCGATACATTTGTTCATTCATTTTTTTTTTCAGCCAGGCATTGTGTGAGCATGGTAACATTACATGTTTACATTCATTCAATCATTCACAGCTTCACTGATGAAAAAGCACACCAAAGAGTGTTGTCACAGACAGTTTTTTGTTTTAATATTTTTACTGGCATCATCTACAAACATTAATTGATGTGAATTTGTTTAATATACCTGCTGCAAGAAATGCTACATGCTCCTTTGGTGTCTCCGTGAAAGCAGGTCGATGAACATCTCTGGTTGAAAGATGTTTGTGAACAGATTGGTAGTGGATGTACCTATCTCTCTAGCTGAATCTCAGTTTCCCAGCAGTTTTTGGTTACAAATTATAAGGAAACAAAACAAATGTCACACATGTTTCAATATGCCCTGTTATGTTTACACATGATCATTGTGAATGTGAGTAAAGAATATCTCTGTTTATTTTCAAAACAAATGCTGTATTTGCAGACATTCATTAAAAGTACCCAGTCATGTCTGTTGAAAGCATATTAGGCTACAATGCAAGTAGGCACCTATACAAAAGTAACGACCTCAAATACAAAATGTTAAACATTTAGGGCTTAACATCTTTTGTCCATAAAAGGTGATTTCAAAGATGGGTCACAGAAATAGGGTCTGAACAAATTTTGACCCCAGCTGGATGCGAACCCAGGACCTTCAGGATGAGAGTCAAACACTACCACTGACCCACCCAGCTCCCCCTCAAAATACAGCTTTACTGTGAAGTTGCCACATTCCTTCTGCCAATGAAGACAAGTAGCGGCTAATCTCTCTGTTTGTTTGTTTGTCTATTTTGGCAAAGGGTATTTACCCGAAATATTAATAAATTGTGTTGTACCCATCTTTTCTAAGCGTGTTTTTTTCTCCGTTGGGTACTTCTTAGCTTTACTGTGGAACATATATTTCAACTACATGTAACATTATTCACATTTATATTGACAAAGTGCTGACTTTATACAAGCTATTTGGGAGAAAAGTGCAGCTGATGTCATTTTTAGTTGTGTGCATGTCAAGGGAGACCGACACCGGCAACCACTTGCTCATGAGGTATTTATTTGGGAGCCAACTGCACATTATATAAAAGAAGGGGGATAGGAGAGAAGGAATGACAGACTTATCATTTAGAGCCTTCCATTACATATATTATTTTGCTCATATATATATATATATATATATATATATATATATAGAGAGAGAGAGAGAGAGAGAGAGAGAGAGAGAGAGAGAGAGAGAGAGAGAGAGAGAGACCATCACTGTAGTCCTGATATAACTCAACATTGCACATCCCACAACATTATAACAGTGAAATGCAGTATCCAGCCACCAAACTGCACTACACAGATACTGTGCACAATGTTGGCATGAAAATCAAACAATACTGTTACCAGTATCACACGGTGTCCAATTGCAGCACAACAAAGTGAAATGCAGTCTCAAGCCCCATAACTTACACTGCACAATGCTGATGTCAACACTAAATACCATAACAACTGCATAACAAGGGTACAATGCACTGTGTCACCTAGTCTGCATAATATAGGCATGCACACCAAACAATACTTGTACTGCTCTAGATACAAAGTCTGTGCAGTCGGCCATATAACACTGCAAAATAAACAAAACAAACACAAAGTACAGTACATATCATATGCCTATGATCAGTTATCACCCAACCACTTAAATCTGCTGTGACAGCTGGAGGGTAATGCAAGAACTGCATGGTCAATTCACTCTTGAGAAGTATTGCGTTTTTCATTGAGCAAGTCCATATTTGACACAACATTTTAAGCTGAGGGTTTAATGACATACATATACACCTCCGCGTTTCTATATTTCGGCACATCCCCTTTTCAGAAGGGACCCATGGGTTTTATACTCTGAGGCCAATGACCATTTTCAGAATGATCCCTGAATATCATTTTGAATCATGCAAAGTGGAGCAGTGATAAGTTTTCTCCTTGTCTCACACCGATGCTGCACAAAATCTATCTGTACCACTGTTTCCTACCCCATAAGAGTCAGCTGTGGAGTACATATTTTGAATGACTGATGTATGCCAGTATTTAGGAACTTGTTACAAAAAGACCTGTTCATATGATGAAATGTCTTTGAAAAATGAACACATTGTCAGTAAAGGGGTTTTCCTTGGATAATAAAAAACTAATAGGCCTATATATTAAGCTGCGTTTCCAAATCACGACATGACAGGAGAGTGACCAAAAAGTAACCTTTCTGAGGGGGTCATCCAAATAAATATGCATAGGAAGGTCTTACCATCAGGTATCTCTTTACCAAGTTTAGGGTTACAGTTGTGAAGAATACTTGAGAAAAAAACAATTTGGGCAATATATGGCTATCTTGTACCTATTTCCCGATTTCTTGTGACCCTTGACCTTTTTGACCTTTCATGCATACGAAATTAGTATGCATGAAAAGTTCTTACCACCTTGTACCAAGTCTGGGTTTGAAGTTGTGTATACTTGAGAAAACATCTTTTTGGTCAAAATACAGCTATTTTTCACCTTTTTACTGCACTACAAATTAATACATGGGTGTCAAATCGCTTTGTCACGTTGTTATATGAAAACACACAAAGCACACCCCCATCACTGTACAATAGCCCCTGAACTGCTCGACTGCACGTTACAATTTTGTCGCCCCGCTGCTTCTATGTCAGGCTTATGGAAACACTCCCTCTTTATTTCTATGTTCTCGAGTTTTGTCGCTGTCACTTTGTTGTCACTGCCCCACTGCTGTTGTATCTGCAGTTGAATAGCCAGGCTTAAAGCCTGCTTGTCCTTCTCCTAATATATGGCTATGCATCAGCTCAGGCAGTAAGGCACAGGCCTTTGCTGCATTGCGAATGATGTGACTGTCCAAAACCTTGATATTGTGGCCAGCCTGGTGGATCGACATCAAAATAACAGGACGTCTGCCCTCCTACACAGGACAATCAGTTCACTTCCTTTGCCTTCACATCGGTTGGCCATCCTGGAGAGATGTACCCGCTGAACTCTCTTTCCCTCATCTTTCACAACCTGCAAAAGATAATTTTGAATCATAAAAAGTTTTGACATGCACATATTGCGTGTATATATGTGTTTTCCAACAGGTCTCTGAAAATGTCTAATCATAAGTATAGGGCTGGATTTTGTACCAGCGAAACCTGAGTTTTTTTTCCAAAATGCCTACATTTCACAAATTTGTCAACCCTCTGTGACCCTTGACCTCTGTGAGGGGCTGATTAAATTAGTATGCACAGAAAAGTGTTATCATCATGCCAAATTTTATTGAAAAGTTTGCAAAACATTGATAAAAACTACTACTCTACCCGAAACTAACTTTTGTCACCCTCTTGCCAACCTTGAGCTTTCCGAGGGGTCATCCAAATTAAGGCCTTATCATGTGGTATCTCCATAGCAAGTTTGAGTTTGAAGTTGAAAAAAATACTTGAGATGACCTTTGAAAGGTCACAGAAATTGGTATGTTTAGAGTTATTTTACCACAAAGTACCCTTGTGCCAAGTTTGAAGTCTGAGGCTTGAATAGTCTCCGAGGCAATGCCAATGTTAAAGTTGCTCACAGATAACAGACAGTTGACAGATGACCCATTACAAACACTTACATTTTGCTATCACACGTGAGCCAAAAATTAGACGCCATTGAGCTTGAAATGACCACAAAGGGTGTATACATATCTAGAATCAGCATCAATATTCAAAGTGTAACTTGCAGAAATTGTTTCAAACAGGACACAAAGCATTGCTGTTTAGCAACAGCACACACTGGACCAAATGGGCAGTATTCAGTGTTTTCTAGTCCTTTTGTGTGCACTAAGTGCTTATTAAAGAAAACGACAGTATTTGCAGACTTGCCGAACCCTCTAGTTTCCAAATGCAATATGGTGCCACTTGTTGACAGCAAGTGATTGTAGCATTCAGTGTTGTTGAGAATGCTGGTACTGGTACTACACCATCTTCAAAATGAAAGAAAGCATTACAGTGTGATGTGTTTATTCACACCAGTTGTGTTTTGTTATGAACCTGATTCTATTCACAAATCAATCGGTATGATCGAGTCCAGGAGAATAAGTGTCGCCTTCTCTCACTTTAGTTGATCCACTGGAACTAGCATTGCCTGCTTTTAGCTGTGGCCTTCTCCTTTGAGCAAACATGACCTGACTAGCTCTCGCCTCTTCTTGGTGTAGGCGTCATACGTCTGTGCTTGTTTGCAAGTATACCCTCTGGGCGTGACTATGCAGTGAGACGTCAACAACAGCACTGACCTGAAATGAAATACATGTTTATTACCATGTTATACAGCAGTATGACAATTTTTCACTTCTGATCTTATTTCAGGGTGGGTCGCTTCCAAGCTCCACAAAATGGGACTTTGTTTTAGCATTATGAACAATTCGGGGATGGGAGGGGGGTTCGGGGGCGGGGGGGTAAAGGGGGGGGGGAGTCCCCCCCCCCCAATTGGCCCCTACATTTAATTTACACATTACTACCTTCAAACTAATGTGAAATAAACTGTGAACACCACAAACAACAATGGTGAAGCCTGGATTGCTCATGTGCATTTAAAACTGATCATTTTCATAATCTGAACTGTGTGACCTTTCCAAAATGTGACTGAAATTTAAGTGCCATGAGTCTCAGCATAAGTAAAGGGCTGGCTTATGTACTAGTTGTTAATAGTATTTGAGAAAAAAACTTTTTTTGGTCACAATATGGCTATCTTTTACCTATTTCCTGATTTCTCATGACCCTTGGCCTGAACTCAAACTGGTATGCTAAGAGTAAGAAAGGTCTTGCCACAAAGTATCCTTCGGCCACGTTTAAAGACTGTGGTTTGAATAGTCTCCGAGAAAATGCCAACATTAAAGTTTACCATGGACGACTGTCATGACACGGATTTTTTACGTCTATTTTTGTAGGAGGATAAGTTTAGAGGGGTGTCAGGATTTAGGTAGTCACTGGGTAATGATAGCATAGGTGTGTAGTAGTTGGCCTTTACACGCGGGTTTGTTGCTGTGCGAGGCTTGGGTGGACGGCGTGCAGCCACGTGGCCACCCAGTCTGAACGTCATCGGGTGGTACCTGCTTCACGTGAATTTTTATCACGTGAGGTAGTGAGCAGTTTTTTGCCAACCTTACGGTTTAGAAATTGTTAATCATTCGCATTCCACCAGCGAACGAAAGCAGTCGTTTTTTCAACGTAGTCTCTGAGGGGGGTTTGTGCGGGCGTGGTTCTCCATTAGCCGCCGCCTCAAGTAGCTGTGTCGTCCCTCTGTGACGGTCCTATGATATGGCCCTGGTTCGAGCCCGGGAGTCGGTGTCCTGTGACGAGAGAAGAGCTGCGACGACTGTACCCTTGGCTTGTCTTGTCTTGTTTGTCTGCATCCTAGCCGGGGTGTCTCCACGGATGACAGTAAGTACATGTAACAATCTTTTAGTGGCCATTTGCTCGGGGGGGGGGGGGGGGGGGGGTTTGTTTGTGTTTGCTTGTTCGGTGGTATTATGTTGGCTAGTGTATTGGGAAAAAGGTGTAGAATGTAGAATAGAATGTAGATTGAATGTCATTTGTTGTATGTTGTAGGTTCTAGAGTAGTTAGCGGGGGTTTAGTTATTGGGGTTGAACGTCAAGCAGGCGACTAGCGCCATTTCACTATTTAGCGTCGGAGGGTGTTTTCGGGGGCGAGTCACGGGGTGACGTGTAAATATGTATTTTGTTAAAGTTGAAGTTTACCTGTGGGAGAGGGAGAATATGGTGAGGTTAAATTTATTGTTGCGGGAAGCATGATGCAGTTGTAAATATGTATGGTTTGGACGTTGAGTTTATGGTTGTGGAAGAGGTGAAGGGATTATAAAGACAGCAGTTATAGTTACGGGAAGGGTGATGTGATTATCTTTGTTTTGGTGGCTAATTATTTATGGATGTTTTTGCACCTGTGTTTTAGTGCATCTTTAAATCCGGAGAGCTTACGGGGTAAGTCTGCCACCGTGCTGTGGTACTGAGAATGGAGGCTGACTGTGTCGCTCTCCCTTGTGGGCTACGACGCCGGACCTGGGTGCTTTCGCGAGTGTCGCGGCACGTCTCGTATTTAGACAGGTCGGGTCATCCCATATAGTTATTTCTAACCCGTTTAAGCAAAGTTTTGTATGTTTACGTTGTAACGAACTTTGTTTATTTCATTTCCTCGTGTCAGTATTGTCAGACGAGTTACCTTAGCAATCTTGTGAGTTACTGTGTTAAAGCTCGAGTTATTGTATTATCTAAAGTTGAGTCATTGTATTATTTATTTGTGTTACGAAGACCTTATCGCGGAAGCTAGAGCATAGAGTCGAGTTGCGCTCAACGGTTGTGCTTCCGGCGAGAAGGTCCCGTGGCGAAAGATATTATTTATTCAACTTTCAGTTATATTGGGTTAAGGACATTGCTCCATTTGCCTACATGATATTTAGTCTGTATTTGCATGCGATATTACCTGTTCTGAACGTTGTTATAGGAGCCTTGTGCTATGAGTGTCTTTTGTGAAAGCGTTAGCTTGATTCGAACGTTTTGTTCGTGATCCCTTTGGGGGAATATAGGAGCGTATGGATTGTATTTTGTTTCGATCCTCGCTTGTGCTAGTAAGCATATTTAGTTCAGATTCAGTAGCTTGCATATTTTCATTTGGCTCGATCTCCATTTGGGTTCTAGCGAACACATTTGGTCGATCGTTTATTTTGACGTGCCATTTTCCATACTATATATATTAAGGAACCACGTACTGTAGGGTACTCCTCGCGGAGGCAAAGGCGTTGGTCTAACTGGTGTTAGCGCCTTATGCTTATGCTTCCGTCGGGGTCCAGTGGTTGATTAGGTTTCTTAGTTTGGTTTCTGTTGATGTGATTTCGTATATATTAGTTTGCTTAGTTTTTTTGTATTAGAAATATTTAGTTATTGTATATTTTGTTAGTTTGTATTTGTAGATATTCGGAGAGGAGAGTTTGGGCGTGTGTGAGTGTGAACGTGACGTGTGAATGCGTGGTTAAGATTGTGTGAGATTAGTTGTTGTTAGGGTTACATTTAATAAACGTCATTGTTATTGTTCCTCTGGTGTTTGTGTTAGGTTTGTGTTAGTGTGGGTTGGGTGTGTCTCGAGCGGTAGCGCTCATAGTTCGCACTCCGGAAGCGGGGTCGTGACAACGACCAATGGCCCAGAACATAACCTCACACTTGCTTCGCACATGAGCCAATGAAAGAAAGCATTACAGTATGATGTGTTCATTCACACCATAGTTGTGTTGTGTTCTGCACCTGATTCTCGTCACAGATCTACTGGTATGTTTACCTTGAGTCCAGGAGAATAAGTGTTGCCTTCCCTCACTTCACTTGAGCTGTGAGTGTGACCTTGGTGTAGGGGTCATACTTCTGCGCTTGTTTGCAAGTATGTACTCTGGGTGAAAGTACTGAGACTCCACAGCGAGAGGTCAACAGCAGTATTAGCCTGAAATGAAATACATGATTGTTACTGTGTTGTTCAGCAGCATGACAATTTCACTTTGCGTGAACTAAATGCAGGGGCAGATTATTACTTTCAAAATAAATGCGACAAAAACTGTTTAAACCGCAAAGAACAAACAACAATGGCAAAGTCTGTACGCCTCATGCGCATAACTGATTCACATATAACCTGTATGACCTTTCCAAAAGGTAGCTGAAATAAGTGTCACGAGTCTCAACATAAAGGCTTGCTTTTGTACTAGTGAAATTTGTATTTTTCACACATTCCACGGTCATCCAAAATGGTAGTCAACAAATATTAGGATTTCAGTCAAAGTAGCGTTTTACTAAGTAACCCTTTTAATCCTGATACACCCACTGCTTGAAATAAATGTGACTATGATAGTTCAAGGGTGGTGCCAGAATAGATTGGCGTCTCATCCACCAAGCTATTCTGGCACCATCCTTGAACTAAAAAGATGCTGGACCTATCTCCTGATCTGTAATATAGCCTTCATAAGACAGAGAATGGATGAGCAAACTACGTTACTACATCCTGGAAGCAGTTACTGAGTTAGTGGTCCATAATGCCAAATTCTCCTTTAACATGACTTTTTCCTACACACAGTACGTTTTTTCTAGATAATAAGCACTGGCACTGGTTTAATATAACTACAATATCGACTGCATACCCTCCACCGTGTTAGTAAAGGCTCTCTGAGAATGTATGGAAATGTTCTACTTCTAGATGGTGACTGACATGGAATGCATGCCCCTGTCAACCCACAATAAAATGTAGTCTTCTTCATTGCAGGTAGGCAGTGGGGACGGCAATACTACTGTGGGGACCTAAATTTCCATGAATAAAAAGACAGTTAGCTATTGGGGTTTTACGCCATGCAGGTGACATCTCAAGACGGTGCATAAAGGGTTGGATAACCAGTGATATATGCCATTTATAGACTGTACGACATTTTGCTTCCACTAGTAACTCGTGTTCTAGTCACTTGGCAAACACCACCACCCTTTTTTTCTAATTTAGTTTACCTTTTCGTTGCTGATGTCTGAAGATATTTTGTTGTTTTCCTGGCTGCCACGTAGACTGCTTCCCGTTTGGTGGCCCGTTCATTTTTTTCCTTCAGAAATTACGTTGTTTTGCGCCACCTTCGCAGGTTATGCGTTACGCTCGATGACTTGTCGCAACGTATGTAAAAGTATCTTATTTCTGAGGAAACAAAACATATTATGCATAGAAACAGTTAGCTTACACACCTATTTCAGACACTATACATCTCTTTTGTCAATTATCGATAAATTGAGCTTGTTTGCAATACGGCCTGCCGTACGGTGGTTTGTTTCGGTGACCTCCAGTCTCAGGTCACGGCAGACGCAAGATAGCGGTATCTAAATGCTCAGAAAAGATGCGCGAAAGAGGTGTGTCCTACAACCTTAAGCGCAAACACATGGCAAAAACTTATAAGACTGTTCTGAACACTTAGACTATACATTCTTGTTACGATTGTGGTTGTGTTGTCCTGTGAGAGCATACATGTGTTAATCGTAGGAAACGATCTGATATTTATTTGAGCTATCATGGTTACGATTCACGTACCTTTTCGGTGGGATTTTCTTTTGTTCGCGCGTAAAGCGGAATTTGTTTTGTCATTGTGCTAGGTTTGTTCCGGAAGTTTCTAGCGAAGTCAAACGGAGAAAAGCGGTCGATTGTTGTACTGTGTAGTTACGATGAGAATAGACTAGAATGTTACAGCAAAATCGCGCTCTGTCTAGTGACCTCGTGTGTGTAACATCAAAGCGTCGGCATCCTTTTGAAACTCAGTATCAGAGTGAGCCGCTCTTTTGGTCACAAGTTGTTTACTGTGAGCGTGAAGTGTTCAGCCTTTTTCTTGTGTGTATTGAAATTTTGTGAAGGTTCTCAAGGTTTCCGAACTGCCTACCATACTTTTGTGAGATGTCATTTTACCAAGGAGTTGGGGCTGAAGTGAGCAGCCAAATTTTTGTAGCCTTTTGTGGTTTTCTAGAGGGTTCATGTTTTATCAATGTTTGTGAGTTTCATTTGCGTAGATTATTTTGATTGGTTGAGTTGTTTGATTTTCCTAGATTATTCTAGAAATTAGTGCACTATAAATGATTGGTGCTGGGGAAGCACGGGGGTACATTGTCTAGCATTGTCAGTGTAGAGACATGCAGTTTATCGTAGGTACGTGGCCCGTATAGGGTGTACATTGTGAGAGACGCTGTATGAGAAACTTTGTGTCGCAGTGTGGACATTGCAGAAGAGACTTTGTATCAGTGTTTGTGCATTCGGACTTGCATTGTGTGGAGATCGCATCGCTGAATTAAAATATTGTTGGAACTGTTACTCCAGTATTGTCTACATCCTTAAGCCACGTGTGACGGATTGCAGCTGAATGAGGTTTATTTAAAAAGAACATTACGTGTGTGCGTCTGGTGTGGTTATTATACTACGACTACGATTCTACCACGTAACAATTCTGTCCCACTTCATGTACCCTCACCACAGTATGTGTCATAGCTTCTCTGTCACTACCAGTTATTTCAAAATACCTGTACAAAAGCCATGTACATCTACTGAAACATTTTTTTTAACATTCCAACACCTCACATTATCTTGCAATCATAGACTGCAATGTGTAAACCACTAGTATTAACACCTTCATTGCCGAGAAAAGGCAAAAACAATGCAACTGTAAGAAACATGGATCCCTTAACTCATTCTACCCCAGACACACCACAGCAAGATATGGATCGACCATGATAGTTCAAGGGTGATGCCAGAATAGCTTGGCGCCTATGGGCGCCAAGCTATTCTGGCATCACCCTTGAACTTTCATGGTCGATCTGTGTCCTGCACTGCAATGCAGTCTTCAGAGGACAACGGCAACATTTTGGGATTTCGGTGATGGGGTAGAATGAGTTAAAGCATTTGTCGGGGCTCATAAAGCTCCATGCCTCCAGCTGACTCTAACCTGTAACCATGTTGGGTGAAGATCTTCGAAATTTTTTTTAAAAAAAAGATTAGAAACAAAAACTTCTGCATCCCCCGGCAGTGCCGGGACAAATACAATGAGTGTTTATTGGGACTAACGCCAGGTTAGCAACAAGAGGCTCATACATTTATTTTCAATTTCAAGTGACAAACTCAACTCAAACACTTCACTGTGAGATGCAGTGTACTTCTAACATGAATGCGAGTTTTCAGGAAATCGCCAGGCCATCTATATGTTCCAAATGCACATTATCTGAAAATGGAACAACTTTTTTACCACTACAGACATTTAAAACATACAGTGTGTGTTGTGCCATTTCCCTGTGCTCATGTTGATATCTTCATTGCAGTTAACCTTACAGATGCTGCAAAACTCAAAATACACGTGAAAACATCGTGATTTGATCTGCAACTAAAATGTACACAGCACTCAAACATCCTTCAAATAAGCATCGCGTTTGACATAACTATTACACAACAATGAAAATAGAGAACAATCAACTTACTCAATATACATTTTACAAACAAAACACGATAAGGTATGTCAATGAACACCATGCCCAACAAACACAGCATTGGAAAACAATGCTAGCCAGACATACTGCGTATTATACTGCGCATCATGGTCGACCTACACCAGCTGGTCACAAGCTAACCATATGGCTGTCAGTATGTGTGTCACAAACTAACCACATGGTTGTCAGTATGTCTGTCACAAGCTAACCATATAGCTGTCAGTATGTGTGTCACAAACTAACCATATGGTTGTCAGTATGTCTGTCACAAACTAACCATAATTATGGCTGTCAGTATGTCTGTCACAAACTAACCATATGGCTGTCAGTATGTCTGTCACAAACTCTAACCATATGGCTGTCAGTATGTCTGTCACAAACTAACCATAATTATGGCTGTCAGTATGTCTGTCACAAACTAACCATATGGCTGCCAGTATGTCTGTCACAAACTAACCATAATTATGGCTGTCAGTATGTCTGTCACAAACTAACCATATGGCTGTCAGTATGTCTGTCACAAACTCTAACCATATGGCTGTCAGTATGTCTGTCACAAACTAACCATAATTATGGCTGTCAGTATGTCTGTCACAAACTAACCATATGGCTGCCAGTATGTCTGTCACAAACTAACCATAATTATGGCTGTCAGTATGTCTGTCACAAACTAACCATATGGCTGTCAGTATGTCTGTCACAAACTAACCACAATTATGGCTGTCAGTATGTCTGTCACAAACTAACCATATGGCTGTCAGTATGTCTGTCACAAACTAACCATATGGCTGTCAGTATGTCTGTCACAAACTAACCACATGGCTGTCAGTATGTCTGTCACAAGCTAACCATATAGCTGTCAGTATGTCTGTCACAAACTAACCATATGGCTGTCAGTATGTCTGTCACAAACTAACCATATGGCTGTCAGTATGTCTGTCACAAACTAACCATATGGCTGTCAGTATGTCTGTCACAAACTAACTACATGGCTGTCAGTATGTCTGTCACAAGCTAACCATATAGCTGTCAGTATGTCTGTCACAAACTAACCATATGGCTGTCAGTATGTCTGTCACAAACTAACCATACGGCTGTCAGTATGTCTGTCACAAACTAACCATATGGCTGTCAGTATGTCTGTCACAAACTAACCATATGGCTGTCAGTATGTCTGTCACAAACTAACCACATGGCTTTAGCACTTTCGTCACCATGATTCCTGCAGGAACCGTCATGGGAAAAAAAGTGTCAGTGACACCCAGAAGGCTAACATATAGCGGAATGGTATAGATGATGTTCAAAATTCCACCCCCCCCCCCCCCCACACACACACACACACACACACACACACTGGTCTGCCCTGGGGGACTTTGGTGGGTTAACTACTTTTTAGTTCCCAGGGTCACCCTGGTCAGCCCCACAGGATGGGTTTTCCCCTCTATTCTGGGCATGTGTTTCTGTCTACCCTTGGTCCATTCACCTGTATTTTCCTTTTTTAAACTCTCCCTACTGTCTGCGCTACCTGTAGCTCTTGATATTGGATGTGTGTTGCTAAATGGTCTTAGCTTTAAAGGTTTAGGCCCCATGACGTAGGTTTATTTAACATATTGGACCGGCTGGCGACATACATACAATATTCTGTTGTTGTTTTTTTTTGTTTTTTTTTTCACAAGCAGTGCAGGCACGTCCTGAGAAAGTCTTGTTGCTGTCGGGACGTTAATCAATGTACAATCAATCAATCAATTCAAAAGTCCGCCAAGTGACATATAGCGGAATGGTATAGATGATGTTCAAAAATCCGCAAAGTAACGCCCCCCCCCCCCTCCCCCTGGTCTGCCCTGTGGGACTTGGGTGGGGTTAACTACTTTTTAGTTTCCAGGGTCACCCTGGTCAGCCCCACAGGGTGGGTTTTCCCCTCTATTCTGGGGCATGTGTTTCTGTCTACCCTTGGTCCATTCACCTGTATTTTCCTTTTTTAAACTCTCCCTACTGTCTGCGCTGCCTGTAGTTCTTGATATTGGATGTGTGTTGCTAAATGGTCTTTAATTTATTTAGCATATTAGACCGGCTGGCGACATACTTTCAATATTCTGTTTAGATTTTTTTCTCACAAGCAGTGCAGGCACGTCCTGAGAAAGTCTTGTTGCTGTCGGGACGTTAAGCAATGTACAACCTGAATGTAGAACCACCAAGTAACATATAGCAGAATAATATAGATGATGTTCAACGGTCCGCCAAGTAACATATAGCAGAATGGTATAGATGATGTTCAAAAGTCCGCCAAGTGACATATAGCGGAATGGTATAGATGATGTTCAAGAGTCCGCCATGTGACATATAGCAGAATGGTATAGATGATGTTCAAAAGTCCGCCAAGTAACATAAATATAGCAAAATTGTATAGATGATGTTTAAAAGTCTGACAAGTGACAATTTTGTGAAGAAAAAGCAGACAACCCTTGGGGAGGTCCGGCCCAACAATCTGCTGAACGCAGCATAGTAAACAGCACACTCTAAACACAAAGGAAGAATAATACGGGTATCTCAATCTGTGTGTACCAATGAGGTTAAATAGAATATCAATTATGTACATAGTGTCTTGCTGCAGATACAGTAACAACACACACACACACACACACAAATACACCTGTATAATTATGAAGAAACAGAAGAAAAAAAATTAAATAAATATCAAAAGACATAAATCTTTGCTACAATACCAGTAACTCAGTATAGCAACCATGAGTAGAACAGATTACTGCAAAACCTGTCTGTGCAACTACTTGTTTTGCAACAACAACAAAATGGCTGAAAACGACAGGTGCTCTCTCTTAAAAAAGTGTCGAAAAGCAAAAGGTTTAACCTACCCTTAAAGACCATCATCTATGTGGCTATAGCCACCCAAATAATGACAGGCAATCTCGCATAAGGGTGGTCACTCCAAACAGGTTCTACTGTACAAACTAACAACTCCTTGTTATACCATCATGTTAACAATGCTCATCATCATAATACAAATAACAAAAGTGTACAAGACTAATTATTTTAATCAAACTAAGCTAATGACACTCAGCTTGACAAATTACAAAAACCCACACAAACATAGAGTATGCAAAATTAACATCACTATCAGTTGTCGCAAGTCACGTTCCTGAAATTTAGACTCTGTAGACTCCCACCCATCAAAGAAACATGGATACAAATTGGGCTCAGCAAGAGACAAAGATCCACATGTGCCTTGCGTCTGCTGAAGCTCATGAGGATCCATGTCTTTTGCATTCGAGGTATGGGGCCGGGGGTGGAGGGGGTGGGGGGAGGGGTGGGGGTTGCTTGGTTCCAACTTTGTAGGATTGGTTGATTGTACATTGCTTAACGTCCCAACAGCTACAAGACTTCGCAGGACGTGTCCTTTTTTCACAACCAAAAGTTACATGATTTAATTTATTCGTTTTAGATACAACAAGAAGACGTCATCGTTCTGTAAACGTGACGTCAATCGTTCCTTGTGCAGATTTTAAATGGCACTGTCACGCTGCTTTGCCGGCAGCTGCCATCAGCATGAAGGCAGAGTTTCTGCACGCGGTGTTTCTTACTGCGTGTGACGTCACAGCTGTCTGCATCCAAAACATTGACATTCAAGGATATGCATTAAGTGAACACTTTAAAGCATTGCTATTATTTGTAAAGTCGAAAATACACTTAGCCGATGAATGTTCTATAATAATTATGTAACCTCGGTCAGCGGGTAAATGTTATTTTGTCCACGATTTCTATTAATTACGAGGGTAATGTTAACCGACGATACCAGTACAAATTAAGAGCAGACAAGGTAAACAATCCAAATGTGGAACAGAAACAGCCAAGTTGAAAGGTCACTTGCACTGCTGTGCGATAATTCGCAATAGGAGTTATTCCTACATCAGCATTGAATGAAAACACTAGGGTGTGTCTCCGTATATCAAGGAGAAACTGTAGGTTGCGCTCCGTTAAGGTAAGGACTAAGGTAGCTGAATCACCACTGTCACTGTGGCATGCGTCCTCGTCACATTGTCTGACAAGAAAGTGACAGCCGCGTGTAAACTGCAAACTAAATCTCAACAAAGAAAGAAACACGCTTAGAAAGGACAGCTACAACACAATTTATTGTACATGTATTTTCAGGCGGACATACGGGTAAGAGAACAGGGCCCTACTTATCTTTCTCGTGCGAGATGAATACTGACGAGCAAAAGAAATACAACATTTTTTCAATCATCGGAAACACTTTAGTGTCAAAAGAAATGCGACATTTCTTTTTTAAATATCGCATTTCTTTTGCTCGTCAGTATATAATGTCGCACTGTTAATACCGGATACCTGCCTCACACTCTGGATGCCAATGAGGCAACTGTCTGGACGAATAAGAGACACATAATCGTACAAATCTCTGCGACTGCATAGGCTCACGAGGATCTGCGCCCCTTGTTGATTAAGCGGACTGAATGCATCAACGAAATGTTTGAAGTCCGTGTAGTTATTCACATTTCTTCTGATTTAGTGATGACCTATTTTCAGTCTTGCTCCCTTTTAACACATACACCGACTTTTGTTTCCACAGAGGCTGCAGCAACCAGTGTCAGTTTCTCCGTTCGTGTATTTAGCACCCCAACACTCTCTGCTGGTAGTCCACTTTTATTTGACAAATTCATCACAAAGCAGGCAAGGGCCTTCAACGCCAGCACGGGCATATTTACCGCCCCTGTTAACGGAACTTACGTCCTTCACTTTACTATTGTCACCTACAGCAACATTGTGAGAACACGAGATGTAGCAGCAGACATTGATGTTGATGGAACAAATATTGCTTCCGTTGTGTGTCCATACGTTGATCATGTAGAGATGGGCAGCGCTCACGTTGTGGTTCATCTCCACGTCGGTCAGCACGTTGTGGTGAACAATGCCTATGATAACTTCACCTACTGGCCCTATTACAGTTCATTCAGCGGCGCCCTTCTGCACGCTGACTTGCCATAAGACCGCAAGGACTGAACTGACCCATTCTAGTTTTGCCATAAGACGACAAGAGCCGAATGGACTCATTCCAAACTTTCCGCAAGACCACAAGGACAGACTTGGTTCATTGCAGATTGCCATAAGACCACAAGGACCGACTTGACTCAATCCAAACTCGTCATAAGTCCACAAGGACCGACTTCACCCATGCCATCAGACAACAAGGACAAATCTGACTCATTACAGTCTTGCCATCAGACCACAAGGACATACTTGACTCATCCAGAACTGCCGCATGCGGATACGCGGCGAACAGCCGGCAAACAGCGGTGTATCCGTACGCGGCACGCGTGGAACGCATGAAAGGTGTGCACGGACAACGATCTAGGAGTTCACTGAGACTGAGCACTGTCTGGTTTGATCACGGCGCTGGCAACTGGTCAGCTGTCAAGCACAAGACACGCAGTTTTAGTTTGTTTTGGAAATTCCACGAGAACGATACAAGATGATCTGGATGTTGCATGGGCAAGGATGTTCTAAGCTTTCATTTAGTACGTGTGTGAACAAATTGACTCCCTTACCAACGAATTTGTCATGAGAACTACGCACGAAATCTGGACGTTGAATAATTATACATGGTTGCTTTAAGCTGTCATTTATTGCACGTGTAAATCCGTTACTGTTCACTTAAAAATACATTTAGTCGATGAATATTCTGTACTCAACGGGGTAATGTGCCTGTCAGTGTGTGAAAGATGTTGTGTGTACGACTTTTGTTCATTACGCTGGTAATGCTAAAACATGTTACCAGAAGCTACAAAGAGCACACTAGTATATGATGCAAATGTCAGAAACACTCGGGCAGAAAGTTCCTCTCCCGTATGTGGTACGATAGTTTGTAATGTGATGTAGTCTAAATCAAGATCAACTAAAATGAAATATAAGTAAAGGAAGACAGCAGGTCGCGCCCTTTCTCAGTAAGAACTAAGGTGACAGTATGGCTGGATCACCACGATCACGGCGGCGCACGTCCTCGATACCAAATCCAGACCACACGGTGACACGCAGGTGTGTACAACGCACAGAAAATCACAGCAAAAAAAAAAACCACGCTTATAACAAAATAAATTGTGTTGCAGTTGTCTTTAGACGCTGCGTGGACAATGATTAGACAATCGCAGCACCATGTATTGTGTTTTCACAATGGACGCCTACACAGTCAGGAAAGCACTGGCCTACTTACCTTTCTTTTGTGAGATGCGAAATGTCGCACTGTGAATAGCGGACGCCTATACCTTAAACTGTGGAAGATAACCCTTTTAGCCCCGGATACCTACAGCAGGAGATGGCTTGATCATGATAATTCAAGGGTAGTGCCAGATTAGCTTGGCGCCTTCAGGCGCCAAGCTAATATGGCACTACCCTTGAATTATCATGGTCAAGCCGTCTCCTGCAAACGGTACATAGACTTTAGGAAACACCTCCCAGATTTGAGAAATGGGACCTTGGGGCTAAAAGATTAATAGGGCAACGGCTTGCGAACCAGAGGCATATGACTTCATGAACCCCTGGGGATGCATTGTCCGACTATCATTGAACGTCTGCCTGTTTCTGTTTCCACAGAGACTGTGGCAACCAGTGTCAGTTTCTACGCTCGCCTCAATGAAGCGCCGACACTGTTTTATAACAGTCCGCTTTTATTTGACGACGTCATCACAAACCAGGGAGGGGCCTACAACTCCAGTACGGGCACATTTGCCGCCCCTGTTAACGGAACTTACGTCTTTCACCTCACTGTCGCCGCCGACAATAACAGTACTAGAACACGCGATGTACAAGCCTAGGCCTACGTTGATGATGATGGAGACGCTACAGTGTACGCATCGTCGTCATACGTTGATGAACTGGAGACGGGCAGCGGTCAGGTTGTCGTCTATCTCCACGGCGGTCAGCACGTTGTGGTGAACAATTTATATGCCGACTCCAAGTACTGGCACAATCTCACTACATTCAGCGGCGCTCTTCCGCACGCAGACTTGCCATAGGACCACAAGGTCTGACGTGACTCATAGCCCGGGAGCAAAACGTCTGAGGACCCAGGACGGCCGCAGTGGGCCCGCGCCACAAGGACCAATTTGGACTCATTCCAGACTTGCCATAAGACAACACGGACCGACTTGACTCATTCCAGACATGCCATCAGATCAAAGGACCGACTTGACTCCTTCCAGACTTGCCATCAGATCAAAGAACCGACTTGACTCCTTCCAGACTTGCCATCAGATCAAAGGACCGACTTGACTCATTCCAGACTTGCCATAAGGCCACAAGGACCAACTTGACTCATTCCAGACTTGCCATAAAACCACGAGGACCGACTTGACTCATTCCAGACGTGCCATCAGACCGCAAGGACCGACCTGATTTATTTCAAAAGTGCCGCATGCGGATATGCGGCGAACAACCGGCAAACAGCGATTTATCCGTACGCGGCACGCGTGGAACGCATGAAAGGTGTGCACGGACAACGATCTAGGAGTTCACTGAGACTGAGCACTGCTGGTTTGATCACGGCGCTGGCAACTGTTCAGCTGTCAAGCACAAGACACGAAGTTTTAGTTTGGTTTGGAAATATCATGAGAATTAATCATAAAATCTGGATTCTGCATAGACAGGTTTGCATTACGCTGTCATTTACTACACTTGTAAAGAAACTGACCCTTTAGTTTGAAATTGCCATCAGAACTCTGTACGGGTTCTGGATGCTGCGTGGATAGGGTTACTTTAACCTGTCATTTATTGCATGTGTAAAGATTCCCGCCTTGAAATACTTCTAATCGTCATTTCACGTGTGCAAGTATAAAGGAATTGATTCCCTTGAAATACTTCTGCGAGTCTCGTCTTGGGGATATGTGTATATCTGTGTGCTTAAAAATCATGTTATCATATGAATCATGTGTTCAGAAGCAATAAACCTGAGAGATTCATGATCGACTGTTAGTGTTTTTGTTTTGTTTTTAATTAAAGTTCAGTCAGCCATCTCGTGACGCCGTGACACTAAAATCGTTGTTCTCTGTGGTGATTCTCTAATACCTTTAGCAAATAACGGCTTGGATGCCCGATGTCTGATCAAATGCCTGATCATCATATGCACTGTCGGACGGTAAATTTCTATTCTGCTTTGATGTACGACAATGCCCGATTGTGACATCAGATTCACACCATTCCGATCGCAAATCCGACACCTCCAAACGACATTGCCCTATCATGGATTGAGGCCTTAAGGCATCTCTCTCTCTCTCTCTCTCTCTCTCTCTCTCTCTCTCTCTCTCTCTCTCTCTCTCTCTCTCTCTCTCTCTCTCTCTCTCTCTCTCTCTATCGCTCACACACACACACACACACACACACCACACACACACACACACACACACACACACATACCACACACACACACACACACACACACACACACACACACACACAGACACACACACAGACAAACATACACCATTACCTCCCTTCCTATTTCTCTTCACATTTTTCTCTGTTTCAGTCTTTGTCTGTCTGTCTGACTGTCTGTCTGTCTCAGGCCACTAATTCATACCTGCTCTAAATCATCAAATACAGCAGAAAGCAACGACACTCTTTGAAACCACGAATGTTAAATGAACATGCGACAGAAACATAGCCACACGCTTTGAAATTTTTCAAATGTGAAATGGACACAAAATATACACAGATCCTTGTGTACCCTCACAGACTGGTATGGCTCATGTGGATCTATATCTCTCCTTCTGATACCGTTCGATCAGTACAACAGTGCATCTCGACTTGTTCGTCTCACAGTATGTGCGCTGATCTGTGATTTTGGATCTTCGGTCTAAGTCATAACGTCCAAAATCACAGATCAGAAATTGGAACATTGTTGCGTGCTGGTCTGTGATTTTGGACCTTACAGCTTCACGTCGTAAGGTTCAAAATCACAGGTAAGCACAAACATGTAGGGCAGAAGAGTAGAGGTTACAACAGCCACCGCTATAACGTCTTCGTGCACACAAACATTTTTTCGTCGATAGAGACAGATGCCAAAATTAGTATGTGTACCAATGAAGTCACAATTCCCAGTGTTTGCTAGTATTGAAAATGCTTTTGAAGTTATCTTATTTCAGTTACTATGAAGCGCATGCATTTGCGAGTGCACGAGCACAGGTATCTGCACACATGTGCCGCACACACAGACACGCACATGCACACACATACACACGCATGTCCGTGAACACGCGCGAACGCACACAGACACACATACTGACAGACGAGAATATAATCTAGCAAGATCATTACTGCAAAAAGGAACTGAGTGTATCGTTTGTTTTTATAACTACAGACAAAGCGGGTGACCTCAACGCTGGACACGCATGTACACCAACAATTAGATCGCGCACCCTTTCTTTCTAACTCCTAATCGCTAGCGCCGCTACGGCAGGTGCAAAGTACAAAGTACATGACACTCTTTTTGTATCTGTTTAGTTTATACTTGTGTTGTTTAATTCATTCAAGACGTACCGCATGCAGATACGCGGCGTAAAGCCGCGTATCCGGATGCGGCACGTCTCGAATGAGTTAATGTCCCTCTTTGTACATGTGCGAGTGTGTGGATGGGGAGGTGGGTGGGGCCGGAGGGGGGAGTGGAGGGGAGGAGGGGGTGTCTGGGGGGGGGGGGATTTTTTTATTTTTAGCGGGGGGTTGTTTTATTTGTAAGTTTCAAATGATTCGTCTTGATGTTGTTTCCTGCATTGTACAAAGTAATTGTAAATTGTATTGATGGGCACGCGGCCACCTATCCAAAACATTTGCACCCAAACGAAGTCCTCCATCAGGTCATGGTTACACAATCCACGCCGTGCCTAGACTGACATCTACATGAATACTAATGATTTATCTTTAACGACCTTGTGCATGCAGACACCGGTATTGTAAACAGACTGTGAGTTGTACTGTAAACAGTACCGGTGGTTGCACACGTAAGGGGTTAACCTACATATCTTTCTAGCCAGGACACGATTGCTGTGATGAGGTCAGCGATTTAGCACAAACACAGGCAGAAAAAGAGACCAGAGGAATACGACTTGAAAACCCCAGGTATAAATTGACCGACAGTTGATTTAGTGATTGTCTGATCAACTGTTGGTCTGTGATTTTGAACTTGAGGCTGGTAGATTGCTCGTGTCATTTTCTCACATTTGTTGTTGTAGTTGTTGTTGCTGTTGTCATAAGACGATCGTAAGATGCTCACTTTAGCGAACTCCTAAACTTCCAGAACTGAATTCACTTCCATTCTATAGAATGAAATTAAGCCATTCAGTTCTGGGAGTTTCCCAATGCACAAAAGCCCACTTGGCCGACGTCGGCCGCCGTTGGCACCTGCACGGCCGTGCGCGGGCCCGACATCGGCCAAATAGCCTTTGCGCGGCACTGCGAATTAATCGTTAAAAGGTCTTTTGGCTGCTTGGTTGGTGGTCTACGTGAGCCGTTTGACCGGATGATTTTATTAATCTGCTAATTGCTGGCGAATTGATTTCTTTCTTGATTTCAGTACCGGCAGATGCACGCCCAGGGCTTAGCCTTGATACACGTACAATACACGATACATGTGTCTGTTTGGTTCACGCTCTCGCTCCAGTTCATTTCACGGTAACACAAAGTACTGTCATATATCTTCCGCTACAGATCGCAGCAGACCCAGCTAACGCAGCCTCACCATGCTGGAACGAAGCTCACTCCTTGCTGCTGTCCATCTTGTCATCTGTAGCCAAGGTAAACTTTCACCAACCACTCGACATGGATTCTGTACTGACTGACTGCCTGACTGACTTATTTACTTGCGTGTACATACATACTGACTTACTTACTCACTCACGCACTCAGTAATTGTCCACTCTTACTCACGCACTGACTCAATCACTGACTCAATCACTCATTCACTTTCGCACTTTCTAATTTCTCTCTTTAGGGGTATTCACTGTCCGTGGAATGAGTTGTAAATGCTTACTGAAGTTGATTTTCTACACCTTTGAAGTTGTTTGCGTGTGTTAAATATCATGAAACATAGCACACAGGAGGAATATTAATATTTCTAATAAACACCTGCAGCCGCATATATGGATTTAACTGGCAGGCAGTAGCCCTGTTTCCATCTTGACTGTGAGGTACTACTCGTGGTTAACCCATTCAGCCCCGACACACCATATCAGGACACGGATCGAGCATGATAGTTCAAGAATGGTGCCAGAATAGCCTGGCGCCCATAGGCGCCAGGCTATTCTGGCACCACCCTTGAACTATCATGCTCGATCTGTCTCTAGAATTGCAATACAGTATTTCAGAAGGTAAGTTCAAAATCTGGGGATTTCGGTCCTGATGTAGAATGTGTTAACGCCCTGCTGCATGTAACTTTAACCAAATGTGAGCAGTAGGCTACCGCACGAATTGAGGTGGGGTGGGGTGGGGTGGGGTGGGATGGAGTGGGGTGGGGTGGGGTGGGGTGGGGTGAGGTGGGGTGGGGTGGGGAGGGGGTGGGCATGGGGGTGGGGTGGGGGTGAAGGTTGCAGCTGGTGCATGTTTAACATGTACAGCAGACTGCGACCAAGGGGGATGGCCACGACTGGCCTGCACGACTGTACTGCTTGCAAATTCCTCGCTTTCAAAGGACACAACCTACCTGTCGCGTCAGATGCTCTGTTTCATTTTAGTCACAGTAAAGTCACGCTCAGTCCAATTGATTGAATGTAAGACGAAGCGATCAAGTGATATTCAACTGGGTTCGTCTGCTACAGCCGCCATTTTGTGCAGCAGAGATGGCATCGGCAAACAGTAGGGACGGTTGTTAAACGACAAAGACGTCAAAGAACTATATAACTGAAATTACAACCGCTGGAGTTGTTGGAGAAATCGGCGGACAGCTTGAATGTGGCAGTATCGGCGTTAAGGCAGTCTCAGTGACTCCGTGAGAATAAGTGATTTTGGGAAAATACGTATTTAGTATACAGTTATGAAGGAATCAACCCTCAGACGCTAAATCATTGCGTCGATCCAAAGCGATTTTAGCCAAAAAGCGCTAACAACAACGTGATTTACATATAATTATAATAAGCTCAGTTTATTCCTATGACCCAGTACGTCAGAGTGTAAAGCACGCAGACTAAATCACGTATTTTGAGCCAGTCCCCGGCGCGGGTTCAACCCCCGCCCTTCTCCCACACTGTTATTTTGTTACTTTTTATGTAATCTTATTTCTTTATCTATTTTATTTATTGTTTATATATTTTTATTATTTATTAATTAATCTATTTATTTATTTATGTGCATTTGCGGTTTGTTTGTTTCTTTCTTTCTTGTTCGTTCGTTTGTTTGTTTGTTTCTGTGTTTGTTCGTTTGTTTGTTTGTTTGTTTTGCTGCTCGTGCCACTGATCTTTGGAATTCATGCGTTTTTATTTTCTAAAATTATCACTCCCCTGTAGAAGAACACATTTGCGCTCACTAATTTTCTTTCCCACTGGCGCATAGAGACTATTATAAAACAATAAGTCACCATTCTCAAATTGTGTCATACAATTTAATAAGGATGTTTCATTGCGAAATGAAGTATACAGGGAACCCCCATTCCGTCTAATTATACTCGATGACGTACAGCGTAGACGGGTTACAAAAACTTTTCTGTTTTTTTTTTAAAGTGTCGTGCAACAAATTTTATTTTTTAAACCCATTCAACATGACGCACTACAGCAGGAGATGGGTACCATGTTAATTTAAGGGGAGTGCCAGATTAGCTTGGCGCCTGTCGGCTCCCCTCCTTTGGAGATATGGCGTGCCCAGAGCACAGTTCTCGGACCGGTCTTGTTTTCTTTGGACACCAGACATGTGTCTGAGGTGATCGCCAGCAAAGGATGTGGACATCACAAATATGCCGATGACACACAAAGAAAGACGCTCCTCTCAAACAGTTTCCGTCTCTTCTGCATGACATGGAACAATGTATAGAAGCTGTTAAGGACTGGATCACAGACAACAAGCTAAAGATCAATGTAGGAAAAACAGATGCCATTGTGGTAGGCACTCGCTCCAGGGTCAGTGTCTCCCATGATGAGTCCTTTATCGTTTGTGGACAGGACATCCTTCTCAAAAAATGTGAAAAACCTAGGTGTTTACATTGACATTGTCCTGTCCATGAACGATCATGTCCCGCTGCTGCTATCTTGAGGTCAGGAGGCTTAGCTCTGTTACAGTACCTTAGTCAGTCAGATGCCTGTACGTAAATCGCATGCTCAAAGATTGTGTCAAGACTTGACTACTGTAACTCTGTAATGTCAGGTATGTCGAACGATTTGCTCTACAGGCTCCATAAGATTCAGAACCACGCAGCAAGACTTATAATAATAATAATTAATAATTACGGTATTTATATTGCGCTTATCTTATAATAATTATAACTCTAAACGCACACTCACAACTCGCGCACGCATGCGCACGCTTTAGACAACGACTCACGTACCACAAATAGCGAAATACATTACGACAGTCTGCTTAGGTTGGGGAGTGTGGTGGTATAGTGCTAGAACTGTTGAAAGAGGTGAGTTTTGAGGGCGGACTGGAAGGAAGAGAGAGAGTTTTCTGACGGAGAGAGAGTGGGAGAGTGTTCCAGGTGGATGGACCGTATACTGAGAAGGAGCGGGGGCCGAAAGGGCTGAGTTTGGTGCGGGGGATGTGCAGGCGGAGAGGGTCAGAGGCGGAGCGGAGGGAGCGGAGAGGAGTGTAGGGGTGAAGTAAGTTTGAGAGATAGGCGGGAGCGCAGTTGTTCAGGGATTTGTAGCAGAGAGACAGAATCTTGTATTGAATGCGTTAGGGGATGGGAAGCCAGTGAAGGAGTTTGAGCAGGGGAGTGATGTGGTCGGATTGTTTCTTTCTGAGGACGAGGCGGGCAGCATTGTTCTGGACGCGCTGGAGAGTGAAAGTGGTGGAGTGGGGGAGGCCGGAAAGGAGAGAGTTGCAGTAATCGATGCGAGATAGGATGAGAGAGACAGCAAGTTTGGTGGCAACTTCGGTAGTGAGGTATTTTCTGATCTGACTGATGCGGCGGGGGTGGAAGTAGCATGCCTGGGCCGTGGCGAGACGAAGCTGGTCATGGAAAGAGAGAAATCGAGGATAACGCTGAGGTTTTTGGCCGAGTCAAAGAGGGAGATGGGGGTGCTGTCGAGTTGATGGAGAGAGGGAGGGAGCTGGGAAAGTTTCTGGCGAGTGCCTACCAGCATGGCTTCCGTTTTGTCGTCATTCAGTTTAAGCTTGTTTGCTGTCATCCAGTTTTTCACGTATTCGTAGCAGTCAACCGTGCGAGTCAGTAGTGACTGAGTGTTGTCGAGTTTGTCTTTGTCTAGTAGTTGTGAGTCGTAAGCGTAGAGGTGTTGGTGTATGTGGTGAGACTGGATGATGTTGGACAGGGGAGAGGTGTGGAGTGTGAAAATGACCGGGCCCAGGACGGACCCCTGTGGAACTCCGCAGGAGAGCGTGACTGGGTTGGAGGAGACGCCGTCGAAGGTGACGGACTGCTGTCTGTCGGAGAGGTAGGAGAGAAACCAGGAGTGAGCAGAGTCAGTGATGCCAAACGAGTGGTGAAGGCGGTGGAGGAGGATAGAGTGGTCTATAGTGTAGAAGGCGGCAGAGAGCTCGAGTAGCGTAAGAAGGGAGATGTTGCCCGAGTCGGTGGAGAGAAGCAGGTCGTTTAAGATATGTAGAAGGGCTGTTTCAGTGCTGTGATGTTTGCGATAGGCAGACTGGAAGGGACTGAGGAGGTTGTTGTCGGCGAGGTGGAGGTTGAGCTGGTTGAGAACGACCTTCTCAAGAAGCTTGGACAGGAAAGAGAGATTGGAGACTGGGCGATAGTTTTTGAGTTCGTTTGGGTCGAGGTTGTGTTTTTTTAGGAGAGGACGGACGATGGCGGACTTGAAGATGTCAGGGACGGAGCCGTTCTCTAGAGATGTGTTGATGATGTCGGTAATGAATGGCAGAAGTTTTGGAAGGCCGTGCCTGTAGAGAGAAGCTGGGAGAGGGTCTACTTCGCAGGTTTTGAGAGGCATGGACTTTATGGTCTTGAGGACTTCGTCCTGAGAGACGGACCGGACGGACGAGAGGGGGGGGGGGGGGGTGCCGGAAAAGTGGGTGTCGGGAGGGCAAGTCGGAGAAGGCAGAGTTTCGAGTGTGTTGCGCAGAGTTTTGATTTTGTCGGAAAAATAGGTGGAAAAAGCGGACGGGAGTTCTTCTTTGCTGTGTGTGTTGGGGAGAGGAGAGTCTTTAGAAATGCCTAGGAGTGTGTTCATGGTAACGTAGAGGGTTTTGGAAGAAGTGGATTCCAGAATTTTGTTTTGAAGGTGTTTACGTTTGGAGTCGGAGATCATTCTGCAGACTTTGGATCTAGTTGTTTGGAAGATTTGTCTGTGAACGGTGAGGTCAGACTTGTACTGACAAAAATCAAAGCGTGACCACATCACTGGCTTCCTCTGAAGTTGAGAATTTAATACAAAATTGCTTCCCTCGTTTTTCAGGCCTTTGATAAAACACTCCCGACATACTTGTCCTCCAGTCTCCCTGTCTATAGGCAGAGTATTGCACTCCAGTACCGACCACATAATATTGGCTAGCCCCAGAGTGTCCTTAGAAACCTATGGACAGCGTTCCTTTCCTATCCAAGCTCCCAAAGTGTGAAATGGTCTTCCCTATGATATTCGCCATGCACTATCTGTGGCCATTTTCAGGGCTAAATTGAAAATATATATTCTCAATTTGGCTTTTGAAAGAGATTGATAAACCCTACGTTTACCCATCAACATGTATATATCTGATCAGGCTTTTGAAATGTTATGTTTATTATTTCAGTATTGTGTCAGTGTGCATTTGGACCTATGAATGATTGCGTTTTGTACATTGTCGGTACCTTAGTTAATTAATTTCAATTAGTTAGATTATCTAGATGTAAAGTGCTCTGAGCCTTTCATTGTGGGGATATTGCGCTGTATAAGAGTTATGTATTATTATTATTATTATTATTATTATTGTTATTATTAATTATCATGGTCGATCAGTCTCCTGCAACTGGTGCATAGTCATTATATGACGCCTCCAAAATTTGGGAAATACGGCCGTTGGTCCTGACTTAGATAATGTTTTAATTTACAAGCTTGTTGAGCACCTATATAGGCCCAAGCTTTCTCTGTAGTGCCGGATATCTTTCCCATTGTCGTCTGCTCTCTTTGCTCAACTTTCCTCTCCTTACCTCAAACGGACAGCGGGTGTACGAAAACACTTCACTATTACACCTGTGGGAACATAACCTGTCTTTCTCTGGTCTATCGTTACATCCGAAAATTGAGCATCCTGGCATATTTTTGCCGAGTTGTAAGTTCGCGGTTAGTGTTCACTGTTTCTACTGCACAAAATGGTAAGTTTATGCGTCAAGGATTCTAAACGGTTTGATTTGGGGCCTCGGTTCTAGAGCCCGTAAAAATAAGTGAGACCCCGGCCGGGGTTACACCCAATTGGCCTGTGTGTGACTTTGCGTACAATGACGTTTGTTCAATATTTGCACTCCAGTCACGCTGGCGTTTCAATGGACGTCTTCGTCGACGCTCCGTAACAATTCCACAGTCCTGGTATGCCCTGTACAGGATGTGACGTTGGCCTGGTCGTTCACTACAGATCCGCAGGAGCACGTGGTCAGCAGTAAATGGCACTTTGCTGCTCCAGGTATGCCGCTACTGCTTCTGTACTTAACCGCCTTGTTTCTGTCGACGTTGTGCAGTTTTAATTAATTCCTTCATTGCAGACACACCGCGAACAGCAACCAAACGCAAGCGACGAAGATCCTCACGAACATCCGCAGCGGTAGGGGCTTTTGATGATCTATGTCACTTGCTGCACTATTTGTATCTGTGAACCTCAGGCAGACACGGTTATCTGCAACTAATATGCAATAACTTCAGAGACTTTACTTTAAGCAGCTGATGTATGTAAGCCTATACACACGTTTTATTGGAAGACCAGGAGTTGTACATGACCATGCTAGTATCAACCCGCCGATTTCAATTTTAACCCCTACCATGTCTGTACACTCTATATAACTACTAGAAACATAGGTCCTCATGAACCCCACAACTTCTTGGACCTCATGATGACCTATGACTCGAACCAGACTTCCTCGTGTCTATGTTTCTTGGGCAGTTTGTGTTGTCGGCTTTCTGTCTACGGTCATGCATGACCAACAGCAGTTTGCTGGTGGCCAGAAACCATCGCATACAGTCTTCTTCTGCGAAGACGACTGCGTTGGTTTCATGGCCAGTGGCAAAAATGGAGTTAAAGATTGCGTGTGTTCGTGTGCAGGACAAGCAGAGCATGTGGTGGCCACGCACGTTTCTGATGACTTTCTCCTTGCCCCGAGCTATCTCAATCACATTGACTACGTGCCTAACGGAGGCATCGTCCTGCGTAATGTTTCTGCTGCGGACACGGGCACCTATGCCGTGCGTGTGAACTACACCGTGCACGGGTCTACTGTCACTGACGTGCAGACGGTGCAGCTTGTAGTCTCTGGTAACCTTTTTTTCCTTTCTCTTCCTTGTGATATAGCGCTGGACTCAGGTCTGAAAGGTCTCAGGTTAAAACTCGGTTGGGGTAACCGTTTGTTCAGACTCTGTCCTGTGACGTATTTCAACCCGTGGGTATGAACCCAAACAGGAACACTTTGTTTCTGACGCCTCAGTGTTTTCCAAAGCAAACAGTGCATCTTAGCCATTCTCGACAGAAACTGAAACTCAGCGACATGAACGTACCTTCATCTGCAATTCAAAATTCTGCACGAGTCATACAGTATTGGTTTACACATGAGAAAATCCAGTATTAACCATTTGCCTATCGGTAGCGCTTTTGGTTGCAATGATTTCTGCCGGAATCATCACCGATAAGAACCGCTCCCCATAACGAAAGTGTTTAAACGCCCCTGACGTTTGTCGGACAAAGTATTTGAACAGTTGGGGCCTCCCCTGTAAATGTTGCGCGATTGTTTGACGTGGTTCTATACTTCCTTCTTCATTATTGTCTTGGTAATTGCTTTCCTCGCTGAAATATTATGGTGACAAGTATGTCTTTTCAAGATGGGCTCCTCACGACTGACGGCCATCTTCACGCCAGCCAGATTTCACAGGCCGTGTACGTCAACAGCAGTCAGCAGTGGCACGTGCAGCTGGCCTGTGGCAACTTTAGGGACGTGTGGAGGGACATGGTGACTGTAACATGGACAGTATGTCATACACACACACACACACACACACACACACACACACACACACACACACACACACACACACACGCACATGTGCATTGAAAACAGAATGCTTGTGTGGGTTAAAGGCCAATACGTCCCTCTCTTACCAGTTTGCTTCTTCTTCTCATACGACACGTTTTCATTGTCGCTTTCCTTTTGCTAAATCGAGCTAGATTTGACCCAAACACCTACAGGGTTTGTAGTTCATGGGGCCTTGGTGCTGTGTTCCCTCAGTGTTCAAGTGGTCTGTGAAGACCTGCTTACCGTATGTGCATGATTAATTCTTTCGAGTCATATAGTATTGGTTTACACATTATAGTGGTAAAATGGCATGTGGTCGATTTAGTGAAAGAAAATGCCGATGAAAGAATGGCACACGAGAGAACAGCAAAAACGACTTATAAATGTGCCTACACTTTCATTATCGAGGAGGGGATCAGGACAGGTAGTTATACTGACCATATTTCCATGCTTTTGAAGTGTTTTTAGCTGACATCGGATTCAACCTAATTACACCCGTGAGATTTGCGAAGCAGCAGACACGTTGACTCTGTTTACGAATAGTTGGGTTGTGCAGGGTAAACCCCTTTATACATGGGCGTTCAAGAAATAGTCACAAAACACATACAACAGCGGTTTACAGGAACAAAAAAATGCACTTGAAAAACAGGTAGCACTTTTTTTTTAAAAAGGTACATTAACGTGGTGGCAAAATTGTGACCCTCTCTCACAAAATCAGTCTTAACTCGCATTTTGGATGTTTTGACATATATACATTTCTGAAAACTACAATGTTTGCTGATTATTCTGATATTTGACTGTATGCTGTAGTGTAAAAATTGTAGAAGTTGTTAGTGTTTAAAGTTGTTAAAGCCTCTGGCAGCCATTTTGAGAAAACAGCCTGTGAAGTTTCTGTGTGCAGCATAATTGGGGCCAAGCTCAGACTTTTAAAATCATTTTTAACCTATTTAATGGCATTTTTCATGATAAATATTTTAACCATACGATACTTTGGTGTATGTAGAATACATTTATGCAAAAAAGTGAAAATGTCCCAGTTTGACCCCCACCACATAATTAAGAGCTGCCTTGAAGCTGTCATTCCAAGTTTTCTTATGTCAAGTTCACGGATCGACTAAAACGTCCGTGATAGGAAAGGGGTGGTTGCTGACGCTTAGACAGCCACGTGCGATATTAGAACAATGCGCCGCTAGTAAGGGAGGGAACTGTGGCGTCACCGGCCAAAGAACAGCCATCAAAAAGCTACTGAAGCACAGAAATCACTTAATAGAAAGACATGAGCGGGTAACTATAAGTACGTGTTTGGAAACACTCCTTGTGGAAGCCCGCCCGATGCAAGGCCTATCATCGCAAACAGTGGACTTAATGAACGAGAGCCTAGGCGAGGGCGCATCAACACAAACAGTGGATTTATGAACGAGCTGTTAGGAGAGGGCGTATCATCTCATACACTGGACTTATGAACGAGCCGCCTGGAGAGGGCGCATCAACGCAAACAGTGGGCCCATAGGGGACGGCGTATCAACACTGTGGACTTCAAGCCCCCAGGTTAGGGCCTATAAACACAGTGGACTATAAGCCCCTAGGGGAGATCACATCAATGCAAACAGCGGACCCCCAATAAACAATACTAATGGCTATATGCACAAATCGGGGGGGGGGGGGAGGGGGGGAGGGGAGACTGCTCAGAGGTCTATAGTCCCAATATTGCTATTACTGGTCGGAGCGCACAATGTTTTTCCCAAATATCTCCGCAAAGAAATATTTTTCTGTGCCACTTTAGGAACAAAATAATATTATTTAGTATCATTTGACCTAATGTGGAAGATTGTTACGGCACTGCTATGATGTGTAGAATTTGCTCTACAGTTCTAAAAAGAAATTGGTGAAAAGAACAAGCCATTTTTAATACCCTAAATAGAGCCCCGGCAGATTTCAATATTGAGGTCAAGCATGCAGAGCTCATGCTGGCGCTGTTTCAGGTTGGAAAACTGGGCCAAGTCACTTGAAAATGGAATTTCTTTAACTCATTCTACCCCAACAACGAAATCCCCAAATGTTGCCGTTGTTCTCTGAAGACTGCTTTGCAGTGCAGGACACAGATCGACCATGATAGTTTAAGGGTGATGCCAGAATAGCTTGGCGCCCATAGGCGACAAGCTATTCTGGCATCACCCTTGAACTATCATGGTCGATCCACATCTTGCTGTGGTGTGTCTGGGGTAGAATGAGTTAACTGGGCTATATATATCTGGGGCACATTTAGGGATGTAAATTCAGTCATTTCATGAAAAAAAATACGGATTTTTACTACTGTACAGCAAACTTGACACATTGTTCGGGTTGCTTGAAAGTAACGCGCTATAGGCCAACTGTCACTGAATGATAGTTATTATAAGATTGGGATAGAAAAGTGTTTGTTTGCGGATATATTTGCATAAACATTGTGGGCTCCGGTGTCAAATGACCTAGACATTTGTTATCATTATTTTGTATTCTTGCAGACTCCTACCAACGAGAGTCTCCCGAGTACATCCAATGACAATGGCCGCTTTCTGCTTGCCGTCCCCAACCCTGTGGTCGCTGGCGAGTACACGTGCAAGATAGATAACTCATCCCCGGCAAGCGTGTGTGTCCTGAGTGGTTCCCCTGTAGACAGAGGAGCCACCGTGATGGTTGATGGGATAGACGCGAAGTTTTCCGTGATGCAAGCCCAGCTACTGGCTCAACAACAATCCCAACATAATACAGAGCAAGAACTCCAGGCAGTGAAGCAGCAACAAGAACAATCCCAGCAAGAACTTCAGGCAGTGAAGCAGCAACAAGAACAATCCCAGCAAGAACTTCAGGCAGTGAAGCAGCAACAAGAACAATCCCAGCAAGAACTTCAGGCAGTGAAGCAGCAACAAGAACAATCCCAGCAAGAACTCCGGACCCTCAAGCAGGACAATGCTGACCTCATGTCAAAACTACGTAAGTTTGATTAAATGAGGACACGCATTAATGTATTCCGGCGTTAGTGACAGTTACAGTTACAACAATACGGAAACTGCATCGTTCTATAAATATGTTGTCGTCGATCGCTCGGTGTGTTGAAGTGTATATGGCGCTGTATCGCGTACGTTGGCAGGTGCGATGAGCATGATGTAATTGGATTCATACCCGCGATTTCTTTTCAGTTTCCACGACGTCAGGCTATAAAGTATCACACATGACTGTCCGCATCTAAAACATGACATTCAGGGAAATTATTTTTTTTATTATTATTCATAACTTGAAAATACACTTAGTCGATGAATGTAACCCCAGTCAGCGAGTTAATGTGATTTTGTGTACGATTTATCATCAATATGTTGATGACTATATTATTATTATTATTATTATTATTATTATTATTGTTATATTTTTAGTAGCAGCAGTAGTAGTAGTAGTATGCCAAAACATGAATGGTGAAGTAGATAGTTCAGTTACACCGACTCTGTCCGGACTGCTGTACGATAGCGTGCAATAGGAGTGTCATCATTCGCAATCAGTCAAAATCAGCTACGACAAGTAATCTGCACGAGTCCCTTTGTCTTAGAAGAAGACAGCAGCCTAGGTTACGCCCCTTGACAGTATCACTTCGATCACTGCGGCATGTGTCCACAAAGAAAGAAGCACGCATAAAAAGGTCGATTACAACTCAATATATTACATTGAAAACAACAACAACAATGCCAGCTACTCATCTTTCCTTTGGCGAGGCGTGTGATGTCGCGCTATTAACCCCTTGTATGTCAGTGGACGCAGACTGTGAATTATGAAATCAGTGTAAAGTCAACGAGCAGCAAACCACAAGTGTCCAAGGAACATGGATACAAATTGACCTCAGAAAGAGGCATAGATCCTCAAGAGCCCCCGCAACTGCGGGGGCTCATGAAAATCTATGTCTCTTGCAGATGGGTCGTTTTTATGTTTCTCGGCAGTGAAGGGGTTAATACCGGATACGTAGCTGATCACACTTTTGTGAACAAGAAGCATGTTCTCATGAACCCCTACAGCTGCAAGGACCCATAAGAAGCTGCTCCTCTTGCAGATGGAGGGTCCTGTATGAATCCACTGAACGTTTTAAGTCCGTGCATTTTTTTTTTTACTTACTTCTGATTTACTTCAAATAACTTTTATTCAGTCTTACTCCCATTCAATGTCTGCCTGCTTGTTTTTTCCACAGAGACTGCAGCAACCAGGGTCAGTTTCTACGTTCGTCTATACAACGACCCGACACTTTCCTCTAGCAGTCAATTTGTATTTGACAACGTCATCACAAACCAGGGAGGGGCCTACAACTACAGTACAGGCATATTTACCGCCCCTGTCAACGGAACCTACGTCCTTCACCTCTCAGTTGTCACCTCTATCACCAGTCCTAGAAAACGAGATGTGATGGCATACATTACTATTGATGAAAGATATGCCGCTTAC
This sequence comes from Semisulcospira habei, assembly GCA_036245525.1. Taxonomy (NCBI): domain Eukaryota; kingdom Metazoa; phylum Mollusca; class Gastropoda; family Semisulcospiridae; genus Semisulcospira; species Semisulcospira habei. The sequence goes on along the minus strand of BTPG01000002.1, from coordinate 52,703,630 downwards.
GCCTGGTCGTCATACGTTGATCACACAGAGACGGGCTGCGCTCAGGCTGTGGTTCATCTCCACGTCGGTCAGCGCGTTGTGGTGGTAAATGCCTATGATGAATCGAAGTACTGGACTGGTGACACTGCATTCAGCGGCGCCCTTCTGCACGCAGACTTTCCATAGAATCACAAGGGCCGACTTGACTCATAGCCCCAGCAGCAAAACGTCTTCGGGCCCATGACGGCCGCATTGGGCCGTCGTGGGCCCGACAACCTTTGCTTATTGGGTCCAGACTTGCCATAAGACCCGAAGGACCGACCTGACTCATTCCATACTTGCCATAAGACCACAAGGACCGACCTGACCCATTCCAGACTTGTCATAAGACCACAAGGACCGACATGACTCATTCCAGACTTGCCATAAAATCACAATGACCGACTAGACCCATTCCAGACGTGCCGCATACGGATACGCGGTGTGCAGCCGGCAAACAGCGATGTATCCGTACGCGGCACGCGTGGAACGCATGAAAGGTGTACACGGACAACGATCTAGGAGTTCACTGAGACTGAGCACTGTCTGGTTTGATCACGGCGCTGGCAACTGTTCAGCTGTCACGCACAACACACGCAGTTTTAGTTTAATTTGGAAATACCATGAGAATTAGACAGAAAATCGGGATGTTGCATGGACAAGGTTGCTTTAAGCTTTCGTTTGTTATACTCTTGAAGAAACTGACTCCATAATTTGAAAATGCAAAAGGTACGTACAAATCTGTATGTTGCATGGGCAGGGTTCCATGAAGCTGTCAGTTATTGCACGTGTAAAGATAATGATTCCCTTGAAATTCTTCTAATCGTCATAGCACATGCGCATGTACAATGGAATTGATTCCCTTGAAATACATCTGCGAGTCTCATCGCCGGGACATGTGTTTATCTGCGTGCTTTAAAAAAATCATAATGTTGTATAATTCATTTTTTTCCAGAAGCAATAAAATTGAGAAATTCATTAAAAACTGAGTGTTTATTTTTTCAAGCTACAGTCAGCCGTCTAGTGACGAAGTGAGGCATTGAACACGTTGTACTCAGTTGATGATTCAAGCGTGATGCCGGCGTTTCCATTACAAATAATGGGCAGGTCACTCGGACTGTGTGCGGGAGTGCTCCCCACTGGGATCCCCTTCGGGAGTACACATCAAGTACACTTCTATTCAAATGAGATGCTTCGCATGTTGTACTTGTGCTTCGCATCTCATTTCAATGGAAGTGTACTTGCGGTGTACTCCACGAGCGTGTCCGTTAATCTAGGGATTCAGACTGTCGCAGATGGTACGTGTGCACACACATTCACGCGCACACACGTACGCACGCACGAACACACATACTCATACTAAGCATAGCAACACGCAATTGTTAACTCATTCTGCCAGCGACACACCACAGCAAGATATGGCTCGACTATGATAGTTTAAGGGTGGTGGCAGAATAGCTTGGCGCCTCTAGGAGCCAAGTTATTCTGCTCTTGGCTTGACTTCGCGAACGAAGATTTTATAGGAGTTGCCCACGTCGTCTGCAGGCTTGTTCGTGGCTGCGGAGGCCAATCCGGGACAGGCAGGTTCGACCGCAGTGGCTGCAGGGGGAGGTATGGCCAGGGTTCTGAGTTGCGGCATCTCTGTTTTTTCTCCTGAGCCGCTTGTCCTTAAGGCTAGCTCTGCGAGAGTCCTCAAAGTAGACAGCTGCCTTGTAAATGGTGGAGCGCCAGGTGTCACGGTCCACAGCAAGCGAGGACCACTGGTGGTGGTCGATTTGGCAGGCACTAAGTGACTTCTTGAGACAGTCTTTGTATCGCTTCTTTGGTGCCCCTCTGTCACGGTGTCCAGTAGCAAGCTCGCCAAACAGGGTGATCTTTGGTAGGCGATGATCCTCCATCCTGGAGACATGCCCCGCCCAGCGGAGCTGTGTCCGCAGCAGCAAGGCCTCGATGGTCACATTCTGCTACCACCCTTAAACTATCATGGTCGATCTGTCTCCTGAATTGTAATGCAGTCCACGGAGGATAACTCCAAAATGCGGGTATATCGTACCTCGGGCAATGATTAAATTAATGTCAGACTTCAATAGGTAAACGTTTGAAATGCACAGTCTGGATTATTTAAGCTTCAAGTGTAAAGAGGTTTTTTTTGGAGGAGGAGTGTGTGTGTGTGTGGGGGGGGGGGGTGTCTAAAATCACGAAGACGTGAAGGAGCCTTAAATACAATTTATTCCATTCACTCATTCATACACACACACACACACACACACACACACACACACACACACACACAGAGAGAGAGAGAGAGAGAGAGAGAGAGAGAGAGAGAGAGAGAGAGAGAGACACACGCACACACACACCGACACACACACAGATACACACACACACACACCATCACACACAAGCAGAGTTAATTTAATTAAGCCGACTAATTTCCTTCAGTTCACACGCAAGCCATATCTCCTTAGGAAAATGTGTTGTGGCGCCACTTGATGAATACACTGTATTACTAGACACACACATTTGTGACTTACAATACAATACAATACAATAATACTTTATTAATCCCTCATGGGGAAATTTACATTTTTGCCACCACAGGTGCTGCTTACATTCCCTCACTCGCTCATTCCACAAATTACAATACAACAGAGCTACACAATGGACAATGACTCGGGACGGGTGAAGCCCGTCGCCAAGGCATCTAATGGCCAGCGCCAGTGGCCTCATCCCGACCCGAACCTCCCTGACAAAAACAGAATGCTAAGACAACCCTATGTCTCCTGAACACACTATTATAAGGTTAATAATAATAATAATAAAGGTAATTTGTATAGCGCCTAATCACCAAGGTGCTCTAGGCGCTTTACAACACAGTAATGAAACAGTGAAGCAGAATACACAAACAAGCACATACAACAAAAAATATACATTAATTTACAAGGGCAAAAACTCACACCACACACTCACACACACACACACACACACACACACACACACACACACACACACACACACGCATGATGAGCCGGCAGACAAAATGGTCTTTACGTATATGCAACAGAGAAAAGGTGTGTTTTAAGCTTGGATTTGAAAATGGAAAGAGATGATGAGTGACGCACATCAGCTGGGAGAGCGTTCCATGTAATGGGACCAAAATACGAAAATGCACGATGACCTTGAGTGACCTTATTACGTCTTTATTAAGTTCCTACTAAAACTAGTACATAAAACAAGTTAACAACAGAAACAAAATACCCGCGTCGATACGGAGATGATCTCCGATCTAGGCAACTGACATAAAACTGAACAACGGTCAAACAGCACCTGGGGGCCCGTCGCCGCCATAGTACAGCGCCGGTGTTTAGACAGTCGCTCCGGCATAAACACTGAGTCACCACCTTAATTATACTGAACTTAACTAGTATATAACTTCATAGTCATTTTAAAAACAAACGTAGTAGAACTACATAATTAACATGAAAGCAGTCCGATGGTTTCTAAAAAAGTACACAGTTGACGCGGCTGTTCAGTAAGAAACACAGGGAGGTGCGTCTGGGAGGTGTCTGTCATTACATCATTCGGCTGGAATGTGGGGCCTGAAGCTTGCTCGTTGCTGGTACTGGCTTCTATTCGTTGAGTGCACTAGGCTCAGGCCGTGATGTCGAGCGTGGCGTGCCGGAAAGAGCCACTCCTGAGATGAAATGATGAAAGGGGAGGAAAGCACGTTGGGTGTGTTGCCACAGCATAGCGCGCGCTGTTCTTCTGATATCCGCTTGGTACAACAAGAATCAGCGTGTATCAACTCCCAGCATAGCGCCGGACTTCATTCTTGTGTTGAATCACGTGCATGTCATACGCCATTCCAGCATTTCTAGTTGTAAAGTATAGGTCGTTTATTTTGCAGATATTTTTGCAAAGAACCCCTTTTCTATACCAATCTTAGAACAAATATCATCCAGTGCCATTTGACCTAATATGATCTACTTTCAAGATACTCGAAAAATATGTCGGTTTTGTAGTCGTAAAAAAAAATCGGATTTTTTTCCTGAAATGACTGATTTTACATCTCTAAATGTGCCCCAGATATACATTCAGCCCAGTATTAAGAAAGATCCATTTTGACGTGAATGAGTAAGTTGACCGAGTTTTCAAACCTGAACCACCGCGGCCATACATGAGGATGCAAATGATCGTCTTGTTCTATACCTGCGTATTTCTCTGTGGGCTGGCGATTGGGTGCCTGATAGGCGGGGGCAGCGGGATCTAACTGTTTGTCTGTCCAGCGCTGAGTGATTCCTCTTAGTTTGTGTACATACATGAAGTGTGCATGCGTGACCTCAATATTGAAATGTGACTGTTACGTGCCGGGGCTCTATCAGGGTATTCAAAATGGCTTGGATCTTTGCAAGGAAATTGTTTTTGGGGGTTTTGTTTGCTTGTTTGTTTGTTTGTTTGTTTGTTTGTTTGTTTGTTTGTTTGTTTGTTTACGACTGTACAGCAAAATCACCAAATCATAGGAACCAAATAAAAAAAAAATAGCCCGTATTAGGTCAACTGGCACTAAATGATGTTTGTCCCTAACTCATTCAGCCCGGCGCACGTATTTCCCAAATTTTGGAGGCGTCATCAAACGACTATGCACCAGTTGCAGAGAGATGGATCGACCATGATAATTCAAGGGTAGTGCCAGATTAGCTTGGCACTACCCTTGAATTATCATGGTCGATCCATCTCCTGCTGTAGGGCGTAAGGCTGAATGGGGCAAAGCGGCGCAGAAAGGCGTTTCTTTGCGGAGATACTTGGGAGAAGCGTTGTGAGCTCCGACGTCAAGCGGCCTATATTATCACCGTCCAGGGAGAAACGTTGTGAGCTCCGACGTCAAGCGGCCTATATTATCACCGTCCAGGGAGAAACGTTGTGAGCTCCGACGTCAAGCGGCCTATATTATCACCGTCAAGGGAGAAACGTTGTGAGCTCCGACGTCAAGCGGCCTATATTATCACCGTCCAGGGAGAAACGTTGTGAGCTCCGACGTCAAGCGGCCTATATTATCACCGTCCAGGGAGAAACGTTGTGAGCTCCGACGTCAAGCGGCCTATATTATCACCGTCCAGGGAGAAACGTTGTGAGCTCCGACGTCAAGCGGCCTATATTATCACCGTCCAGGGAGAAACGTTGTGAGCTCCGACGTCAAGCGGCCTATATTATCACCGTCCAGGGAGAAACGTTGTGAGCTCCGACGTCAAGCGGCCTATATTATCACCGTCAAGGGAGAAACGTTGTGAGCTCCGACGTCAAGCGGCCTATATTATCACCGTCCAGGGAGAAACGTTGTGAGCTCCGACGTCAAGCGGCCTATATTATCACCGTCCAGGGAGAAACGTTGTGAGCTCCGACGTCAAGCGGCCTATATTATCACCGTCCAGGGAGAAACGTTGTGAGCTCCGACGTCAAGCGGCCTATATTATCACCGTCAGGGAGGTTTCGTTTGAGACGAACGACTCCCAACAACTAACGAGAGCGAAGTCACGGTGGATAACCGGCTGTGCCTTAAGCATATATCAATAAACAACACGCGAAAAAAAATATCCGAGAGACATCGATCCGGGGCTCAAGCCTCTTGGAGATGTTTGGAGTGTTGTCTATTAATTTCGATTTCCTAAATTAATAGGCGTGTGTGTGTGTGTGTGTGTGTGTGTGTGTGTGTGTGTGTGTGTGTGTGTGTGTGTGTGTGTGTGTGTGTGTGTGTGTGTGTGTGTGTGTGTGTGTGTTTGTGTGTGTGTGTGGAAGATGAGCGTGAGTGTGTACGGTACGCATTGGTTTGTGATGTTAGTTGTTTATTTTAAAGTTTAAACAGTGTATGTAGGGCATTGGATTTGTGTGATTAGTTGTTTTTTTTACTGTTGACTGTGATGTTTGTAATTGTAACGACGCCAACACACATTCCTATGCTTTATGTTCTTAAGGCAAATGGCAATAAACAGTATCTATCTATCTATCTATCTATCTATCTATCTATCTATCTATCTATCTATCTATCTATCTATCTATCTATCTATCTATCTATCTATCTATCTATCTATCTATCTATCTATCTATCTATCTATCTATCTATCTACCTATCTATCTATCTATCTATGCTGATGACACAATCCAGTTATCCGCTGTCATTTCGCTCTCGTTCGTTGCTGGGAGTCGCTCGGCGTAAACGTGGTCTATTAGTCTAAAGCAAGCCAACAAAAAAAAATTCCGCTGGGACGATTTCGCTTCAGCGTCTGACCCCCCCTTTCCTGCTAGCGATCTCGAATCGCGCTTCTGAACTCACCGCACACAGACCGACACTCCGCGGGAAGAACACCGCGTAACTTAGAACCAACACTAGGCTTAAAGAAAAGAGGACTATCAAGAGACATAAACCCTCGTGAGCTCCCGCGACAGCGGGGGCTCATGAGGGTTTATGTCTCTTGCAGATGGGTGGCGTTCGCCTGGCCCCGGCAGTTAAGGGGTTACAGCAATCTGCTTCGCGCACTAAAGGCCTAAACCTTCATTCCTTGCCACTGATCGCATATTTTGTCATTAAATCTTCTGTTCGTTCGAACAGCCAAAAGCCACATCAGTCCAAGGAACATGGATGCAGATTGCCCTCAGCAGGAGTCGAGGGGGCTCATGAGGATCTATGTGTGTCTTGCAGTTGGATGGCGCCCCCATTTGCTCGGCTGTGAAGGGGTTGATAATTTGCAATAGCTGTTTGATAAACAGTCTTTGTATGCGTAACAACAGCTGTTTGATAAACGGTCTTTGTATGCTTAACAACAACTGTTTGATAAACGGTCTTTGTATGCTTAACAACAGTTGTTTGATAAACGGTCTTTGTATGCTTAACAACAGCTGTTTGATAAACTGTCTTTGTATGCTTAACAACAGCTGTTTGATAAACGGTCTTTGTATGCTTAACAACAGCTGTTTGATAAACTGTCTTTGTATGCTTAACAACAACTGTTTGATAAACGGTCTTTGTATGCTTAACAATAGCTGTTTGATAAACGGTCTTTTTATGCGTAACAATAGCTGTTTGATAAACGGTCTTTGTATGCATAACAAGAGCTGTTTGATAAACAGTCTTTGCATGCTTAACAACAGCTATTTGATAAACGGTCTTTGTATGCTTAACAACAACTGTTTGATAAACGGTCTTTGTATGCTTAACAACAACTGTTTGATAAACGGTCTTTTATGCGTAACAATAGCTGTTTGATAAACGTTTTTTGTATGCATAACAAGAGCTGTTTGATAAACGGTCTTTGCATGTTTAACAAGAGCTTTTTGATAAACGGTCTTTGCATGCTTTACAACAGCTGTTTGATAAACGGTCTTTGCATGCTTAACAACAGCTGTTTGATAAACGGTCTTTGTATGCTTAACAACAGCTGTTTGATAAACGGTCTTTGTATGCTTAACAACAACTGTTTGATAAACGGTCTTTTTATGCTTAACAACAACTGTTTGATAAACGGTCTTTTTATGCGTAACAAGAGCTGTTTGATAAACGGTCTTTTTATGCGTAACAATAGCTGTTTGATAAACGGTCTTTGCATGCTTAACAACAACTGTTTGATAAACGGTCTTTTTATGCGTAACAAGAGCTGTTTGATAAACGGTCTTTGCATGCTTAACAACAGTTGTTTGATAAACGGTCTTTGTGTGCATCCGATGACGAAATACAACGACGAACAACATCGGTTTCAGCGTTTGCGATCATTTCTTGAGAAGGGATGAAAAGCCTTGGGAAGTGAAATATTGTCAGAGAAATCGGCGGAGGTCAGCCGGAGTAACACAACGTGACTTTGTACATACTTATAATAAGCGCGTTTGTCATTAATGCCACATTAGCGCAGTCAGTAAGGCGCGCGCTCAGTAACAAGCAGAAGGGGCAAAAATAACATTTTCTTTGCGTTTTTTGTTTGTTTGTTTGTTTGTTTGTTTTTTTCGTTTTCATCACGTCTGACATTCTTGCACTGAAAATAAGGTTCAGTAAGGCAGCTTCACAAAACATTATTGGAAAAGTTATTCCGTTTCGACGGGAGCATGGTGTTTTATATTAGGCACTGTTTCATCATCGGGTCTCCTCCTGCAAGAGGTATAGATTGCAATTGCGGGGGCTCATGAGGATCTATACCTCTTGCAGTATGTTTTCTTCGTCCAGGGGAGTGAGGTTATTTTTTGCCAGATCTCGGGTGTGTTCGGACGTATGACTTTATTAGTTGTATTACGAGTTAGGCTTTGGCAGCGGTTCTTGTCGCCTCGAGGGTCCGGTCAGCGGGGGGGAGGGTGGCAGCGGTTCTTGTCGCCTCGAGGGTCCGGTCAGCGGGAGGGAGGGTGGCAGCGGTTCTTGCCGCCTCGAGGGTCCTGTCAGAGGGGGGAGAGGATCAATGTCGGAGGTAAGAGTCGAGAGCTTTAGTTGTCCTAGGAACACGGACTCAAAAGTGGTGTCAGCAAGAGACATAGATCCTCATGAGCCATTCATTCATTTATTCATATACACCACGTAGTATAGGAGTTACGCTTTTATTTCCACCAATTTTTGCCCTCTCAGTGAGGGCTACTTCAGGGGAATGAATACCCAGGTAACAGGTAACTAGGTAACAACAGGTACACAACATAATTTACGTGTTAGAATGTAGTGCGTCAAAATATATATAGAATTTTCACACGTGCACATTTGAGATTCTAAATTATCGTATTACTTTAATATAGACTGAAGTACACGTGCACTTGCATAAGTTCGTAATATTTGTCACTACCGATGACATGAAACGTTTATGAAACACGAGTATGGACATGCAGTGTGCGGGGAAAGAGTGTCTCAATAAAATATTTATAATAATAAGGTCGTCATCATCATTAACATAATCATAATCAGAATTTTCACACGTGCAGTTAAGAAAAATCCTAACGTTCAGTCTCCGAATCTGACTCTCTATAGTTTTCTCTCTCTCTCCCTCAAGACTCCCCCTCCCTCCCATCTTTTACCCCACCCGGGTCTGCCCTGGGGGACTTGGGTGGGGTTAACTACTTTTTAGTCCCAGGGTCACCCTGGTCAGGCCCACATGGTGGGTTTTCTCTCTATTCTGGGGCATGTGTTTCTGTCTAACCTTGGTCCATTCACCTGTATTTGCCTTTTTAAAACTCTCCCTACTGTCTGCACTGCCTGTAGCTCTTGATATTGGATGTGTGTTGCTAAATGGTCTTAGCTTTATTTAGGGCCCATGTGTTATTTTTATTTAATGTATTGGACCGGCTGGCGACATTCATTCAATGTTCTGTTTAGGTTTTTTTTCACACGCAGTGCAGGCACGTCCTGAGAAAGTCTTGTTGCTGTCGGGACGTTAAGCAATGTAAATCAAATCCAATCCCTCCCATCTTTTCCCCTCAACCGCCCTCCCCCATAGCTATACATACACACACACGCACGCACGCCCGCGAGCGAAGGCAAACTCACACAATCACAATTTAGGCGTTAGGCGCCAAGCTAATCTGGCACTATCCTTGAAGTATCACGCTCGATCCATCTCCTGCAACTGGCACGTAGTCGGGAGATGACACCTCCAAAATTTGGGAAATGCGGCCGTGGGGCTAAATGGGTTAAACAAACAGCTGACACCATTTCACGTGCTTCAAAAACTATTCAGCTGTTCACTAAATGGAACACTATCAATAATAATAATAATAATAATAATAATAATAATAATAATAATAATAATAATAATAATAATAATAATAATAATAATTAAGGAGATTTTTTTTTACACAGAATGCGTTCTTGTACGGGCAGCCAGTGGACTTTCTCAAGGGCGGGGCGGATATGGTCACGCTTATGCACGCGCAGAACTAAACGGGCAGCACTGTTTTGCAGTCTCTGCAGTTTATATAGCTGGGTTTTAAGGCCCCGCCACACGTGCCGGTTGTGCCCCGATTTTGAAGCCGATTCCGATCCGATTGCGATCGGATGACGTCATATATCCGATCCGATCGCAATCGGCTGGGAATCGGGTGTTTAGAAACTGCTCTATTTTTCCGATCCGAATCGGTCCCGATTGTAAGCTTCAACCAATCAGAGCGCGTCTCGCAAAGCACGTCATTTCAGTTTGCAAATGGCGGAAGATCAGTCAACCACCTTCGTTGCCGATGTTTCGCCCGCCTCAGTGTTCCCGAATATGATGCAAAACTGCTGATAATGCAAGCACATCATCATCACTGTCCAAACTAACAGCCATTTTGCTGAACAGGTACGACCTTGATCTTCGATTCAAACCGGTCGGCTAAATAAAGTCGGGGAATGTGTGGCAGTGCACACGTTTTTGCAGTCCGGTCTGATCACACTCCGATTCGAAACTGCTCAAGAATCGGCCTCAAAATCGGGCATGTTTGGCGGGGCCTTTAGGCAGGCCGGAAAGGAGGGAGTTACAGTAGTCTAATCGTGATAAAACAAAGGAGACACGGATCGCAGTTGCTTCGGGCGTCAGATACTAACACTGCTAATGCGCCGTAGTTCAATAAAAGCTGATCTGCATATATGACTAACATACTTATTCATTTTGAGGTCTCTGTCAATGAAAATACCAAGGTTTTTGGCACTGAATTATCACTATCGCAGGGCTTTTTTCAATACCCGAATGAGTTGATGGAAAAAAACGTTGCTCTCTTTGCCATGATAAACGCATTCGTAGAGTTGTTCAGCGCGACTGACTTTGTTAATAAATGTAACCTATGAAATAAAAATAAGTCCCGGCTGAATGCAACCCAGGTCTGTCTTGACGGTTAGTTAGTTAGTTATTGGGGTTTAACGCCGAGCAGGCGATTAAAGCCATCTCACGGCGGGAAGGGTACAAGTCTGGCCAGCCAGACTAAGAGAAAGGTCTTAAAATATCGTTAAATACAGTTTTAACGAAGTTTTAATAATAATAATAATAATAATAATAATAATAATAATAATAATAATAATAATAATAATAATAATAATAATAATAATAATAATAATGAGTACTTGTATAGCGTCTAACCTCAGAAATTAGAGCTCTATGGGCTTAACCAAAGTTACAAAACTGCAAAAACTAACTAATCACAAAAACGCAATGTACAAAAAGTATTAAAACAAATAAAAAAACAAAAACACAACGCACTCTATAATTATAACCAATCTGTACACAATCACCATTCTAAACTGCATATCATTCGTTCACGGAGGTGCTGTGCTTATAGACTCACACACACAAACACACTACTACTACTACTACTAGAGTTGACTTGAACATATTGGCAGGTCTGTGACAAAGATCAGTTGTAGTAGACAGAAAACAGCTTTAATCTTTAACCCATTCAGCCCTGACACACTACAGCAGGAGATGGAACGACCATGATAACTCAAGGGCAGTGCCAGATTAGCTTGAGCAGGAGATGGAACGACCATGATAACTCAAGGGCAGTGCCAGATTAGCTTGGCGCCGCCAAGCTAATCTGGCACTGCCCTTGAGTTATCATGGTCGTTCCATCTCCTGCAACTAAGGCAACGTCTTTAGATGACGCCTCCAAAATTTGGGAAGTACGTGCGTCGGGCTGAATGAGTTAAGGCCCGCCTGAACGCTTCTAAAAAAGTTTTGGCTAAAAAAAGTAAAAGTCGTACAGTTCATTTGTTCATGTCTACAGACTTTGGACGTTCATAAGAACAGTCAGATGTATACAGACTACAGAAACTTTCTTTAGAAAGCTGAAGATTTTGTCCTGGGGAACGTCCCGAAACAAAACCTTCAACGATTCTGTTGTATAGTGTTTCCGCCTTATATCGATTAGGACATCACTGTCTTGACGGGCGGGAGGTCGAGGGAGGGGAGGGGCGGGGGGGGGGGGAACACCTTGGTGTACACAGGCACGGGATGACAGATGCGAAACCGACCACCGCTATAACCCGGAGTAGTAAGAATTTTAACTACTCGTCTTGTTATAGAGGTTACGTACGCATCGCTCATCCCACGCCTGAGGCGCCGCACGCATATTTTCCTGCCTTATCGTTATATGGGTCAAAGGTCAGTATAGTCAAACACGTTTCATGTTTGTTTTTTTTTTATATAATTTTTTTAAGTATTTTTTTTTATAGGTTTGACTTGCATACTTTCTTTGCGCTCCTGTGACGTCACGTCCTGAATCGTGACTGACACGGGGTCACATAATACTCATACACGCACTATCTCTGCAGTACGTAAAACCTTTCTTCTTCCCGACTTCTCCCCTGCCACAGTACGTATATTTTGTGTTTGGAAAATCTCTGTTCATTCAACTACCAAAAGCCACAACCTTCCAAGAAAGATGGAGATACAATTGGTCTCAGCAAGAGGCACAGATCCTCATGAGCCCCCCGCAGTCGCGGGGGGCTCATGAGGATCTATGCCTCTTGCAGGTTGGTCGTGTTCACGTTTTTTCTCGGCAGTGACGTCGTTAGACAAGTTCAGCACTGCTTACCAGTTTTGATAGACCATAGACCAGATCTAGCCGACACGGGCGGTGAGCGAGCACGCTTCGCAGCGTTCCACAAGGCGTCGCCTTTTGCTGCTCTAACGTTGCTGTCTCCTGCCGCAACAGGACATTTCCTGCAACGTTTTCCAGAACGCTACGCATCTTTCCACGCGTCATTACGCGACATATCTCACACAGCAAACATTTCGTGAACGTGGCTCACATCTAACAGTGTCCCGTGTCCTTTGAAGGAGTGCTCCCAGGATGTAACCCGCGGGGCTCGGGGGAGTACACCACAAGGACACTTCTATTCAAATGAGATGCTTTGCATCTCATTTGAATAAAAGCGTCCTTGTGGTGTGCTCCACGCGGGTACATATCGTGAGCACTCCCGCAAACGGTACGGTGTGTTGAAGACTTCGGCTGCTTACCATAGGCCTGGTTAGAAAATCAGAAGTAGGTTAACATTGTACGGTGGAATAAAAGCCCGAGCAAACATGCGATATCGCATATTTGTCCGAGCTTTTAGTCCACTGTTTTCGTCGAAACTCGTGCACGTGTGGAAGTTCTTCTGATTTTCTGAAATCGTCTATTGTTGTTAGTCTGAATTTTCGACAACGAAATGGCAACAACAACAACAGCAACAACGTTATCGACGCTTTTGGTGCTGATGACGTCACACGTCGCTTGTGATTCTGGCGTGTCGGGTTCTCGCGAGCTTCACCCACGTCTGGCTACAGACCCTGCCACTCTGGCAAGCGAGATGGAGAGTTTTCGCGCTCAGCTGACCACCCTGGCCTCGGCTATGGTGACACTGCAGGCTGAAAACCGCGCTCAGAAAAATGAGGCAAGTTCTCAGCTGGCTGACTTCCAGGCGCAAGTCACTAATCTGCAGTCAACAGTTGCCGCGCTTCAAGCTGAAAACCAAGTGTTGAAAGAAAATGCCACTAGACTTCAGGTGGCTGTGACCTCGCTACAGGCTGAAAACCACGCTTTGAAAGTGCAGACAGATTCACAGCAGAACGAAATTACTCAGCAAATCTCAGACTTAGCGACGGTCAAGGACGAAAAGGAGGCTCTGAAAAATGAGACTGCGTCCCTGCGGTCTGACCTCGGCACGCTCCAATCCGCGACAAACACGCTGTACTCCGATTTCCTCCTGTCACAGGAAACTGTCAAGTCATTGTCGTCACAACAGAAAACCAACACATCCACTCTTCAGGCAGAAATCATCACACTGAATGCCAAAACTGCCTCCCTGACAACCGACATGGACCACGTGAAAGGGGACTCTAGCAGACTAAAAGGGGATGTGGCCACGCTAAACACCAAAACTTCCTCCCTGACTGCTGATGTGACACACGCAACGGCAGACATCTCCACTTTAAAAGGACAAGTTCAAGGACTGCAGACTGAAGCGACGTCTGTCGCCAAGTAAGTTAAAGTCCGCCGAATATACTATGATTTTTCACACGCACACACACACACACACACAAACACAATCACACACGGCGCTTCGCCCCAAATATACGTTCTTTAGTTTGGCGTACCGCGAAATGACGTCATTTCTGACTATTTCAAGAACCATCAGGCCACGTCTTTTCCATTGGGCACACATGCTACTGAACGCGCTCCGCAGCGCCCCGTTTGAAAGTTATAAATAGGAACAGCAAAAATGGTGACGTTGACAGCTGTTACAGCACTGTCACTGGCTACACAGCTGCTGCCCTGCGTTTCTTCGCGATGTCCGCAAAACACAAGTAGGTACAAACCGGCCTGCACGTGTTTCCACGAAAACAGACGATTAGAATTCCGCGCTTTTAATGCAATGTTTTCTTTTAAGAAATACGTTCCAAACTGAGTATTTTTTCTGATGTCTATTTTGTCACTAGGGACGTGACTACCGTGAGACAGGACACTGATGCCCTAAAGACTGGCGTTAGCACCCTTTACTTCCTGGCGACCAACCTGCGGTCACATGACGTCATTGTCGACCAATTGACGTCCACACTAAACAGCAGCATCGCACAGCTGATTCAGGACGTCAGTCTCAACACAAACCATTTGAGTATGTTACTTTTACGGAAACCCTACCTCTGTGATGATAATTGTTTTTCTTCTTTTTTTGTATTTTATTATTTTCTTCTTTTTTTTCTTTTTTTTGTATTTTTGGTTTTTCCTGTTTGTTTGTTGTTGTTTTTGTTTGTTTGTTTGTTTGTTTGTGTTTTTCATTCTATTGCTATTACTTCCCTCCTTTCTTTACTTCTTACTTACTTCCTTGCTTGCCTGCTTGTATGACAACACTTTTACGCCTTCTCCATTTAACACGTTCTGCCCCAGGACCGAAATCCCCACATGTTGAAGTTGCCCCTTGAAGGACTGCATTACAATTCTAGAGACAGGTCGTGCATAATAGTTCAAGGGTGGTGCCAGAATAGCTTGGTGCCTATGGGCACCAAGTTATACTGGCACCAACAGATAATAAATAATAATAATTATGGTATTTATAATGCGCTTATCTTATAATAATTATAACTCTAAGCGCGCACTCACAACTCGCGCACGCATGCACACGCTTTAGACAATGACTCACGTACCACAAATACATTGCGACAGTAATTTTGGGGTGGGGAGTGTGGTGATATAGTGCTAGAACTGTTGAAAGAGGTGAGTTTTGAGGGCGGACTGGAAGGAGGAGAGAGAGTGTTTCTGACGGAGAGAGAGTGGGAGGGTGTTCCAGGTGGATGGACCGTAGACAAAGAAGGAGCGGGGGCCGAAAGTGCTGAGTTTGGTGAGGGGGGGGGGGGGGGTGGAGGCGGAGATGGTCGGAGACGGAGCGGAGGGAGCAGGAAGGAGTGTAGGGGTGACGTAAGTTGGAGAGATAGGTAGGAGCGTAGTTTTTCAGGGATTTGTAGCAGAGAGACAGAACCTTGTATTGGATGCGTTGGGGGATGGGGAGCCAGTGAAGGAGTTTGAGCAGGGGAGTGATGTGGTCGGATTTTTTCTTTCTGAGGACGAGGCGGGCAGCATTGTTCTAGACGCGCTGGAGAGTGAAAGTTGTGGAGAGGGAGGCCGGATGCTTGTTCCATGTCTTGCTCTAGTGTGTCGGGGCTGAATGAGTTAAAGAGGTTCTCCGTCATGTTATGTCGTAGATCAGACAGTCAGAATTGTTGTTATTGATGTCCCCGTTACATCCGTTTCCATGTTGTGTCGCAAGCTGTAGCGTGGGTTTACCCTCTTGGAAAATACGCATCCCGGCACAGTCAAGGATTATAACGAACTTTGATCAATATGCGTTCCCGAGACCGATTGTGTGACACTTTCTGAATCACATGATACCCCGTACCATCTGTGGGTGTGTCCGCAGATGGTACGGGGTATCATGTGATTCAGAAAGTGCCACAACATCGGTCTCGGGAACGCATATTGATCAAAGAATTATTCTCAAATTACACCACAAGTACACTAATATTCAAATGAGATGCGAAGTGCTCTCCAGATAGACCCGCTCGGCGAGTACACCACAAGTGCACTTCTAATCAAATGAGATGCTAAGCCACAAGTATACTTCTATTCAAATGAGATGACAAGCCACAAGTATACTTCTATTCAAATGAGATGCGAAGCATCTCATTTGAATAAAAGTGTACTTGTGGAACACACCACACATGTGTTTCTGTTCAAATGAGACGCTCGACCAGCATCAACTTTGAACAGAAAAGTACTTGTGGTGGACTCCCCGAGCGGATCCAGTATGCAGCACATCCGAATACAAGTGTATTTGAGACATATTCCCTCAGCGGAGTATAGTACACCCATAACTGGTACGGGCTCGTCTTGTATCGCAGACCAGGCGACGAAGACTGTGGCTTTTTCCGCGCACAACAAACAGACCACTAGCAATGAGACGCAAATGGCCCTCGTCCCGAAGACAATCACTTTCAACACCCCACCGAGTTACAGCAGTGCCACAGGGATCTTCACGGCGCCAGTCAGCGGTACCTACTTCTTCAGCGGCTACTGCGCACCAGTCAGGACGCCCGCAGGCTTCGCTCTGCGGATACTACTCGATACTGTCGTCATTGGGCAGGCTACAATAGGTTTGCGGAAATTTTCTCTATATCTCTCTCTAGACAACGGATATGTTTCATCATCATCATCATCATCATCATCATCATCATCTCTCTCTCTCTCTCTCTCTCTCTCTCTCTCTCTCTCTCTCTCTCTCTCTCTCTCTCTCTCTCTCTCTCTCTCTCTCTCTCATCCGTTGAGAAATAAAGTTTCATTTCATTTCATTTCTCTCTCTCTCTCTCTCTCTCTCTCTCTCTCTCTCTCTCTCTCTCTCTCTCTCTCTCTCTCTCTCTCTCTCTCTCTCTCATCCGTTGAGAAATAAAGTTTCATTTCATTTCATTTCTCTCTCTCTCTCTCTCTCTCTCTCTCTCTCTCTCTCTCTCTCTCTCTCTCTCTCTCTCTCTCTCTCTCTCTCTCTCTCTCTCTCTCTCTCTCTCTCTCTCTCATAGAGATTTTGTACCTGGCGCCAGGCAGCCTACGGCCCCCGCCACCTGCCGCCACCTCTGACGGCCAATTGCCTAATCCCTTGTGCTCTCACACCCACCAGCTGTGAATGGGGTCGGGAGCTCAGCTCCCCCCTCACGCCTGAGTGCATCTGCAGGGGCCTGCGGGCACGTTTCAACAGCTGGCATGGCGACTTGGGGACAGTGACAATAGCACAGGCAAGATCTCTCTCACCACCTGGTCCTCGTCTGCCACGGCAACAGTGAAGTGTCAAGGCCAGGTGTGTGCTAATCTGTGTTTTGTTTGTGAGAGGCTCACACTGCTTGTGATGTTAGCCAGATGGCAAGATGGGCCCAACCACACGGTCCAAACTAACATTTACGCAGGCAAGTGTGGAAGAGATTAGACGGACTCTGGACCCTATTCAGATCACGTATAACACTGAACATGGCAAACTACCAGTGTGGCGAAAGGTGTTACATCTTCGCTACATTGGCGAGTTCAAGCCCCAAGGTGTCACAACAACGTGGGAAGACTACGGGGAAAACCATACCGCCTTTGAACAACAAATTGATCTTGATGCAACCAGTCTGCCGAAAGACCTAGTGCACTCAACCATACGGATAAAGGACGGCAAGCGGCAACTACTTGTGATACATGCGTACTACACCACAGCCATTTTTTTGGTTCAGGGCAGGTCCTGCCGCCAGTGGGTAGACAGGGAGTTTGCTGCGCTGAGAGAAATCGTCAACACCTTGACCGCTCAGTCTGGTCACAGTCAGCTGGCGCTACCGTCACCGCCCTCTTCAGTTGACACCAGCCTGTCAGTAACCGATACCCAGACCATCACCGTCATGGACGACACCGAGGGTGCTACCTATAGCGACAAAACCTCTATCACCAATATCGGCGGTACTGGCACCACCAGCGACAGCGACAACAATGCTAGTGCTGCCACTACCTCCGACGTCGGCGGCACTGGCACCATCACCGACAGCGACAACAGAGCTAGTGCTGCCCTTACGTCAGACATCGGCGGCACTGGCACCACCAACACCAGCGACAACAAAGCTAGTGCTGTCCCTACGTCAAACGTCGGCGGCACTGGCACCATCAACACCAACGACAGCGCCAACAGAGCTAGTGCTGCCCCTACGTCAGACGTCGGCTGCACTGGCACCATCACCGACAGCGACAACATAGCTAGTGCTGCCCTTACGTCTGAGGTCGGCGGCACTGGCACTTTCACCATCACCGACAGCGACAACAGAGCTAGTGCTGCCCTTACGTCTGACGTCGGTGGCACTGGCACCATCACCGACAGCGACAACAGAGCTAGTGCTGCCCTACGTCTGACGTCGGCGGCACTGGCACCGACAGCGACAACATAGCTAGTGCTGCCCTTACGTCTGAGGTCGGCGGCACTGGCACTTTCACCATCACCGACAGCGACAACAGAGCTAGTGCTGCCCTTACGTCTGACGTCGGCGGCACTGGCACCATCACCGACAGCGACAACAGAGCTAGTGCTGCCCCTACGTCAGACGTCGGCGGCACTGGCACCAACAGCGACAGCGACAACAGAGCTAGTGCTGCCCCTACGTCTGACGTCGGCGGCACTGGCACCGTCAGCAACAACAGAGCTAGTGCTGCCCCTACCTCAGAAGTCGGCGGCACTGGCACTTTCACCACCAACGACAGCGACAACAAAGCTAGTGCTGCCCCTACGTCTGACATCGGCGGCACTGGCACCATCCACACCAGCGACAGCGACAACAGAGCTAGTGCTGCCCCTACGTCAGACGTCGGCGGCACTGGCACCACCAACACCAGCGACAGCGACAACAGAGCTAGTGCTGCCCCTACGTCAGACGTCGGCGGCACTGGCACCATCAACACCAGCGACAGCGACAACAGAGCTAGTGCTGCCCCTACGTCAGACGTCGGCGGCACTGGCACCATCAACGACAGCGACAACAGAGCTAGTGCTGCCCCTATCTCAGTCGTCGGCGGCACTGGCACTGGCACCACCAACGACAGCGACAACAAAGCTAGTGCTGCCCCTACGTCTGACGTCGGCGGCACTGGCACTGGCACTTTCACCACCAACGACAGCGACAACAGAGCTAGTGCTGCCCCTACGTCTGACGTCGGCGGCACTGGCACTACCATCACAACCACCTACAACAACTGCAACAACAGTGCCTTCACCTCCGACAACGGCGGCACTGGAGCTACCACTATCTCCCCCATCGACCTCAAAGCTAGTGCTGCCCCTACCTCCGACGTCGGCGGCGCTGGCACCATAACCAACGACAGCATCGACAGCGATTGTGCTGCCATCACATCTGACGTCGGCGGCATTGGCACTCAGCCTCCTGCCCCTGCTGATGTCATGGTTATCGAGTCTGCGTGCCAGACGGTCTGCCCTGTTGTCCTCAACCCAGACCCCCTGGCCATGGAGCGCGTAATGGCAGAGATAGCTGCTCTCCGGTCAGCAGTTGGAGAGATCCGCCACGCCTACAATATTGAGGTGGATGCGCTGCAAACTGAAATTAGACACCTCCGACAACGAATCACCCAGCTGGAGGGGGAGAAGGAGGGATCGAGGATCGGCAAGAAAGGCAGCAAGAAAGGCATTTCTCCTCCCTCCAACACCGAGGCAAAGCAAGCGCCGGAAAAATCGCCTGCCACCTCCAAATCCCCTGCCACCACGACCACATCTGAACCCCCGCGTCCAGCTCACGACAACACTGCTATCCGGCAAACGCCCGAGCACAAGGAGCCGGTACCAACACCCCGACCCTCTCCAGGCTCTGACAAACCCACCGACCGTACTGGGATTCCAGAGCTAAAGCCTGTCACCCAGACGCTGCTTTTAGGTGACTCTGTCCTACGCGGTCTGCACGGAAAGCTAATGTCCGTCACTGGCACTGACAAGGCACAGGTCGTGTCAGTGTCGGGCCTCGACAGAGCCGGCATTCTACAGCGCCTTCATGATGCCGAACCCACGAATACAGTCAGCACAATCGTCATACACGTTGGCATCAACGACTGTAAGCGTGGGTTCGTCATCGGCAAGAAGGGCTGGAAGGATGTGATTTCTGCTGCCAGACGAGTCTTCCCCAAGGCAGAAATCTCCATGTCTTCCATCCTGCCCACGAACAACCAGCGTCAGCAGCCAGACCCATGTATCACTGACACCAACCTCTGCCTGAGGGAAATGTGCGCATCCCTCAAGGTCAAGTTTGTTGACAATGACTACGCCTTCTCTACAAGAACCGGCGAGGTAAAGAGCGGCTGGTTCAGAGACGCCATCCATCCCAACAAGCGGGGCACCAGTGCTCTCGCTGTCAACATCAAGCGTTCGTACTCTGGCCGCACCTCCAACAACGCAGCCCGGCCAGAACCAAATCACGAAAAGTCTAGCCACCATGAACAGCTACCTGGGCACGGTGACACACACGGCAAGTCTGGTGCCAAAGACAAAGAGCCTCAAAGAGACCGACGCTCTCAGCGCCCAGTCAGTTCCAGCCTTGCACCCCGATTCCGACAGGAGCATACTGTGGGAAAAGACTGCAGTCAAGCCGACTGCACTCCGCTAGTCACCCAACATAGCGGTGGATCAAAGGCCGGAACTGCTCCGGAACAGAAGTCACAGCGGCCACCCTACGGTTACTCCACACCAACCATGGGCCCCCCCCCCCCCCCCCCCATCTTCGTAGCAGACGGCCGACCGGTGTACCCGTACTCTAATCCCTCCGTATTTCCATATCCCCACTACCCCCGCCCCCAGGAGTGCCCCAGCTTAGTGAAAGTGACTGCGCGGCCTTGTTTTCTCTGCTGCAGAAATTTAGACCACGCGCCGGACATTAGGACACGAGTCTCTAGATTGACAGCTTGTGTTAGACAGTCATAGGACACACTCTTCTTATTTGACAGCGTGTATTTCAGACAGTTTTTGTTGTTTTTTTAGTAGTTTTCTCGCAGCCTTGCCAAAGTTCTATTGTGCGTGTTTCGTGGATCTCTTTGTGACATTAATCCTCGAGTCGAGTTGAATTGAGCTTTTTTTTTTTATTTTTTATTTTTTTTTTTTTATCTAGAATTACATTTTCGACTTTAATGACTGCGGTTTTGTTCTGTCCGTAGTTAGCTGTGCTTGATTTTAAAGTCGCAGTGACTTTTTTTGTTGTTGTTGTTGTTTTGCTTTAAATTATAGAAGTCCATTTTATTTTGATGTGCGATTATTACTATAATAGTAGTTAGGAACTGCAGCATCGGGCGAGCGTGCCTAGGTGCGCTTGGAAGTGTTTTTGTTTATTTTCTGATTCTTTATACATAGCTGTCGAGCCTTTTATTTTGTATCTGACATTACCAAGCAATTCGAACTCGCAGCGGACTCTGACCACGAGAGTCAAAAACATTTTAATTTTGCTTTATTGTTGTTGCTGTTGTTTTTCCTACGTTTTCTTGTCGCTTTCTTATTCATTATACATTGACATTATTTTTATTATTTTTTTGGAATATTATTGCTACGTTTGTTCTGTTACCAACATGCCAAAATATAATGTAAAAACTGCCCCACAACGACCTGATGAGTTGACAATTGGTCACCTCAACATTTACCATTTAGTTAATAAGGTGCCAGATTTGTCTGTGTTCTTAAACACGCGAACACATTTTCATGTTTTTGGTGTATCCGAGTCGAGGCTCAAAAGCACTGTCAGGGATAACTCCATCTCAGTTCCAAACTTCTCAGTACTCCGCAGAAATGCCTCAAGTCCCCAGCACACTGGACTAGCAGTATATATACATGATTCGATAATTAGTAACGTTAAACGACGACAGGACTTAGAGTCAGCCGAAGTTGAAAGTTTATGGGTCGAGGTGAAAACATCTAAATCCCCCACAGTCCTGGTTGGCTTTATCTATAGAAATCCAGCAGCCAACTGGGACTGGTATGATGACTTCGTAGAAATGATGGATAAAGTTAATCAAAGTAAAGATAACATTGTTCTTCTGGGCGACTTTACCATTGACCTACTTAAGCCCAAAGGGCACCATGCTGCATGGGCATCAACAACAGCCTTATTCGGTTTAAAACAATTAGTTAAAAAACCCACTAGAACCACATCTACATCCTCAACCTTAATTGATCACATTTACGTGACAAATGACGATACAATATCAAATGTGCAGGTTCCCTCCTTAGCTGTTAGCGATCATAACCCAGTATGTTGTAACGTCTCCATGAAACTAGACAAGCAAAAAACTAAAAGACATAAAACTATAAAATATCGCTCCTTTAAACACTTTAATAAAGACGAATTTCTGTGGGACCTGCACAATGCTTCGTTTACTGAGGTTTATGATAAAAAATCTCCTGACAGTGCCTTGTCGTGCTGGATGGATCTGTTTCTCAGTGTACTCAATAAACATGCGCCAATACGTGAAAAACGAGTTAAACATTCCACCATACCACCGTGGTTAACAGCGGATATCAAGCAGGCCATGTCATTTAGAGACAAACTGAAAAAAGAGCAAAAGTACGAAGAATACAAAACACAACGCAATAGTGTCAAATATTTAGTTAGAGCGTCTAAGAAGTCTTTTTTCCAACAAATGATTCGAGACAAAAAGGACACGGCATCTGTTTGGAAAGCTCTGAACGTCATAACAAAGGGTAAATCAGCACCCGAAATCCCATCTCATATGTCAGCTGATATATTAAATAACCATTTCTTAACGACAGCCGAAATATTGGCATTGTCAGCTGCAAATAACAGTAAACCGTATGAAGTGCCGAGTTCTCTCAGAGAACACTTTAAAAAAACAACTATATCAAATACTTTCACCATCCCTGATATTACAGTTGCGGAAGTCGGCAGATATATTTCTAGCATGCCCAACAAAAAGTCTGCTGGCATTGATGGTATTGATAATGAAACCCTAAAAATCTCATTACCGTATACAGTAGAATCACTAACATATATTTTCAACCTCTGCATAAAGCAAAGTACATTTCCAACCATTCTTAAAGAAGCAAAGGTAATCCCAATCCCTAAATCAAAAGATCTTGAAGATATTAATAACTATCGTCCAATCTCCCTTCTGTCAGCTTTGTCAAAACCCCTTGAAAAGCACATTCAAAAACATCTCCTTGATTTTCTGGAAAAAGGTAAATTACTTAATATTCACCAGTCTGGTTTTAGACCGAAACATTCTTGTCAGTCAGCACTGACACATATTGTAGACAGCTGGCTGGAATCAATCAATAAAAGCCTGATGTCAGGAGCAGTTTTCTTAGACCTTAAAAAGGCGTTTGACCTTGTGGACCATGACATTCTCCTAAATAAGCTAATAGTTTATCACTCGGACGTAACCGCTATAGAATTCTTCCGATCATATCTCGAAGACAGAAAACAAATGGTGTACGCCCATGGAAGATACTCTAAGCAAGGAAATGTAAAATACGGCGTCCCCCAGGGATCTATTTTGGGCCCTCTTCTATTCATACTATTTATTAATGATCTACCGTTGCATATCACTAATTCTGACGTTAATTGTAATCTATTTGCTGACGATACGAGTCTTCATGTTTTTGGCAAAAAAACGACGGACATTAGCCATAGTTTACAATGCAGTCTCAATGAGGTATCTGACTGGTGTAGACAGAACCATATGGTTCTTCACCCAGCAAAAACAAAGAGTATCTTAATCGCCACGCGGTATAAACATCAACGCCGACTACAGCCATTACAATTACAATTAAACGCTGAACCTGTTGAACAAGTCACTGAGCGTAAATTCTTAGGAATACATGTTGATGATCAACTGTGCTGGGAGACCCATATAAATGCTGTTTGTAAGACCATTGCTAAAAACACTTTCTTATTGTCCCAGCTTAGACATGTAACGGATACAAATACCCGTAAATTGTTTTTTCATGCTCATATAAAGTCCCATGTTGATTATGTCTCCACAGTGTGGGACGGCTGCAGTGATGTCCACATGAAGAGATTAAACTCCATATACAAAAGAGCTGTAAAAATGATAGATAGACGCCCCATCCCTACCACAGACAAATTTAGATATTTAAACATTCTCGGTCTACGTCAGCAACTTACATTAAACAAATGCGTCTATATGCATAAGATACTGAATAATATGACACCCCAGTATCTAATCACTAAATTTATATCTCACCAAGAACGTGAACGGACCTCAAGAAACAATACCTTAGCCCTACCACTGCCAAGAATTGACCTTTTTAAAACTAGTATGTCATTCTCTGGTCCGTTTGCTTGGAATTCTATCCCTGCACATTTGAAAACTATTACCTCACCAGGAAGTTTTAAAACAAAACTTTTTGATTACCTGATGAGTCAGACTTAGTACGTTTCTCAGGTACTGTAATATTTCCTGTACCTCACGTATTTCATACAGATGGTTTTTATATGTGTGTGCGCGTGTGTGTGTGTGCTCGTGTTTGTTTGTGCGTGTGGGTGTATGTGTGAGCGGCGCGCGTGCGTGCGTCTGTGCATGTGTGTGTGATGAGTATTATTATTTTTTCTGTATAAAATGATGTTATTGGGTTTTGTATGTACATAGATATTTTATAGTTTCCCTTCTTTTTTATCCTGTAGATGTTAGCAACGGCAAGTTTGTAAAATGACGATTTGTTTTCTGTCAAAACTTTTTACCGTTGAAAAATAAAGTTTCATCATCATCATCATCTCTCTCTCTCTCTCTCTCTCTCTCTCTCTCTCTCTCTCTCTCTCTCTCTCTCTCTCTCTCTCTCTCTCTCTCTCTCTCTCTCTCTCTCTCTCTCTCTCTCTCTCTCTCTCTCTGTGAGCTTTTATTTACTTTCGTGTAAAACTGTTGTTTTGTTTGTGATAGTGTTCAATGGCAGTTCTTAGCTTAATGGTAGTAACGGCAAGTTTGAAATTTGGTCCTGTTACCAACTGCTTTTACCGTTATAAAATAAAGGTTCATTGTCATTTTCATTGTCATTGTCATTGTCATTCATTGTCATTGTCATTCTCTCTCTCTCTCTCTCTCTCTCTCTCTCTCTCTCTCTCTCTCTCTCTCTCTCTCTCTCTCTCTCTCTCTCTCTCTCTCTCTCTCTCTCTCTCTCTCTCTCTCTCTCTCTCTCTCTCTCTCTCTCTCTCTCTGGTATGTGTATGTTTACATGTCTATGTCATTTATGTAGTAGATGTAGCAACGGCAAGTTTGAAAACTGGTCCTGTTACCAATAACTTCTACCGTTGGAAAATTAAGGTTCATTGTTCATTGTTCTCTCTCTCTCTCTCTCTCTCTCTCTCTCTCTCTCTCTCTCTCTCTCTCTCTCTCTCTCTCTCTCTCTCTCTCTCTCTCTCTCTTCTCTATTTCTTTCAATTATCCTGTTTTGACTTGCATGCATATTTTTTTTTAAATATTGGTTATGTGCGTTGTATGACTGAACTGTATTTTTTTTCTTTGAAAATTGCATCTCACTGTTGCTCTGGGAGAGAGAGGGGGGGTGTCGTGTGAGTGTGTGTATGCGTGTTGTGTAGTGTGTGTGTGCGTTGGTGTGTGTGTGTATGTATGTTTGCGTGTGTTGCAGTGTGTGCGTGTGTCTCTGTGTGTATGTGTGTGGTGTAGAATGTGTGAGTGTGATGTAGAGAGTCAGTGTTTGTGCCTGTGAGCTTTTATTTACTTTCGTGTAAAACTGTTGTTTTGTTTGTGATAGTGTTCAATGGCAGTTCTTAGCTTAATGGTAGTAACGGCAAGTTTGAAATTTGGTCCTGTTACCAACTGCTTTTACCGTTATAAAATAAAGGTTCATTGTCATTTTCATTGTCATTGTCATTGTCATTCATTGTCATTGTCATTCTCTCTCTCTCTCTCTCTCTCTCAAAAGCAGGTCTCCTGCCACTTCAAGATCATTTTAAATATAACAAAGCAATCTTTATGTTCAAAGTGTGGAAACGCAAAACACCTGAGTACATCTCCACTTTGTTCCGTAAGTCTGAGTCCAAGCTTGGAAACATCAGAAAGCTTTTCATAGTCCCAAAACCAAGGATCGATCTATATAAAACTAGCTTATCCTTCTCAGGGGCACTTATCTGGAATGCCCTTCCCGACCATGTAAAATCCGCCTCCTCGCTAGCCTGTTTTAAAAAGGGTCTCTGCAAATATTTTGTGGATCACTCGTAGGGATGACTTAACCACTTGTATTATATGTTTCTTTTTATGCTGGGTCCAATTTATTCCCAATTAAGTCTGTTATCCTTTTCATTTATCATTTGGACTACTTAGCTCTGTCTATGTGTGAAGGGGGGTGGGTGGGGTGGGGGGTGTCTGTGAGTCTATGAGTATGTCTGTCTATGTGAATAGTGTTGTCATCTCTTTGTAAGTATTATGTTTACTTATATGTATGTATATTTGTAGTTAGTCTTGTAGTTGTTAGCAACGGCAGGTTTGTAAAATGGCTGTGTCGATGACGATGTCAATGCCTAAACCGTTGTAAAATAAAGTTTCATTGATTCATTCATTCATTGATTCATTGATTCTCTCTCTCTCTCTCTCTCTCTCTCTCTCTCTCTCTCTCTCTCTCTCTCTCTCTCTCTCTCTCTCTCTCTCTCTCTCTCTCTCTCTCTCTCTCTCTCTCTCTCTCTCTCTCTCTCTCTCTCTCTCTCTCCCCCTCCCCCTCCCCCCCAAGACCCTGTCATTTTGCTGTGTGTGTGTGTAATCTTCAGCGACTTTGGAACTTGTATCGGAATGCAGCACAAGTGACCTGTGGGTGTAGCCGCTTGTTTTGTGCTGTTAACATATTGTTTTAGTGTTCTTTTTAATGTTGTAGTTTAGCAAGGACAAACATGAAAAGAGGCCTGTGCGCCTATTGTTTCCATCCTTGAGATATAAAGTATCATTCATTCATTCATTCTCTCTGTCTCTCTCAGAACATGAAGACGTCATCCTGACACTTTCGGCAGCTAATATCTCCTGTTTGTAATGTGTATGCGGGTCCTTTGGTCGAATTTGCTTTTGCTTTACGGAGACAATCATAACACTGTCTCACACACACCCCCCCCCCCTCCCTCCTTTTGAGTTGACGTATACTTTTTAATAATAATAATAATAATAATAAGCGCATTAAATAGGCGCTTTATCCCACTGAATTGAAAATCGGCTCAAAGCGCCGCCGCGAACTGAACCCAACAAGCACGCTCACGTGAATCACGCGCATTCACTCACACACTGAACGTAAACACAGAACTTTCACGTGGTGCTAAGGGCAAGCTCAAGCGAGCTACTGTAGTTTTTGGAAATTCAAAATCGTTTGTATTTGAAATTTGATTAAGTGGACTGAAACTGATACCAAAGTGGAGGGGGAGGAAGAGCCGGAGTACCCGGAGAAAGAACCCCCGACGGTCCGCCCGAATTAACGGTGACACTTACTAGAGGAGAAAAATCCGACGCCGGAACCCGTAATCGAACCTCGCACCTTTAGCATTGGTGGCAGGCGCCTTAACCACTGCGCCACGGACCGCCCCTTAATGACTCAATCTCCATCCCTTCTCACAGACAATTCTCAAAAAAGTTTGAAAACAAATTCGTTACATTTGTTGTTGTTGTTTACCATAATCCGTCTCTTACGGTCTCGGGTACCTTGATGCCATTTGTATCTCTCTCAACTAGGAAATAGCTGATGACCCTCTGTTTTATCAACAGATAGCCTGAGGGCAGGCAGTGTAAATGTACAAGCCATTGCCCACGTCATGAGAGGACAGCACGTCAAACTTCAGATCGGCTCACACGGCCTCGACATCATCGTCAGCCATGGCTTCGACACTTTCTTCAACGGCATGCTTGTTCAGCCCGATATCGTGTAGAGTGACAGCTCCTTGTAGCCCCCCCCCCCCCCCCACCCCCCAACCAAACCCCCGCCCCGTGCTGTTTGCGGGAATGCTCCCTAGATGGAAGTACAAAACAAGTACACTTTTATTTAAATGGAATTCAATGCGTCTCATTTGAATAGAAGTGTACTAGTGACATATTCCCCAAGTAGACGCTTTTATTCAAATGACACGCATCTCATATCGAAGTGTACTTTTTATGCACTCCCAGAGCGGGTCCAGTTCTATTCAGATGGACCAGGGATGTACACTACAAGTACACTTCTATAATTTATGAGATGCGTCTCATTTGAACAGAACTGTATTTGTGGTGCACTTTCCAGGTGGACCTTTAAAGCACAAGTAAACTTTCATTAACTTCCGCAGTACTTCCCGACTGGGGACCAGCTTGTAAACGTATAGTTTGGGCAATTGCTTGTATCCGCTAACGTGAAATAAACGTTGCAAGTTTATTTACTCAGTTAGACACATAAAGTGTGACTTTTAAAAGTCTGTTCTTGTAATGACCTCAAGTCCTGACAGGGAAAACAATGTGCGAAGTTGATCAGGAACTGTACAGCCAAATCTGCAAGTCACACAGTTGTCAGTCCCCAGCAACCCAACAAACCCCGGCACGCACGCACGCACGCACACACACACACACACACACACACACACACACACACACACACACTCACACACACACACACACATACGCGCGCGCGCACGCACGCACAGACACTATTACTAAAACACCCAGCAACATTCAGAATAACTTGAAAACTTGATACGATATAGTTGTAATCGAGGCTTAACGCCGAGCTCAAAGGTTTCTGAAATAAAATAGTCTTATGTCAAGTTTGAATGAAATGTTTGCAAAACTGCCAACACAAACTTACATTCTATAGGTAATTTATGCTTAACCTAATCTCTTGCGTCCCTTGACCTTGTGCATGTGAGGTCGCCTAATGTTTAGTATGCACAAAGGGTATTATCATCAGATATATGTATACCAATATTGGCTTTGAAGTTGGAACAGAGTATTCGAGAAAAGACAATATTTGTTGAATGTTGTTGACCTATTTTGTATTGTATCATTATAACCTCTACATCTGAGCGAGGTTACTCAAATTTCGTATGTTTAGAAAGGTTCTGTCATAAGGTATCGTTGGGCCAAGTTCGAAGTCTGTGTCTTGAATAGTCTCTCTGAGAAAATTCCAACGTTAAAGTTAATCCGCGCCGGGACGACAGACGACGGCGGACGGACAACGGACAGTCGACGGATGACATAGACTCACTCGCACCTGATCCGAGAACACTAGAAAGATAATAACAATATAAGAACAGTTGCAGACATTTGTTGTAGGCTGTTATGATATTAATAT
This sequence comes from Semisulcospira habei, assembly GCA_036245525.1. Classification (NCBI taxonomy): domain Eukaryota; kingdom Metazoa; phylum Mollusca; class Gastropoda; family Semisulcospiridae; genus Semisulcospira; species Semisulcospira habei. The sequence goes on along the minus strand of BTPG01000002.1, from coordinate 52,674,322 downwards.
AACACTTGACAGAGCGATATGAACAAATGTGTTTACTTTCTCTAAAGTAGAACAGTGAGAAGAAAGCAAAACCAAATAAACTTCTCCGCATAAAGAGAAGTCAAAATTTACTCGCTTAAACTACAAGAACATCTTAAAGGCACACTACTACCGTAACGGTTCAAAGATACACTTCTGTAACAGGTGGTCACGAAACGCTACACACAGGTCTTCTTCTTCTTCTCGAACGCCGTCACACTTGGAGTTTGGTTCTCAAAATGAAATCTGTGGTCTTCTGTAGCGCCTCCACAGGCCCGTACAGTTTCTCTTGTAGAGTGGCGGGCTCCGGCCATATCTCCTCCCTCAGCAGCTGGTGGTTCCCACAGTCCTGGAGGATGTGCTCTGTGGTCTGCTCTGCTTCTCCACAAGGGCACAGGGGAGATGGCACGAAGTGGAAGCGTCTGTGCAGGTGGAAATTGAGTCGGTTGTGCCCGGTCCTCAGACGGAAGATGGTCACCTGCTCTTGTCTGGACAGCTGATGGTAACTGTCTAGGGGCCGTTGTGGTGGTCTGTATACATACTTAATGATGATACACTTCTGTAACAGGTGGTCACGACACGCTACACACAGGTCTAGCTATGGTTCATTTAGACACAGGACAATCCAGTTCAGGACACGTCGTCTTTATATCAAGTAACATGTGACTCCACTCCGTTCTAGAAATACAACGCTATCGCTAACGGTGCGAGAAACGGCTAATTAATAGATTGACATAAAGTGACACGCTAACGGCACCGGAGAATAAATAAATGCGATTACGCGTGTACTTTTGCTGCGTGTCCACACTGCTGATAAAGTTCATTAGGTGTGTCGATAAGCCATAACAAACACAACTGGTGCTAAAATGTGTCTTCAGACTTATGCGTAATCGGTACTTTAACAAAGGAAGCAATTTGGAATGAACAAGTACATCAGTTTATCAAAATGCTGTATTTGTGATTCCAAACGTGCTTCTTTACATTCTCGGGACTTGCTTTGCAGTTATTTCTGTATTTCGCATTTAAAAACAAAACAAAACAAAATGAAATAATGCACGCAGATGCCAGAAGTGAAGCGCATGTAAAACTACAACAGCCCACACTAGGTGTCTCCCGCGATTCGCTGCCGCCGATAGGCGTCAGCGAATCGCGGGAGACACCCAGGGTGGTGCCTGCAGTGAAAGGAAAAGCTCCCCAGTGGCAGGTGAAGATTTCAAGCTCCTGACAGCGCCGAGCTCGCGAGAATCTATTGGTTGGAAATCGCCCGAAGATCTCTCGACACTTGGTGCTGACAGAGCGGATTACGACTTGACAGTTGGGCGGGTTAGTTGCTGTTTCTTCCCGCGGCTTGGCCAGTTTTGCCTCAGAACCGTCCACTCCCGCTCAAGTACACACAACGTGAGACCGTAGCCTTCTGTTCATGTGAAGGAAGGGAGGATGACGTCATAGTTGAAGAGGGGTGTGTTCTGTGCGGCGTCATAGTTCCACACCACACTGCACAATTAGCGCTGTCATCAGTTTGGCCTCAAATCCACTGCACAAAAGAAGTGTGTCCACAGAGAGAGAAAAACACACAAACGCGAACGAACAGTTTATGGACGAAATCAGCGAGAGCTGGGTCCTTATCCTGCAAAATTAGCACTAGCACGAACAGTTTAAACGGATGGGGTGGGGGTTTTTTTGTTTGTTTTTTTTAAGTGCTTGAGTGGTTTGTAGACGTGGTTCTATGTTCCCAATGCTTGGGCGGATGTGCATGACATACGTGTGTGCTCGAATTTATGAGCTGTCGAGCCGGTTTCGTACTTCATCTCTGAAGATGCATGGCCATCGTCTGCAGCACCCGATGGCCGCCGGGCGGTTGCGTTCTCATGGGGACTGGTGAAACCTCTGCCCTGTTAAACCCCTTAACTTATTCTATCCAGACACACCACAGCAAGATAAGGATCGACCGTGATAGTCCAAGGGTGATGCCAGAATAGCTTGCGCCTATGGGCGCCAAGCTATTCTGGCATCACCCTTGAACTATCAGGGTCGATCTGAGTCCTGCACTGCAATGCAGTCTTCAGAGGACAATGGCAAAATTTGGGGATTTCGGTGTTGGGGTAGAATGAGTTAATTGCCGGGGCAAGGCAAAGACTACCCAGCTGCAAGATATATGAACCCTCATGAGCCTCGTTATGGGAACGTGGCTTATACAAGACGTCGCATAACATGCTATGTTAAAAACTTGCCTTTTTGAGCAGTGGGGTGAAAGGGCGGTGGAGGGGCGGGGCTCTTAGACTATCATCAGGAAAACAAGAAGATGAGCTTTTCAACCTTCCGGTACCTGCAGGAATCACCTCGACAAAAAGCGCTTACCGACATCAGAAGGGTTACAGTGGAATCTTAACTCATTCTACCCCAGACACACCGCATCAAGATAAGGATCGACCATGATAGTTCAAGGGTGATGCCAGAATAGCTTGGCGCCTATGGGCGCCAAGCTATTCTGGCATCACCCTTGAACTATCATGGTCGATACAGTCCTGTACTGCAATGCAGTCTTCAGAGGACAACGGCAAAATATTGGGATTTCGGTGTTGGGGTAGAATGAGTTAACTCATATTGTTTTTGACAACTGAAGTCAACGCGTTTTACTGTCACGCCCCAGTTGTCCCCCGCCACGAGACGGTGACTGTTAGCCCCTTCACTACCAGCGTACGTAGATTGTGTTTGAACATCATCGCCAACGTTCAGCACCACAAATACCATGACATAGACGATTTGAAACATTACAAATAAATACAACAGGACCACGGATCTACGACTGTGGAAAAGCAAGCTGGAAGAAGTGAGTTTTCAACTGAGCATTAAACTGAGAGAGAGAGAATGGAGATTTCGCAGACTGACAGGCAGCGAGTTCCAAACTGAAGGTGAAATGAAGCTGAATGAGCGTTTACCAACAGTTTTAAAGTTATGTTTAGGAGCCTTCACAAGTTTCTGACTGGAGGACCGCAGAGAACGTGAAGGCTGGTATGTGCAGAGTGAAGCAGAAAGGTAAGCCGGGAGAGTCCCGTCAAAGTGACGGCAGAGTTGCCATCTGGTATTGGCATCGACACTTCACCGGCAGTCAGTGTAGTTCCTTAAGCATGGGTGTCACATGGTCGCGTTTTCGTTTCTTCAGAACAAGCCGTGCAGCGCTGTTCTGAACCCTTTGCAACCGACATACCTGTTACATGGGCAGACCTGAATAGAGAGAATTACAGTAGTCAAGGCGGGAAGTTACCAGCGCAGTGACTAGTCTAGAGCCGAAGAGCAAAGTTCAGTAAGATATGGCCGATAGACGCAATGCGTGTCAGCTCCAGTTGTACACAGCTTGTAGAAAGTCGACTGACACTGATTACAGTCCCTAATTTTTGTCATATTTACTTGAAATTTTGCATATAGCTAGTTTCGATAAAGACATTGGATGCGTTCGTTTGGCTTTAAAGCATGACCGCCTACAGCGATTTCACGTTGACAGAGCTCAAGAGTTTTGCCCCATTTTCCAAAACCTAAGTCTCCCCCTCTGCGTCATAAACCATCTTATCTTGATAGCTGTGCCAGACGACAAACACAATTTACCCGGCCGCCCTCTAACACACAACTTTCTTCAGGGGCGGATCTGTTATCTCGGGGTGGGGTGTTGGTTCCACGTTTTTTTAGGGGACCTTCAACCTGACAAAAAGATGTACTGGACGCTTCCAATGGTCAAAAATTCAAACAAAAGAGGGAGGACGAGGGGGGGGGGGGGGTGAGAGACTCAACACTTGCCAAAACATTAAATAACAGATGGTGGGGGAGGTGGGGGGAGGGGAAAGGAGTAGTTAGGCGTATGCCTATCATAACTATCGCCAAAATATCAATAGGAGGGGGGGGGGGGAGAGAGGTTCCAAACGACCCAAAAAGGGACTTTGGTATAGCATTTTAAAGAATTTGGGGTGGGGGAGTGGGGGTTCTGGACACCCCCCTGCCCCCTCCCCCCTTCCCCTCCCCCCTCCATCCCCCACCCCCGATCCGCCCCATGTCTGCTTAATCCATTCCCTGTCAGTATAGTACATTTCTTTGGCCTGAAATCTGTGCACACTCAACGACCAATTCCTTATTTCTGGGTTTAACGTTCACGGCGCCGAGGTGATAATGGACGATCCTAGCGGGGGGGTTATCGGGGACAGGGACGGCTATTAACTATGGAGTACGGCCTGAACACTGATCAATTCGGCCGCACTGCAACTGTTCCATTTTGATTTACCAGGACCTCAAAAATGCCAGGCTATCTGAACAAGCCCGTCGCTTTGCTTGGACCACATCAACAAAGAGTCACAATCGCCAAAAAAAAAAAAATCGATACAAACTGGTCTCAGCAAGAGACATTGATCCTCGTGAGCCCCCGCATTTGCGGAGGCTCATGAGGATCTGTGTTTCTTGCACTCGGCAGTGAAGGGGGTCAACAGCGCCTGCGTGCTGGTTTGGGTTTTTTTACCCTTACGGCTTCCGGTTGTAAGGTTTGAAATCACAGACCAGCACGCACGCCGTTCAGCCGTAACGCGCATTACATTACTAACAGTGCAGGCTAGCGTACCCTACATGAGACTTGGCGCCGCCTGTGGCCGGTGGCAACGCTGTACGACACTTCCGCAGCTATTGATGCGGGGTGTCTTGAATGAGCTAAGCTGCGCGGTTCTAAATCACGGATTAGCACACGCCTGTCCTCTGAATTACGGCACAACGCAGCAAGTTCGTTTGTGTTACTGAAGATAGGTTTTCATGGCAATACAACGACACTCGCGCTTTTCTACAAGAGTAGACTTGCTGTCTTCGGCCTGCACCTTGCCGACCTACTACAAGTGCGGCCTGACAAATATATAGTTTCTTGCGAGGTGAGCATCAAACAATACACTCCACCTACAGGCGATCAACGGTGAATTGACTTGAAGTGCTCATGCCTCACGCTCTCAAAAACCCTAGTTGCATTTGTTTAATTGTTTGTTTAGTTGAACTTTTATGGCTTAAAGGCCCTAAGCGCTCCCGTAGCACTCTCAACATTGCATTAAGCTGTTTGACGAATCTCAACACCAACACATATATATATATATTTTCTTGGCTTGACTTCGCAAACGAAGATTTTATAGGAGTTGACCACGACGTCTGCAGGCTTGTTCGTGGCTGCGGAGGCCAATCCGAGACAGGCAGGTTCGACCGCAGTGGCTGCAGGGGAAGGTATGGCCAGGGTTCTGAGCTGCGGCATCTCTGTTTTTTTCTCCTGAGCCGCTTGTCCTTAAGGCTAGCTCTGTGAGAGTCCTCAAAGGAGACAGCTGCCTTGTAAATGGTGGAGCGCCAGGTGTCACGGTCCGCAGCAAGCGAAGACCACTGGTGGTGGTCGATTTGGCAGGCACTAAGTGACTTCTTGAGACAGTCTTTGTATCTCTTCTTTGGTGCCCCTCTGTCACGGTGTCCAGTAGCAAGCTCGCCGAACAGGGTGATCTTTGGTAGGCGATGATCCTCCATCCTGGAGACATGCCCCGCCCAGCGGAGCTGTGTCCGCAGCAGCAAAGCCTCGATGCTCACTGTTTCAGCCTGTTCAAGGACCTCGACGTTGGTGACATAGTCACTCCAGTGAATGCCCAGGATGGTACGCAGGCAGCGCTGGTGGAAGCATTCGAGGAGTCGTAGTTGGCTGCGGTAGAGGGCCCAGGACTCGGAACCATACAGCAGGGTGGTGAGGACCACAGCTCTGTACACGCTGATCTTGGTGCCCGTTTTCAGCTGTTGATTGTGCCACACCCGCTTGAAAAGTCGCCCGAAAGCACTGTTCGCTTTTGCCAGCCTGCTGTCAAGCTCCTTGTCCAGCTTGGCGTCCGACGTGATAATGCAGCCAAGGTAAGTAAACTGGTGCACTGACTTTAGTTCAGACTCGCCAGTGGTGATGTGAGGAGGGCGATACACTGTCTTGGGTGCCGGCTGATGGAGGACCTCTGTCTTTTTCAGACTGACCTCGAGTCCAAAGAGCTTGGCAGCATCTGCGAAGCAAGACGTGATGCGCTGCAGGGCTCTCTCTGTGTGTGCAACGAGGGCAGCATCATCAGCAAAAAGCAGCTCACGAATCAGTTGGTCTAGGGTTTTCGTGTGGGCCTGCAGTCGTCTGAGGTTGAACAGGCTGCCATCGAGACGATAACTGATGTACACTGCATCGTAATCATCGAGGTCCACTGTGGCCTGCTTCAACATCATGCTAAAAAAGATGGTGAAGAGGGTCGGTGCCAGCACGCAGCCCTGCTTTACGCCGTTGAGAATAGGGAATGGTTCTGAGAGGTCATTGTTGAGTCTGACCTGGCCTTGTTGGTCCTCGTGTAGCTGGACAATCATGTTGAGGAACTTTGGGGGACAGCCAAGTCGCTCCAGGATCTGCCACATGCCTTGCCTGCTCACAGTGTCGAACGCTTTTGTTAGGTCGACAAATGTTACGTACAGCCCTTTGTTCTGCTCGCGGCACTTCTCCTGTAGCTGTCTCAGCACAAAGACCATATCGGTGGTGCTCCTGTTTGCTCTGAAGCCACACTGGCCCTCTGGGAGTTGGTCTTCAGCGATGGCAGGTACCAGCCGATTCAGGAGCAGCCTTGCAAGGATTTTCCCAGCAATGGACAGCAGGGTAATTCCCCGATAGTTGGAACAGTCAGACTTCTCGCCTTTGTTCTTGTACAGGGTGATAATGACTGCATCACGGAGATCTTTTGGTAGTGTTCCTTCCTCCCAGCAGCAGAGAAAGAGGTCATGGAGCTTGTTGTGCAGTGCTGTGCCTCCATGTTTCCAGATCTCTGGCGGTATTCCATCAATGCCTGCTGCTTTGCCACTCTTGAGCTGGTGGATGGCTGTGAGGGTCTCTTCAGCGGTGGGCGGTTCATCCAATTCAACCTTTACTGGGAGGTGTGGGATTTGTAGGACGACTGCTTCTTGAACAGTGCGCTCAGCGCAGAACAGGCTCTGAAAGTATTCCGACCAGCGGTTCAAGATGGAGGTATTATCTGTGAGGAGTGCCTGGCCATTCGCGCTTCGCAGGGGACTTTGTACCAGGTGCCTGGGGCCATACACTGCTTTCAGTGCTTCGTAGAAGCCCCTGTAGTCACCATTGTCAGCACAAAGCTGGGTCCTCTGTGCAAGTCTGGTCCACCACTCATTCTGGAGATCTCTGAGCTTGCGCTGGAGACTGCTGCAGACGAGGCGGAAGGCAGACTTCTTCACAGGGCAGGAAGGCTGGGCTAGGTGGGCCTGATGGGCGGCTCTTTTTTTTTTTGCTAGGTGTTCCTGGATCTCTACATCGTTTTCGTCAAACCAGTCTTTGTTCTTCTTTCTGGCGAAACCCAAGACTTCTGCCGAGGATTTTGCAATAGCAGTTTTCAGTTGTTCCCAAAGTGTTTCAGGGGAGGAGTCTACTGGGTCCGCTGTGTCTTTGAGCCTGCGCTGTAAATCTATCTACATATATATATGTTGGTGTTGAGATTCGTCAAACAGCTTAATGCAATGTTATACATGTATATATATATATATATATATATATATATATATATATATATATATATATATATATATATATATATATATATATATATATATATACACATGTATATATATATATATATATATATACATATATATATATACACATGTATATATATATATATATATATACATATATATATATATATATATATATATATATATATGTATAATATATATATATATATATATATATATATATATATATATATATATATATATATATATATATATATATATACATGTGTATATATATATATATATATATATATATATATATATATATATATATATATATATATATATATATATATATATATATATATATATATATATATATATATATATATATATATATATATATATATATATATATATATATATATATATATATATATATATATACAATGTGTTATAATGCCCACCTACCGAGTAGCTTCGGTTGTTATTTCGTTCATAACTGCGTGATTACATCACTCTGTGTCCGTTTTACCGCTAAAGCGTATGTGCCACTCAACTCCACCAAGCGTCAGAGCCGAGGTAAGAGCTATTTATAGCTCCAAACTACAGGTCTTCCAGCAAAACAGAAGGTAGCTAGCGACCTGATATAACGCCCTTTGTGGGGCTGTATCATAGTCAGGTGTCTTAATTAATCTGTCCGTGAGTGCAACAAGCAGTTATGCCCGGAATAATCCTGATAATATAATAATAATAATAATAATAATAATAATAATAATAATAATAATAATAATAATAATAATAATAATAATAATAATAATAATAATAATAATAGAATAATTATAATAATAATAATAATAATAATAATAATAATAATAATAATAATAATAATAATAATACAATGTAAATAGTTCTCTAAAAGCGGTGTTCTCCAGAAGAAGAACAAAACTGGACTGACTGCGCATGCACAAGAGCACACTCTCTCTGTCACATACACACACACAATCATCCACTGCTTTAAACAACCCCATCCCTTCCCAACATCTTGCATCCATTTCCCGGTCCCATTGAAAACTAGAATCTGAAGAAAAAAAAGTCAGTTAACGGTTTGCTAGAAAAAAAAAAAAAAAAACTTGTGCCACGTACGTGCTAATGCCTGACAACCCACCCTCTCCCCCTTCCCCTCCCTTCCCCCTCCCCCTCTCCCCCCCTCCCCCCTCCCCCCTCCCCCCAAAAAAAATGTTCTAACGACTATGCACCAGTTGCAGGAGATGGATCGACCATAATAATTCAAGGGTAGTGCCAGATTAGCTTGGCGCCTTTTTTGGCGCCAAGCTAATCTGGCACTACCCTTGAATTGTCATGGTCTACCCATCTCCTGCTGTAGGGCGTCGGGGCTGAATGGGTTAACCGAGTGTTGAGTGACGAGGTACGACCGCTCTGAATCAATTCACTGCAACGCGTATGTTCTTACTTCAACTGTTGCCAGACCACGAAGGCATGCAGCAGTGAAATATACCTCGGTGTGACCCCTTTACTGCTGAGATTCAAAAGTGAACAAAACCCAAATGCAAGAGGCACAGATCCTCATAAGCCCCCGCACCTATGCCTCTTGTATGCCCGATTTTTTTTTTTAAACATGAAGTTCTTTTGGGCGTGGAATTGACCAAAGACGCTAGAAAGACATCAGTTTTACACAGCTCTGTGTCACACAAGAATGGTGTGAGAGAGTGTTTACTTGTCCTGCCCTACGTAAAGAAGGCCTGTTGTAGAGAGTGACGGTGCTGTGAAAGAAGTTGGTTACAACTCTTTTTCCGTTTTCACTCAACTTGGAAACGCAAACTCCAGATTGTGAAGATAGGTAAAAACGTGATTCAAAGTAGTTGAGAATTTCATTGATTACGCCGGATATTCTTTTGAGATTAAAAACTTGGTAAGTACTGTGCACTTCGGATATATGAAACCCCATGGTCCACACCATTTCTTTGTGTCATAAAATAATAATAATAATAATAATAATAATAATAATAATAATAATAATAATAATAATAATAATAATAATAATAATAATAATAACGATAATAATAATAATAATAATAATAATAATAATAATAATAATAATAATAATAATAATAACAATAATAATAATAATAATAATAATAATAATAATAATAATAATAATAATAACGATAATAATAATAATAACAACAATAATAATAATAATAATAATAATAATAATAATAATAATAATAATAATAATAGATAAGTACATGTATAGCACCAAACTTAACACTTTCGGCCCCCGCTCCTTCTCCGTCCACGGTCCATCCACCTGGAACACTCTCCCACTCTCTCTCCGTCAGAAACACTCTCTCTCTCCTCCTTCCAGTCCGCCCTCAAAACTCACCTCTTTCAACAGTTTTAGCACTATATCACCACACTGCCCACCCCAAGCTGACAGTCGTAATGTATTCCACTGTTTGTGTACGCGAGTCTTTGTCTAAAGCGTGCGCATGCGTGCGCGAGTTGTGAGTGCGCGCTTAGAGTTATAATTATTATAAGATAAGCGCATTATAAATACCGTAATTATTATTATTATTAAAGACGGATTAGAGCTCTAGGCGCTTAACAAAAAAATAACTAATCACAAAAACGCAGTTTACAAGAAGAAAACAAAATGAAATGCGCTTGTAATAATCAGATTAATTTACAGTCAACTTCGGAAACAACAACGCTACCTAGAAAACAATTGTTTCTGGTTATTGCCTGCAAATTTTCTTATAAGCGAAGTACATTGCCTGTACAAAGAAAACCAGTGGTCGGTTCCTCTGAAGTGTACTGTTATATCAGACATTAATGTTATGTGTTCTTGTTATAGTGTCCGATGTTGGTAATAAGCGAAGTAAATTGCATGTTCAACCTGCGGTCGGTTTCTCTGAAGAAAGTATTGTGTCGTGTTTGCATCTCTTACATTCAACTTTGATAACTCATTCGCGGCCAGTCGCATCCGGATGCGCGGCTTTTGCCGCGCATCCGGATGCGACTGGCCGCAAATGAGTTAATAAGCGAATGTTACTGTGCATAATTATGTTGTGACATACAGGTGTAAACGTGAATTTCAATGAAACGAAATTGACGGTTAATTTTTTTTTTTTTTTTTTTTTTTTGAGGGGGGGGGGGGTGAAGGGGGAGGGGGGGGGGTTGCTTACCATTAGTTAGTGTCTTTCCAAATGCGCAAAAGGCCATCGGGCAGGCGTCGGCCGCCGTTGGCCCGCGCAGGGCCATGCGCGGGCCAACGGCGGCCGACGTCGGCCCGATGGCCTTTGCGCGCACTGGCTTTATTACAACACATATGATAATTGAATGCCAAAGAATGATCTCTGTGTAAAAGCTGCAAAACATGCCAAGGTAGACAATTTATGGGTCGAATACAAAACTGTAAGTTTTTAGTAACCAGTGGTGTACACAGCGAGTAGCGACTTACGCTGACCCCATCACTTCCAGGAGGCAGCAAATTCCACCCGCCTGCAAGAGGCACGGAGACACACAAGCAGCCATCCATACTTTTTAACCCTTGGCTGTCAGTAGCGTTTTTGTCGGGATCATTCCTGCAGGAATCATCGCGACAAAAACCGGTACCGACAATGGGTTAACCGGGCCAGTGGCTGCATGCACAAGGGGTTAAAGGAAACTCTACCTGGTTGCAAGCATGTGTGTGTGCGATCTTTGGGGGAAATGGTTATGGTGAGGGATTAATGCTGTGTTTCAATATAGCTAGCCACAGCGGCGTGGCAGACGACACGAAAATAACAAGTAGCTGAGAAGCAGGCGGCAAATCGCCTCGTGTGTTTCTATACAGCGGTGCTACAGGCGACATCGCGCTCCTATTTAAGTTGTTTAGGATTGTGTTGATTTGTTGTTTCGTACTCAAAGCCATGCTCCATTCACGGCAGAATCGCCGTTGAATCGCTCCATCGGGCGATACATTTTTGTCGCGCTGCTGTCGCGATGTCGCATCGCTATCTCGCCGCTCTCACGTCGCGCGTATATAAAAACACTCCTCCTTTATTTCTATGCTCTCGATTTTATTTGCTGTCACCGCCGCTTTCGCGTCGATGTATGTCAACACCCCTTTAGTCTGCAGTGGAGTCTAAGAATTCGTCCAAGGCCACTGCAGTGAATGGGTTTAACTCATTCGAGACGCGCCGCCTCCGGATACGCGGCTTATGCCGCGTATCCGGAGGCGGCACGTCTCGAACGAGTTAAATTAACACGTCAACCCCCAACTGAAGGAGGTACAGATCATGAGGATCATTGTCACTTCCTGACACCACTTTGAATCCATGTGCCTTGGACATCTAGGGTGTTTGGTTAGTTAGTTAGTTAGTTAGTTAGTCAGTCAGTCAGTTAGTTAGTTAGTCAGTCAATTAGTTAGTTAGTTAGTTAGTTAATTGGGTTTAACGCAGAGCAGGCAACTAAGGCCATATCATGGCGGATGTTGAATCCACGAAAATTGCACGAACACAGATGCGTAGGCCGGCACTGAAAGGGGTAATAGTATTATACGCTACTGGTCTTATCACGTTTTCAATATACACAAATAGTATTATACGCTACTGGTCTTATCACGTTTTCAATGTACACAAATTGTATTATACGCTACTGGTCTTATCACGTTTTCAATATACACAAATAGTATTATACGTTACTGGTCTTATCACGTTTTCAATATACACAAATAGTATTATACGCTACTGGTCTTATCACGTTTTCAATATACACAAATTGTATTATACGCTACTGGTCTTATCACGTTTTCAATATACACAAATTGTATTATACGCTACTGGTCTTATCACGTTTTCAATATACACAAATAGTATTATACGCTACTGGTCTTATCACGTTTTCAATATACACAAATAGTATTATGCGCTACTGGTCTTATCGCGTTTTCAATATACACAAATAAATAAATGAATTAATTAACTCGTTGGAGGCGCGCGGTATACGGCGCGTCTCCAATGAGATAATTAATTCATTTATTTATCCGTCGGCGATTCGCCTCGTATCCGTATATGGCACGTCTCCAATGAGTTGATTGTCTGATTCATTGATTGATTTATCCATTGATTCATTTAGTCATCCATTCGTACATTCAACTTTAATGCCATATACATTATAAACATTAGCAAATAATTGAGCATCCATCACATTTAAAAAAATAAAATAAAATAAAAATTATTCAAACTAACTCTGAAATATCAAACCATATACAACTCTTATTCCACCATCTAAACATAAATAAATAGCAACTGCCTGCGTACGCGCGCGCGCACGCACACGCACACACACACACGCACATAAACACGCACATATCTATGTTGATGCAAATAATAATAATAATAATAATAATAATAATAATAATAATAATAATAATAATAATAATAATAATATAATAAAACTAATCATTCATTCATTCATCATTCTCATCATATTCATTCAACCTTTATTTGCAGGAAACTCCTGAAAAAGAACAACCATGGAAAGGCAACAGTACGACATGTCGGATTTAGGGGAAGTCATTCAAGACGTCACGAGGGATACAGCAGTCACACGAGCCAATGAGCGTGCGCCAGGCTGTCACGTGTCGTTGGTTACAGGTTTTATACTATCGCTCTTGTCAGTATTGGTGGCGATAGGAGTGGGGCTGATTGTGCATTTCGCAGAGAGGGACGTGTGCAATCGTGACGTCATGTGTACCTTTCCTGATGACGTCATTGTCGAACTTCTCAAACAAATCAAAGGTAAGCTTCACTCCGAGTCTAATCTGTAGATTTTGTAGATAAGTAACTAATAATAAATTCTTACTTGAATAAAACAGCACTTGTGGTGTTCTCCGCGAGGGGGTCTATCTGTGGAAAAACGCCTGCAAACCGTACAGGGTTCTTTTCAGCTTTCATTACTGTTTCTTCATCTTTCGTAACAGCTGTGTCATTGTGGTGCACTTCTCTCTTTGTCCAATGCACGTAGATGGTAGGACCGCTACAACCATGGCCCAGACAACCCCACCAACCTTACCTTCATCTTCATCAACTCTGGCTCCGACCGTAGCTCCCACTCTGTCCCCGACAACGCCGTCGCCAGCCTCCGTCCCCCGAAACCACTCCACGGGAACCCCCTTCTCTACGTCACCACCCGTCATCACCTCGACATCCGCAACAACCGTGCTGACCTCGGAAAGTCAAACATCCACATCAGCAGTGGGAACAACAACGACGACGTCAACAGCAGCGACAGCAACAACAGCTGTAGCAGAAACAGAAGTGACTCCACCACCAGCAACGGCAGTGACGACAGAGTGTCGGGATATCAGAGATGACTGTGCAGATTATGGCGAGGAGGCCGGTTTGGCTTACGCAGATTTTCGGGAGAGGCTGTGTCGGCGATTTTGCGGCATGTGTGGAGCTGGACGAGAAGGCCAGTGAATTAACGAGGTTTCGTTTGCAACGAACGATTCCCAACAGCGCACGTGAGTTGTGCCGTCAGCGCAAACAACACTCCAAACATCTCCAAGAGGCATAGATCCTCATGAGCCCGGAGGGCTCATGAGGATCTATGCTTCTTGGAGATGTGTGGAGTGTTGTCCATGCTTAAGGTCCAAGCTGATTATCCACCATGATTTCGGTCTTTTTCGTTGTTGGGCGCCGTTCGTCGCGAAGAAAACCTAACGATTGTTCGTTCATGCGAGACGTGCTGCATCCGGATACCACATGAAGCCACACATTTTCACACTGCAGCATTACACGGAATTTTACTATCGAGTAGATAATCGTCTAGCAGCAGACACATGGAATCCAGCTAGCCTCACAAAATGGCTAATGCCGACCGGTCTGGCAGTTATGTCAACCATATGATCGAGAAGAAGAAAAACAAGATGGGATGAACCATAACCCACAAAGTCCCTTCTATATGAGAGCTGTCCTCGCTGTCAATGGTTTCTATCTTTTGTCTTTGACCTGATTCTGATGTTGAATTATCTCCTATTGAAAAAGTCGCGCAGATCTGGAAATGCGTCAGTGAGTTTTATAAGGGGCGCGGGACATACGCGTCATTGATTTGTCAAACGTCATTTGTCATGACGTAAGTTTTAGTTTTTACGTAATTTTATATTTTACGTGATATGAGTTTCACTTTCGCTTCATAGGCTTGAGAAAATGGTGACAAATCGAGAACTTCACTGAACAATTTCAGTCTTGCTATAATTTGTGTGAAAGCAGGTTGACTTTAGCTAGCTACATGATATACTAAGTACACGGGTCACCTGCATGCTCTTCTGAAAGAGCGTCGATGTGTGTGTGCGTATTAGTGCGTGCGCGCGCTCGCGCTCCAAACATCTCAAAGAGGCATAGATCCTCATGCGCCTGGAGAGCGCATGAGGATCTATTCCTCCTGGAGATGCGCTCATGTTTGTGTGAGAGAGAAAGAGATGGGGCCGCGCGCGAGAGAGATAGAATGACGTCATATTTAGAGTATTATGTCAGTGTCTGCGTGGTGACAGAGTTGCCTCTTTTACGTCAACACCACTGTCTGACTTTCTCTAGAAGTCAAGGTTTTTTTTAGTGTTTTAATTCTTTTCTGGAAAGAATTAATTTTTACTAAGAAGTTAAAAGGATACAAAGCTGGCTAACGAACTCATCCAATGTCTTTCTCCAAACTAGCTATATGCAAAAGTTCAAGTAAATATGAACAAAATTACGGACTCTAATCTAACCGACTTCCTATAAACGGTTGTTTATGTCTTCAATGAGACATTCGATTACAATATGCTCGGAGGCTCTCTTAGCCACCCACTTAAGAAAGCATTTCGCCAAGTTTCAAGCTTGTGTGTACAGAAATGTCGGAGATTCTCTTGTTTACATACATACGCACACACATACGCACATACAATAATACGCATATACATGTAGAATGCGCTATTTGTTGTGCAAGAAATATCACTAAGATCAAACTTTACACTTGGGTGGCTCTTCAGGTGAGTGTGTCACTGTTTACGTCTTTCCTTTTCAAGGTAGAGGACACGTAGAATGCACTACCTGATATGACTGGCAAAGTCTTCGTGTGTGGTGAAGGCCGGGGTGTTCTGTACCAAACAAGATCGTACTATTAGTACTTAACACAGGGACAGCTCTTCATGTGTGCGTATCACAATACACTTCCTTTTCTTTTCTCAAGGTAGAGGACACGCAGAATGCACAAATATAATGACAGATGTATGGCTTACTTGTGGTAAAGGTTGGTGTGTAGTGTACCAAGTAAGATCATACTAGACACAGGGATTGTTTAACTGTTGTCCGGGTAAGCGTGTCACAATGTGCACAGCCTTTTTACTATAGGCAGAAATTGTAATGCGCTTGTTTGTTGTTTGTTGTGACCATTCAACCCCAAATGAACGCTCAATTCATGGAACTCAGGGTGGATGAACGGGGTGGGGGGTTTCAGACTCCCCATCCGAACACCCTTAAATATAGTTCAAAATGCTATATGAAAGTTCCTTGTTAGGAGTTTGGAACTACCACCCCTCCCCCACCCCACCCCTCCTACCCCCCCCCCCCCCCTCTTCTCGTCCTCTGCCGTTCCATTAAATTTCTTGTCTGAAAGTGTTAAGACACACACACGTGCCTACCCTACATCCCCCCCCCCCCAACATCACCTTACCCCATGCTTTTGGATTTTCTTGTTGCTTCCTCCCCCCCCCCCCCCACCCCCAATTCCCACCTGCCCTGCCACTTTGATCTTTCGGCCACTGCAAAGCATTGTTTAGCCAGTCAGCGCCTAGGTGAGGGCTTGAAGGTTCCACACAAACAGTTGGAGGTAGCTGTGAAGTTACCTGATCTGCCCCTGGAGCTGCTGAAACCGTAAGTAGTCAGCAACATAGATTATCATGAGCCAATGCGGATACATGGTCTGATGTGACTCTATGTCTCTTGCAGATGGAAGGAGTTGGATGCGGAAGGGTATTGTGAAGTGAACGGTCTGTTCTACATGTAAGGGAGGAGACCCATGTATGAAACACATAAGCAAAAATGTCTCGCGCGACCGTCCAAAGAAATGTAGAATCAATCCGAAACAAGGGTTTGATAGAGAGAGAGTATGTTGATGCATCTTAGGACAAAGCAAAAAATTTAAATTCGAATCGACGCAGAAGCAGTTCCAGTTTGAAAAAAAAAGTAACATTGTTTCATAGTAGGCACCATTTGCCTAATATGGAACACTAGGTATCCTATTATGAAACGGTGTGAATATGTCCTTTATACGAGTTTCATTTACATTTTGTTGGAAAATTAAGGTATGAGAGATGATTAGCAGCATGATAGGCTCATTTAACATTGAAAGTGAGTTAGATATAATGAGTTATCCGCCACTGATCCACCATTGGTCCATCCATTCATCATTCTTTGTATATCCAGTTGTGACAGATTTTATCATTTTAAATTTCTAAGAGACCATCAAAGCCACAGACTTCTAATTTGACAAAGTTATCCTATTTGATCATACAATTTGACTGTCATTTGCGCTGAGCTCCATGAACGGTCAATGTTGCAAAGGTCAATAAACGTGCGATTTTTTTTAAAGAAACTAGTTGTAAAAACTTGACAAAGACAAAGACACTCGTTAAGGTCAAAGGTCACGGAAAGTAAGAAGGCTTTTTATGATAGGTTGTTGTTATTACAGGTAGTTCGTATGCGACCTTTGCAGTAAGACCCCAGTAGAAATGTTGCTAGGAGTTACACTGTCTATGCATATTAATTTTGTTGGCTCCTTCCAAAGGTCAAAGGCCAGGCATAGTCAGCATGTGTGTGGAAAATGTCCTATGTTTGGGGGAATAAAAGCTACTGCATTTAGTTGTTCCACCTACGAAGTAAAACTTGATAAGAGCTAGCATTATCGGCACTTGTTTATGTACATTTTCAGAAGCAGATTCAGGGATAGAGGGGTGTTCAAAGGTCAACGGATCCCAGAATATTTTTAATGTGTAATTTATAATTTTGGAGAGTTTAACCCCACCCCCACCCCCACCCCCACCCCCCTCTCCGACCCTCCCCCCCCCCCCCCCACACACACACACACACACATCCTCCCGCGCCTCTTCTTGGAAACTGGAAACGGTGGACCCCCTCCCGTTGTTTGAATTTTTCGGCCAGTGGTGGAAAGGTCTCCAGACCTCTCTCTCCCTTCCCTCGATCCCGAAATCGCCATGAGCCACCGCACCCGCGGGGCTCAAGAGGATCTATGTGTCTTGCAGATGGATCCTATTCAGAGTTTATCGGCTGAGAAAGGGTTAAGTCAAAATAGCATCAAGGTAACTTTCGAAAAAAATCAGGCCTTTGGTTTCAGAGATATTGCCTGTTCAAAGACTCGCACAAATATGGCTTCTTCGACCGGCTTCACCTTACAGGTCGTGAATTCATTATTGCATAGATCAGGTCGCTGTATTCGTCTGACCGATGTAACTGAATTATTGGATAAGTTAGATAATATCAGCGACAGGAAATTTAAACTGAAGCAAAGGCCCTATGACGTATTGACCGTATTAGAAACGGCGAAGAAACGAAAAGCTGGATTAATAAAAATTACGATACGATACGATACGATACGAATACCTTTATTGTCTCAAGATAGGAAATTTGTTGGCAGTGGATTTTTTTGTAAAACAGTTGTGAAAACAACAGATGTGAACATAAAACAAATAAATACATTTGACTGACTAGAACACACCGACCGATTACCGTGACATATATAACATCACAACCATCTGTAATGTTAATATCCACCTAGAAAGAAAACGTTCTTAAAAACTAACTGAGACGACACTATCTCATACCACGCGCACAACACACATGTACGCACACACGCAAACAACACACACACACACACACACACACACACACACACACACACACACACACACACACACACACACTTGCGTATCACATGACATTGCAAATTCATAGACCTGAGGCTGACAACTTGGCTGTCCTTTAACCCATTCTACCTCAGACACACCACAGCAAGATAAGGATCGACCATGATAGTTCAAGGGTGATGCCAGAATAGCTTGGCGCCTATGGGCGCCAAGCTATTCTGGCATCACCCTTGAACTATCATGGTCGATCTGTGACCTGCACTAGAGTGCAGTCTTCAGAGGACAACGGCAACATTTGGGGATTTCGGTGTTGGGGTAGAATGAGTTAAATGATGCCATGACTAAAGGTCTATGCCATGGCATCATTTGGGAGACGGATAGATGATGGCGCGAAAGAAGGACGTCTGCGATTTGTTTAAATTGAGGGGGTTACGCAACAAAAATAACTATATGCATGCGTTGTGTTCGGCCTGTATTCCCAATTTCATACAAAAGAATGACTGAAAATGTGTTAAAATAAAATAAAAAATTCAAAGATAAATTCCACTGGAGTGCAGTTTGCGTGAGGTTGTTTACTGATAGTCGGAAGTGAGGAAAATTACGTCCCCTGCATCTCTACGTCACACGTAAAGTTTGGGGTCTTTTCAAGGGTATACTTTACGCTATTATTTTTTACAGTTGAAGACAAAATCGTTGTATTTTACGAGTTAGCCTTTGCCAGTGGTTATTGTCGCCTCTCGGGTCCGGTCAGGGGTGTCAATGTCGGAGGTAATAGTCTCGGGCTAAAGCCATCGACTGTTTCCTCCAACATTGACACCCCTGACAGGAACTCGAGGCAACAAGAACCACTGGCAAAGGCTAACTCGTAATACAACTAATACTATTACCTCTTTATAACATAACCCAATAATAAATAACTTTTATTATCTTTCATGGCACAGGCAAAATACAACTGGCCAGGCCAAAATATTTCCCAGTTTGTTTGTTTATCGATGTTTGTTCTCTAGTCTATGCTGACATTTTTTTCAAAACCAACGTGGGCTAAATATTAACCCCTTCACTGCCAGATGACATGGACTGTGTTGTAAGCGACGAGTGGCTGTTGTGCGCAGTGTGGTATAAAAGATCGCGCTACACGCGGGGACTGCTCTTTACACAATTAACAGCTCAACACAATTAACTTCCTTCTTTCTCACAGCAGAAGACGCCAGGCACTACAGGTGGTGATAGATATAACACATAGGCACTACAGGTGGTGATAGATATAGCACGTAGACACTACAGGTGGTGCTAGATATAGCACGTATCTGTTGTGAAAGCCGGTGTGCACTGTACAATAAAGATCGCGCAACACACGGGGACAGTTCTACAGGTAAGCTTGTCACAATTTCACCTCTTTTTTTATAACGGTAGAAAAAAGAGTGCGCCATTTGTTACCTGTCGTGAAAGATATCGCTTACGTGTTGTGACACTGTACACCTGTACTATTGAAGATCACGCTACATTCAGGGACTGCTCTTCAGGTAGGATTGTCACAGTTTACCTTCCTTCTTTTTCAGGGTAAAAGACAGGTAGGCCTACACTATGCTTCTTGTGAAAGATTGCTTATTTGTTGTGACACTGTGGAGCTGTATTACTTAAGATCGTACTGCATTCAGGAGCTGTTCTTCAGGTAAGCTTGTCAGTGTACCTAGTTCTTTCTCAGAGTAGAAAACAGGTACACTATACTATATCGTTTATTTACCGTGACACTGTACACCTGCAGTGATCAAGATCACACTGTATTGAAGGACCGTAACCTTGTCACACTTCACCTTCATTCTTCCACAACGTGCGAGGCGAGAAGTGCTACCAACACATTGTTTGTGTGTGAAGTGATATCACGTCGTGTAGTATTTAATTCCATGTTTAGTCCATCATGACACTCTCATATTGTTGGAACCTCTCTTGGTCGGTAAGAGACATAGATTCTCATGAGCCCGCGCAGTTGCGGGGGTTGTGTGAATCTATGTCCCTAGAGACTGGACAGCTTTATGAGTAAGTATATTGTGCAGCAAAAGATGCCAGGTATCGGTTTGTGTCGTGATAGTGTGTAGGTAATGGCACGAGACTGTACATTCTAAGTGTCCCCACACTCACAGTCTGTTCAAGGCATATTGGCCGGAATGAGTTCTCCTTTGTGGTGGGCTGTCATGGCTGTGTCGTGTTTGTGTGTGATTCAATGCACCTTTTTGTGTGTACAGCAATTCAGTCTTTTCTGTTGGTGTGTGCGGTAAATCAATATGTCTCTTGTGTGTGCGGCATGCTTAAATTTTAAAGTCGCATAACGCGAGGAATATTCATGATAAGCAGAGCGAAACATTTGACACCAGGATACTGTAGACTGCTCATCTCAACTCGCTTCCCTCCCCTGATACATAATACTTTTTAACACAAATGACGTTGACAAAAGATACAGCGGTCCGCAATACTGTAGACACAGGCATGGGGTATTCCTCGCGAAAGCGACCACCTCTGTACTACGGGCAATAGGAAATATCACCAAGGCAGGACACGTTCATCCAGGCTGGTCGCGTGCCGCAGTGTGGCGGACATTCGCTATGAAACGCGTGTGCGTGACACGGCGACGACAATGGATCCTACCGTGTTGAACGGGCAAAACATCTGGAAGCCATTTGTTTCTTGGCCGAGAGGATAAACTGCGTTGTGAGTGATGGTCGTGTAGTTATTTATGATAAGCGAGATCGGCGTGTCGCGCACAGGAAGGTCTGAGCGGATGTCCGCCCAACTACTTGTGAACTGGTAACCGAGTGCACTAATTTACTATCTTTCCTGACACGGTCTAAACACTACACGCTAGAACAGAACATTACGTTCTATCGATGTTTGCTCTCCTGTCTCTGCTGACATTTTGGAAAAAAACGTGGGCTGAAGCATTTAACCCCTTCACTGCCAGTCGGCGCAGATCGTGTTTCTGAAATCTTGATTTATTTTGTGCCCAATAGCCCCAGACGTCCACTGAACGCGGAGACACGATGGTGTAAGCAAGTAGAATAGATCCTTATACTGTCCTGTGAACACGGAGACAAGATGGTGTAAGCAAGAAGAATAGATCCTTATATTCCCGGACGTCCTGTGAACACGGAGACAATATGGTGTAAGCAAGTAGAATAGATCTTTATACTGTCCTGTGAACACAGAGACAAGATGGTGTAAGCAAGTAGAATAGATCCTTATACTGTCCTGTGAACACGGAGACACGATGGTGTAAGCAAGTAGAATAGATCCTTATACTGTCCTGTGAACACGGAGACAAGATGGTGTAAGCAAGAAGAATAGATCCTTATATTCCCGGACGTCCTGTGAACACGGAGACAATATGGTGTAAGCAAGTAGAATAGATCTTTATACTGTCCTGTGAACACAGAGACAAGATGGTGTAAGCAAGTAGAATAGATCCTTATAGCCCCACACGTCCTCTCAACACAGAGACAAGCTGGTGTAAGCAAGAAGAATAGATCCTTATACTGTCCTGTGAACACGAAGACAAGATGGTGTAAGCAAGTAGAATAGATCCTTATAGCCCCTGACGTCCTCTCAACACAGAGACAAGATGGTGTAAGCAAGTAGAATAGATCCTTATAGCCCCTGACGTCCTCTCAACACAGAGACAAGATGGTGTAAGCAAGTAGAATAGATCCTTATAGCCCCTGACGTCCTCTCAACACAGAGACAAGATGGTGTAAGCAAGAAGAATAGATCCTTATAGCCCCTGACGTCCTCTGAACACGGAGACAATATGGTGTTGGCAAGCGGCATAGATCCTGATGGGCACCCGCAACTGCAGGGGCTCATGAGTATCTATGTCTCTTGCAGCTGGTTTGTACTCACTATTTCTCGGCTGTCAAGGGGTTAAACTTCCTTGTCAGTGTGTATGCACCGCTCTGCAGGGCGTGTTGAAACGTGTAGAGTGGGGAAGATAATGTTCCATGTATTGTCCCGCGTGTCAAGGTCACGCACATGTAGTGTAAATGCCATCTAACACTGATGTACTGTGTACTCTTTCTGTCCTTACAAATGTCGGTTTTGTGTTCTGTATTCAGTAACCAGACATGGCAGCACCAGCTCCTGATGTAGATTTGGAATGTCCAGTGTGCCACGAAGAGTTCAAGCAGCCCAAGTTTCTTCCTTGTACACACGTGGTCTGTAGCAAATGTGTCCTCTCCTGGTTATCCGCCAGGGGGCAGGGTGGGTGTCCGTTGTGTCGTGTCCCCATCCTTCAGACCAGTCAGCTTCAATCAGCCGACCTCAGCGCCATCGTGGATTCTCTGCCTATTGACTTTGCCACCATGTCACTGATTGAGAGTCATTTTGCACTCAGCGGCGATCATGTGTGCGCAATGTGTGACGGTAAAAACGACATAGCTTACTGCCTGCAATGCGACGTCAAACTGTGCCAGACCTGCAAGAATTTCCACGCCAAACTCCCGTTGTCACATGACCATGACGTTGAGGATTTAAAGTCCCTCACTGCAGCCCGTTTGGCCGCCAGTCGCCGCTTGCCATGTGACCTTCACCCCGACAAGATGGCAGAGCTTTTCTGTCATCAGCACAAGAAAATGATCTGCTTGCTGTGTTTGTCAGCACATCACCGGGCGTGTTCAGGGGTGGGGACGGTGGGGGATGTGGTTGTACAGGCTCGTGGCGAATTTCAACAACAGGCGCAGCGACTGAGAAACAGGGAGGGTGACGTCACTACAAAGGTGGGTCTAGATACGTCATATAACACTGAATAGAGAGGTCACGTTTAGGCCGGACGACTCCCAAGAACAAACGAGAGCCAAGTCAGGGCGGATATCTAGCTTCTACCTTAAGCACAGACAACACTCCAACATCTTCAAGAGGCTAAAATCCACAAGCCCGGAGATGGGGGGGGGGGGGGGGGGCGGGGGAATAGCGGAAGGAGGGGTGTGGTAGGGCTGAGTGTATGAAAGACCTAAATATGCAGGTTAGAAGCTAAATTAGAAATAACGAATTTCTGGTCTAGCGATCACTTTCAGTTCTAAAGAAACCACAATGATAACTGTAGTCGCCAGTAAAGTACTATAAGTTATTGGTAGCAGGGGTTCGCTACACGGACCCTTGTAGACCTGAGGGAGGTCAAAGAAACAATTGTACCCCAAAGACCTGAGGGGTACAATGGTTCCTTCGACCTCCCGAAGGCCTACAAGGTTCCGTGCAGCGAACCCATGCTACCAATAACGTATTTGTTTTTATTCTTCCGTGAGTATTCTCCTTTCCGTTAGAAAAATATCCAGCTGACGATGGCCGCTTCTCTTGCGAACATTTGACTTCATTGAATATACATGTTCTTCCGGGGATTCCCATTCCCAATACGAGACAGAGTGACGTAGCATGATTCCGCGTGCAGCGCAAACTTCGAGCGTAAAAAGTTTATTTTGGCTTATGTAGAGAATGCTACAAGCTGCAATGTCTACAAAAGGTCGTCAAAGTATGACAGTGACACAGAAGAGTGCGTTTTGATTGCTGTGTAATAATAAATAATAATAAAGAGCATTTATATCGCGCTGAATCCCCAGGAGCAGTGGGCTCTAAGCGCGTTACAAAAAAATGTATATATGGAGAATCTCACTACCTTTAAAAAAGTCTAATCTATGCACTTCTAATCTACGCACGCACATACAACTAAAACACACATAACAAAACCATATGTATGCAGACCAAACCAAACATCACACACACAATCTGTGGATTAATGGTACGCAAGCTGAAAGAAGTAGGTTTTAAGTTGGGTCTTAAAGACGTCAATGTTTTCAGCATTCCGGAGGTGTAGGGGAAGTGAGTTCCAGACAACAGGGGCTTGATACTGGAATGTCCGGCAGCCAAACCGCTTAGAGGAAAAGCTGGGGACACGGAAACGCTTCTCAGAGCAGGAACGAAGGGAACGGGAGGGCTGATAGATGTTGAGGAGGGATGAGAGGTATGGCGGTAGGGATCCATCAAAGCAGCGAAAAGCCAGGACCGCAATCTTGTACTCGACTCTAAACTGAATGGGTAGCCAATGCAATTCCTGAAGTAGGGGGGTTACATGGTCCATTTTAGATTTGCCAAAAGCAAGTCTGGCAGCATTGTTGAGGACTGTCTGCAGACGAGAGAGTTCTTTCTGGGGGACACCTGCCAGGAGGGAGGTGACTCAGAAAAGCTTATAACTTTTACATTAAGTGATCGGCATGTGCGTGTTAGCATGGCGCCTTGTGATTTTGAAGTGGGTGCTTCGAGTTTGCAGCACGTTGTCATTGTTTATATTGAAAAAATCTCATTTGCGTTTTGAAATCTGTAAATAACTACCAAGGAATGCTCGTTGTTGACAACAGGACTGGTGCTGGGACGGATTTTAAGGTAAGAGTTTATTTCCACCGTTCTGACATCTATACGTAAAAGTAGGATAGGATTGCGTTCAACGTTTTGTTGTCGAACAATTCGAAATCAACATCCTTCTTCGGTACTCACGAAGAGTGTTGACTGCTGTGTTTTTGATTTTATAGTGTTTTGGGGTGCGTATTTCCGTTTCAGTTTTTGAATATCTTGCTCAGTGCCATGTTGGAATTGTGGCATGTTGGATATATATTGAAATCTGCCGGCTGAGCAGACGACAGCGTTTTGTTTACAATGTATGCTGGATGCGAGGATATTTGCTGTCTTTGATTGGCTAAAAATAACTCGGAAGCTATTTTTGTTCGGTGGTTTCCCAAATTTTGAAAATGCTCGGTATATGGCGATGCGATGGATTCGGCGAAGGCTTTTGCTGTTTGCGTTGTGTAATCAGTGGTGAAATATTGTTGTAAATGGGTCCTCATGTCGTAATATAAAATAAAGTAGAGGATGTGTATTGTGTCAAATAGCACTAATTTAGTGCGTTTGTTCTGCTATTTCATCGAACCGAACAGGTATCAAGACTCAAAAACCAGGTCATAACGCGTCATTCCTACGGCTACAAAACGTCCGCCATTAGTCGCTACAATTGTGTTTTTTTTAGCTCGGTTATGTGGTACAGTTTGCGCTAAAGGGATTGCTCGTGTGACGTAGACATGAAAACAAAAGTTCTTGTTTTTATCCCTACGTCACACGACCAATCCTTTTAGCGCAAACTGTACCACATAAGCGAGCTACAAAAACCTTTGTAGCGACTAATGTCGAACTTTTTGTAGCCCTCTTTCTGACACGTCTTGTATGCCAGTTTTGTTCTATAAAAGACCACCAAAACGTTCTAAAGTACAAAATTACTTAGTGTTGTTCGAAACAGCAGGCTCCCAACTGAAGTTGTTTGTACATACATCTGTAGCAAAAGTGGGTAACAGACCACTAAAGAAAACATATTTGCGGAATCGATTGCACATAAGCATCCTGTGTACTATTTTATTGAAGCATTTTACATTTTTTAGGCAAACAGTCTGCTACGTGGTTGTCGTAGTATGATACAATCACACCAGACGCACGCACGTAGGGTTCTCATAAAGAAACTTCACTCAGCTACAACTGGGGTGGATCAGCACGCAAGGACTTACATCATATTGCTGACTCGGTGTGAGGATGCGATGCTGATGATATCGCACAGTGAAAGATACTACTTTTCATGAGCCCCTTTGATTGCGGGGACACTTGACACTCTGTTTCTTGCTGAAAGACTATGTCGGGGTGCAGGAATTTAGTGCGAACTAAAGTTATTAGACTAGTCTCGACACATTAGGCCCACCCACTGATTCAGTACGTAAGAGAGGACAAGAAATTTAAGAAGACTGCGTGCCGTGATGAAAAGAAATCTCACCAACGAACCAAGCAAACACCACTAATAAAGTAATAAACCTAACCAGTCATCCACTAAAAAGAAAAAAAACAACAACAACCTAACCAGCCCTCCACCACCTAAAACAAATTGCCATTGCAATCAGCCCTGCCCCCCCCCCCCTCCTTCCTGGATCCGCTACTGAACTCGTTACACGTGGCACACGGTTGTAGACCACAATGGAGTAACAGTTCCAACAATACTGTATTCTTACGATGTACTCTCAGCACACTACGCCCACAATTGCAACCACACCTTGGTACACTGTCTTGTACAACGCATCCACAATTCTGATACACTGCGTCTTCCATACAATGTACACACATATTTCCTAACACCGTCTTTTATACTATTACAGATTTCCAGAACAATCCAGCATATTCACACAAATAAACCAATCAGAAAAGAAAAGGTAACCAAAACTCATTAATATTCATTAAAAAGAACACTCTAGATCTGACTACTAATTTCCAATACCATCTAGGTTTATACCATCAATGTTGCAAAATGTTGCTGAAGATTACCACACAACTTTGACGTCTTATTGAGGTCACTAGAACGGCCGCGACCCTTCCCGAACCTTCCAGTCTAATGTAGGTCAGACTTTATAACATTGTAGTGAAAAAACGCGTCACAACAAAAATTGATCGCAATTCTCCGAACCCCTAAATAAATGAATTCTACTAAAAAGATACGTAATCTTATTCAAAATAACTCAAATGATTATCGGATCTTTCCTATGATTAACACGCACATGCTCTCAAAGAATAACACAACCACAAAAGTAACACAGTCACGCACCTCTTCCACTGAAAATTTGTAGACTATGCTGACGGCAACTGCATGAAAGATCTTAAATTACGTCATAAGTCGATTATGTATACATGTATATTCTTTTGACGTCAGTCATGTCTGGCGTGATCCAGGTCGGACAATTTCAGCTTGATTTCTTTTACAAAAACATTGGAGGAATGAAAACAAATACGTTACTGGTAGCAAGGGCTTGCTGCACGGACCCTTGTATGCCTTCGGGAGGTCAAAGGAACCACCGTGCCCCTCAGGCCTTCGGCCGTCGGGATACAATGGTTCCATTGACCTCCCTCATGCCTACAAGGGTCCGTGTAGCGAACCCTTGCTATCAATAACTTATATAATTACATCACTCGCAGGGTAAAAAGTGCAATGTTCTCCAACCTACAAGTGTGCATTTGTCTCTCCAGAGTAACCACTCACTGCCGAAGTACAAACAAGATTGGATGAACTATAACCCACAAAGTCGCCTCTTTATGAGAGCTTTCCTCGCTGTCAATGGTCTCTACCTTTTGTCTTTGACCTGATCTGATTTTGAAAATGTCCTATTGAAAAAGCTTCGCAGATCTGCCAATGCGTTAAGGCCCCGCCACACGTGCCGGTTGTGCCCCGATTTTGAAGCTGATTCCGATCCGATTGCGATCGGATGACGTCAATTATCCGATCCGGTCCCAATCGGCTGGGAATCGGGTGTCTAGAACCTGCTCTATTTTTCCGATCCGAATCGGTCCCGATCGTAAGCTTCAACCAATCAGAGCGCGTCTCGCAAAGCATGTCGTCAGTTTGCAAATGGCGGAACACGCCTGTTGTGATCAGTACCACCGCCGTTGCTGATGTTTCGCACGCCTCTTCCCGAAAATGATGCAAAACTGCTGATAATGCAAGCACATCATCATCACTGTTAAAACTAGCAGCCATTTTGCAGAACAGGTACGACTTTGATCTTCGGTTCAAACCGGTCTACTAAATAAAGTCGGGGAATGTGTGGCAGTGCACACGTTTTTTAGTCCGGCCCGATCACCTACCGATTCGAAAACTGATCGGGAATCGGCCTCAAAACCGGGCATGTGTAGCAGGGCCTTTAGTGAGCTGTATTAGGGGCGCAGTGCAGTGGTTTGTCAAACGTCATTTGTCATGGCGTAATTTTTTGGATTTACGTAATTTTATATTTACCGCGATATGAGTTTCGCGTTTGCTTCAAGACTTTGGAAAATGGTGACAAAACTAGATCTTCACGGTCTAATTCTAGTCTTGCTATAATTTGTGTGAAATCAGGTTGACTTTACCTAGCAACATGATATACTAACTCGTTCAGCCCGACGGTCGTATTTCCCAAATTTTGGAGGCGTCATCTAATGACTATGCACCAGTTGCAGGAGATGGATCGACCATGATAATTCAAGGGTAGTGCCAGATTAGCTTGGCTCCTGCTGTAGTGCGTAGAACCTCTCCCAGCTCCCTCCCTCTCTCCATCTTCAACTCGACAGCACCCCCATCTCCCTCTCTGACTCGGCCAAGAACCTCGGCGTTATCATCGATTCCTCTCTTTCCATGACCAGCTTCGTCTCCGCCACGGCCCAGGCATGCTACTTCCACCTCCGCCGCATCAGTCAGATCAGAAAATACC
Organism: Semisulcospira habei; assembly: GCA_036245525.1. Lineage (NCBI taxonomy): Eukaryota > Metazoa > Mollusca > Gastropoda > Semisulcospiridae > Semisulcospira > Semisulcospira habei. The sequence continues at coordinate 52,645,546 of BTPG01000002.1, read as the reverse complement.
TCACCACCGAAGCTGCCACCAAAATTGCTGTCTCTCTCATCTTATCTCGTATCGACTATTTCCTTTCCGGCCTCCCTCACTCCACCACTTTCACTCTCCAGCGCGTCCAGAACAATGGTGCCCGCCTCGTCCTCAGAAAGAAGAAATCCGACCACATCACTCCCCTGCTCAAACTGCTTCATTGGCGCCCCATCCCCCAACGCATCCAATACAAGATTCTGTCTCTCTGCTACAAATCCTTAACAACTACGCTCCTGCCTATCTCTCCAACGTACTTCACCCTTACACTCCTTCCCGCTCCCTCCGCCCCGCCTCCAACCCTCTCCGCCTCCACATCCCCCGCACCAAACTCAGCACTTTCGGTCCCCGCTCCTTCTCCGTCTACGGTCCATCCACCTGAAACACTCTCCCACTCTCTGTCCGTCAGAAACACTCTCTCTCTCTCTCCTCCTTCCAGTCCGCCCTCAAAACAGTTTCAACAGTTTTAGCACTATAACATCACCACACTCCCCACCCCAAGCTGACTGTCGTAATGTATTTGTGGTACGTGAGTCATTGTCAAAAGCGTGCGCATGTGAGTGCGCGCTTAGAGTTATAATTATTATAAGATAAGCGCATTATAAATATCGTAATTATTATTATTATTATTACTAATATTAGTGCGTCAGGGTTGAATGGGTTAAGTACACCTGCATGCTCTTCTGAAAGCGCGTTGTGTGTGTGTGTGTGTGTGTGTGTGTGTGTGTGTGTGTGTGTGTGTGTGTGTGTGTGTGTGTGTGTGCTTGAGTGCGTGCGCTCCAAACATCTCCAAGAGGGATAGATCCTCATGCGCCCTCCGGGCGCGTGCGGATGTATGCCTCTTGGAGATGCGCGCATGTGTGTGTGTGTGTGTGTGTGTGTGTGTGTGTGTGTGTGTGTGTGTGTGTGTGTGTGTGTGCGTGTGTGTGTGTGTGTGAGAGAGAGAGAGAGAGAGAGAGAGGGAGGGAGAGAGAGTAACGCACGCAGACTTGCCCCCAGTCGTACGCACAGACTCTCGCACAACAGACGCATACACCGCCACTGACTCAGACGGGCGCATTGATGCGGTAAAACACAACTCACAGGCTTCCTTTCTAACGGAACTTTTATACAATATAAAAGAAGGAAAACGCTTAAATGATAATCAAACTATATACACTACACCACTACCAGCATCTCAACACCACATGCACACACACACACACAATGTAACTGCCAGGCTAGGTAGTAGTCTCTCACACTTCAACCTGTTTGGTGTTCCCGCCTGGTTATGTTAGTCCTTTCACGTCTAGGCGTGCAAGTCTTCCTTCGTACGCTCCCGAGTCGTCCTGTCTCTCGTACCGTGGACGTCCTCGTTACTCGTACCGTATCTTCGCTGTGACCCAAGTGTCTCGGCACCGGTCGCTCACTCCCCGAGTGAAAAGATGGAGAGCTGACCTCGCATTAGGTCCCTGGTGACTGACGTCTCGCCTAGAACTAAAACTCCCCGTGTTAACCGTTTCTTAAAGATTCCAAGTGGACCACGGGCCTCATGGACTATCGGCACAAAACAAACCGCTAATAAAACTGTACCGTATTTAACCCACTGTGTGAACCCTATGCGTGAGCATAGATTTTCATCACAGAGAGTTACGTCATATGTACAGAATTGCGTCAATACAGACCCCTAGCCTGCACGTTTCAATGTGACGGGAATGTCGGGTGCCCCGCCACCCCCTTTTCTTCGCCATGCTGCCCTCATGCTGTCTGTACGCTGCCCGTCCTGCTGTCTGTCCGCTGCCCGACCCGCTGCCCGTCCGCTGCCCGACCCGCTGCCAGCCCAGACACTGCGGTGTCTCCCCTCGTCAGCATTAAGGCTGTCAATCACTGTAAAGCTGACCACTGACCGCCTGGCCCGACTTTTTGGGGCCTGCATCTCCGCTCCACTACACTAAGCACGGCCGTCTGCTAGAGGCATAGATTCTCATGGCGCCTGACACCTTCGCGTAAGAAGTACAACTGGACAAAAGATTGTTGGTTGGTTGTACATTGCTTAACGTCCCGACAGCAACAAGACTTTCTCAGGACGTGCCTGCACTGCTCAGTTGTGGAAAAAAAACGGCTTTTAAAAATATTGAATGTATGTCGCCAGCCAGTCTAATACGCTAAATAAACATAACTAGACCATTTAGCAACACACATCCAACATCAAGAGCTACAGGCCGCACAGACACTAAGGAGAGTTTAAAAAAGGAAAATACAGGTGAATGAACAAAGGGTAGACAGAAATGCATGCCCCAGAATAGAAGGGAAGACCCACCCTGTGGGGCTGACCAGGGTGAGCCTGGGAACTAAAAAGTAGTTAACCCCACCCAAGTCCCCCCGGGCAGACCCGGGTGGGGGCTGGACAAATGATGCTATGCTTCTTGCTTCTATATATCCGCTGAGACTTGACGACTGACTGAGAGAGTGACAAGCTGTTTTTACTAACAAGGTTACAAAAGAGGCGATAGGAAATGGCAGCTGACATTATACACAGACACCTAGCCTAATGTCTCTCTCCACCACACAAAAGAGCAATTAATAGCACTGGGACGCAGGTGACTTGTCTTCCGAGTGTTAGCTTGGATCATTAGTGCTTTGTGTAAATAGAGTTGGCGGGGTCTCTTCATTATAGCTCAGTATGGTATAGACAACAAACAATCCCGCATGCAGTCTCTCCCTTTTGCAAGAGACATAGATTCTCATACACCACGACAATCATTATAGTGTAAATCGCTTGCGAGAATAGATTCATGCCGCTGCGCTCTTGTGAGTCTGATAATAGATGCCGAATGTTACGATATCGGCCCCTGATCACACCTAGTGCCGTAGGACGGTCAGCCCAAATTGAATAGAAGACATCGGCGTTTAAATAGCTTAACAGTACACTGGATTTGAGACGTTATTCGACTGCTTTGGCTAATAAAATCCTTTAGCTAAATGTCAGGACTTTTCAGTTAACTAATATCAAATTAATTAACAAAAACAACATAAAAACGCAGTAATGTTCTCTCTCTCTCTCTCTCTCTCTCTCTCTCTCTCTCTCTCTCTCTCTCTCTCTCTCTCTCTCTCTCTCTCTCTCTCTCTCTCTCTCTCTTTCACACACACACACACACACACACACACACACACACACACACACACACACACAATCCGCACGCTCATAGTCGTAGTCGTACATCGAATTGAGTCTGGAAATAACATGCACTGCTGATTGAAAGAAACAGATGGCAATACAGCAAATAATGCTGCATAATAGTGCATTGGTCTTATGATCACAGTATCTATCTATCTATCTATCTATCTATCTATCTATCTATCTATCTATCTATCTATCTATCTATCTATCTATCTATCTATCTATCTATCTATATCCCGTAGTATTGCCGACCGTTGGGGCACCACTGATGACTTGGCAACCAGCTCCCTCCATTCCTCTCTGTTCTCTGCCATTCTTAGCGTATCACCCAGCCTCAGTCCTGTCCACTCTGAGATATTGTCATCCCATCTTTTCCTCTGTCTTCCTCTCCTTCGTCCTCCTTGCACAGTGCCTTGCAGGATTGTTTTGGCAAGCCCTGCTGAACGCGTGACATGTCCATACCATTTCAGTTTGCGTTTTTTCACAATGACCCGATGGCTTGCCTGATTCTGCTTCCCACTTCCTCGTTCGTGATGTGATCTCTGTATGAAATGCCAAGCAGCCCTCGAAAACATCTCATTTCAGTGGCTTGTATTCTCCTTTCAAGGTCTGCTTTGAGGGTCCATGACTCACAGGCATACAAGAACACTGAGATGACTAAGGAGCGCATCAGTCTGATCTTGGAGCGGAGCTTGATGTTTCTGTCCTTCCATACGGTCTTCAATCTTGTCAGTGCTGTTGTTGTCTGCGCAATCCTGGACTGTATTTCTGGTTTTGATCCCTCATCTGTCACAATGGCTCCTAAGTATTTGAATTTATTAACTGTTTCTAGTTTTTGGCTTCTGATCATGACGTCAGTGTCATTGCCACTGGTGTTATTTGTCATCAGTTTGGTCTTCTCTGCACTGATTTCCAGCCCATACGTAATGGCTGTACTGTCCAGCTTCTCCACCAGCTGAGCTAGCTCCTTCTCTGTTCCTGCAAGGCCATCAATGTCGTCCGCAAAGTGCAAGTTCGTGATTGTTCTGCCTCCAATACTGACAGTTCCTTCATGATCTTTCAGAGCGTCTGTCATGATTCTTTCCAGGAAGATGTTGAAAAAAGTAGGTGAGAGCAAGCAGCCTTGTCTGACTCCGACTGTAGTCTTAAAACAGTTTCCTATTTTGCCATTGAAGCAGAATGGGCTAGTGGCCTTGTTGTAAAGGTTTGCTATGACTTTGATCAGGTTGGCATTTATGTTGTATAGCTTCATGGTGGACCTATCAAACGCTTTCTTAAAATCCACAAAGACATGATAGAGGTCTTGCTGTTGCTGGAGGTACCTCAGTCTCACATAGAACTCTCAGGTTGAAGATCTGCTCAATTGTGCTACGCCCTGGTCTGAAGCCTGCCTGTTCCTCAGCTATGATTTCCTCTGCCTGTGGCTTCAGCCTGTTCAGTAGGATCTTTAACATGACTTTGCTTGGGTGGCATATAAGACTGATCTTGCGATAATTCTGGCATTGATGTAAGTTGCCTTTTTGGGGGGAGAGTTATTATAAGTGATTGGGTCCATGGTGTGGGCCAATCCCCTGACTGCCAGATCTTATTGCAGATTGTTAGTAAGGTGCTTAGAGAGCTCCAGAACGAGTGGTGGTCCAGACTCGCACAGAGGACCCAGCTCTGCGCTGACAACGGTGACTACAGGGGCTTCTACGAAGCACTGAAAGCAGTGTATGGCCCTAGGCACCTGGTACAAAGTCCCCTGCGAAGCGCTGATGGACAGGCACTCCTCACAGATAATACCTCCATCTTGAACCGCTGGTCGGAATACTTTCAGGACCTCTTCGGCGCTGAGCGCACTGTTCAAGAAACAGTCATCCTCCAAATCCCACACCTTCCACTAAAGGTTGAATTGGACGAACCGCCCACCGCCGAAGAGACCCTCACAGCCATCCACCAGCTCAAGAGTGGCAAAGCAGCAGGCATTGACGGAATCCCGCCAGAGATCTGGAAACATGGAGGCCCAGCACTGCACAACAAGCTCCACGACCTCTTTCTCTGCTGCTGGGAAAAAGGAACACTACCAAAGGATCTCCGTGATGCAGTCATCATCACCCTGTACAAGAACAAAGGAGAGAAGTCTGCCTGCTCTAATTATCGTGGAATTACCCTGCTGTCCATTGCCGGGAAAATTCTCGCAAGGTTGCTCCTGAATCGGCTGGTACCTGCCATCGCTGAAGACCACCTCCCAGAGGGCCAGTGTGGCTTCAGAGCCAACAGGAGTACCACCGACATGGTCTTTGTGCTGAGACAGCTTCAGGAGAAGTGCCGCGAGCAGAACAAAGGGCTGTACGTAACGTTTGTCGACCTAACAAAAGCGTTTGACACTGTGAGCAGGCAAGGTATGTGGCAGATCCTGGAGCGACTAGGCTGTCCCCCAAAGTTCCTCAACATGATCGTCCAGCTCCACGAGGACCAGCAAGGCCAGGTCAGACTAAACAGTGACCTCTCAGAACCATTCCCCATTCGCAACGGCGTGAAGCAAGGCTGCGTGCTGGCACCGACCCTCTTCACCATCTTCTTCAGCATGATGTTGAAGCAGGCCACAGTGGACCTCGACGACGACGACGCAGTGTACATCAGGTATCGTCTCGATGGCAGCCTGTTCAACCTCAGACGACTGCAGGCCCACACGAAAACCCTAGACCAACTGATTCGTGAGCTGCTCTTTGCTGATGACGCTGCCCTCGTTGCACACACAGAGAGAGCCTTGCAGCGCATTACGTCCTGCTTCGCAGATGCCGCCCAGCTCTTTGGACTTGAGGTCAGTCTGAAAAAGACAGAGGTCCTTCATCAGCCGGCACCCAAGGAAGAGCATCGCCCTCCCCACATCACCATCGGCGAGTCCGAACTGAAGTCTGTACACCAGTTTACCTACCTTGGCTGCATCATCACGTCAGACGCCAAGCTGGACAAGGAGCTGGACAACAGGCTGGCAAAAGCGAACAGTGCTTTCGGGCGACTATTCAAGCGGGTGTGGCACAATCAACAGCTGAAAAAAGGCACCAAGATCAGCGTGTACAGAGCTGTCGTCCTCACCACCCTGCTGTACGGTTCCGAGTCCTGGGCCCTCTACCGCAGCCAACTACGACTCCTCGAACGCTTTCACCAGCGCTGCCTGCGTACCATCCTCAGCATTCACTGGAGTGACTATGTCACCAACGTCGAGGTCCTTGAACAGGCGGAAACTGTGAGCATCGAGGCTTTGCTGCTGCGGACACAGCTTCGCTGGGCGGGGCACGTCTCCAGGATGGAGGACCATCGCCTACCCAAGATCACTCTGTTCGGCGAGCTCGCCACTGGACACCGAGACAGAGGGGCACCAAAGAAGAGATACAAAGACGGTCTCAAGAAGTCACTTAGTGCCTGCCAAATCGACCACCGCCAGTGGTCTTCGCTTGCTGCGGACCGTGACACCTGGCGCTCCACCATTCACAAGGCAGCCGTCTCCTTTGAGGACTCTCGCAGAGCTAACCTTAAGGACAAGCGGCTCAGAAGAAAAAACAGAGCTGTCGTAACTCAGAACCCTGAACAGACCTTCCCCTGCAGCCACTGCGGTCGTACCTGCCTGTCCCGGATTGGCCTCCGCAGCCACGAAAATGCCTGCAGACGACGTGGGCAAGCCCTATAGAATCTTCGTTCGCGAAGTCAAGCCAAGAGTAAGGTGCTTATCATGTCTTCTCCCCCTTCTTGGACTAGTTCTGCGTGGATGTTGTCTGCTCCTGCTACCTTCCCTTTTTAAGCGACTTCACTGTAGCCTCTACTTCTTCTCGGAGGTTGGGATAGTTTCCATTGTTGGTCACGGGTGGGTGACAAGTATGCCTGGGTCCCCTGTCGCTGGGTGGTTATACAAATCTGAGCAGTACTCTGTCCATCTCTTCAGTATGTCTTGGTCTTCCGTAAGACAGTTCCCTTCACTATCTTGAATGATCGTGGAGCGTCCTTGTTTTACACTGGTCAGGTCTTTCACCAGCTGGTATGCTTTTATGCTATTATTTTTGTTCAGATTTTCTTCTATGTTTTTACACTGATCTTTAATCCACTTATTCTTTGCCCTTTGCATGCTTTTCTTGATATCCTGGTTAATTTCCCTGTATTGTTTAGCTCCTTCTACCTCTGATTTCTTTTTCTTTAATTCTTGACGCTTGTCACATAGAACAAAGATGTCAGCTTTCAGATCACAGTATTTTTTTTTAAATCGCAATGTTTTGCAAGGTAAAGTGCACAGAACATACAATGAACTTAACCTGAAAAACCTGAACTCTAAAAGACCAAATGACTCCAACTGCAATAGATGTATACTTTCATGAGCCTCTGCAGTTGCAGAGTCTCATGAAAAGTTAAGACTCTTGCTGAACAAGAGCTATATTAGCTTTGTATCTGTAACTAAAATATTTTTATGTACATTCTGAATATATAGTACAAGCTGGAAGAATATGTGCATTTAAAAGAAAAAAAACAACAACTAGTTGAAGAAGAAACAGCTCAGCTGCAGGTGCTCATTGGCCTCTAGCTGAACTAGAGCTTTATCGGTTTTGCCTCTTAAGAACGTTGTCTGTTATATGTGTTATATACATAAAAAAAAATATATATTTAAATGGAAAGATGTGCACGTTTACTTGTTGTTTCTTTCAAAAACTAATTGAAGAAGAAAGAGATAATTTCCTTTGCAAAGGATGTATATTCTGATAAGCCGGTTCAGTTGCAGGTACTTATAAGAATTTACGCCTGTTGTAGGATAAATAGCGTTTGCCCCTAATGTACTGTGTGGGCGATATGTGAGTGTTGAGAGACGCTATATTAAATGTTTTGATTTTGCTCTTGATTTTGTATATGCACATACAGAAAGAAATGCACAAAGATGTCCGTGTCAAGGGACACAATTATTGAACACAAATGAGTTATTAGATGGATTAGCTCCCTTTGTGTGTGGTGTGTGTGTGTGTGTGTGTGTGTGTGTGTGTGTGTGTGTGTGTGTGTGTGTGTGTGTGTGTGTGTGTGTGTGTGTGTGTGTGTGTGTGTGTGTGTGTGTGTGTGTGTGTGTGTGTGATTTTTATCAGATCTCCGAAGAGTGCTCTTCATGACAAGAGTGGCCAATTTTTATTTATTTATTTTTTTTTTTTTGTAATCAGAAAACTGAATGCTGATTTAGGTGTTTCAAAATGGCGAAAAAATTAGAAGCAGTAGGGTCAAAAATAACATTTTCTCGGCGTGTTTTCGTTTTCATCACGCCTGACATTCTTGTCCCGGAAATAAGGCTCCCTGAAGTAGCTCTATATTACTGCACAGGCTGAATTTGGAAAAGTTATTCCGTTTCGACGGGAGCAAGGTGCTTCATAATAGGTACTGTTTCAATCATAACCTATATAATAATAATAATAATAAGCGCATTAAATAGGCGCTTTATCCCAATTGAAAATCGGCTCAAAGCGCCGCCGCGAACTGAACCCAACAAGCACGCTCACGCGAATCACGCGCATTCACTATATGATAATCGGTAGGTCCAGATGGACATTCCGATAATGGGGTATGGAAATATACTGTAATTGTGTAGCCCTAAACCAGTCTAGCAAAGCGAGAAGATTCTAATACCGTATTAATTCTGATAATGACATCGGTGTCAGCCGTTTCCAGTATTGCATATATACTAGTTGCACCGGGGTACAGGCTCCTGATCCCCCCGCACTCCGCAGCGAAGGCCTCACACTCGAACAACGCGTGATCAGGGGTGAAGTCCTCGCCGCAGAGGCCATGGGGTCAGACCAACGACCCCGCCAACCATCGACACATATACGGCTTACAGCACTGGCAGACACTGTGGCAGAATATGCTATGATTTTTTTTTTTTTTTAGCTGAAAGGCCGGAACCCCCGGATGCTCATGTGCAAGTATGTTTTATTCTGCTGGATAATTTTCATTTAGTTGTTTTTTTTTAATTTTGATCCGTATTTCTTTTGCGGTTGCCAGGAGATGAACTGGCTGAGTACCCAGTTCATTTGCGGCGCCCATTCGAGCTGACTTGTCTGCCATTTCGTTGCCAAGAATGCCAACATGGGAAGGAATCCACTGGAGAGCTATATCGATTACGGATTAGTTGATGAATTGTAAGAAAATGTGGTTTAATGCCATTAAAATGGCTGTTAGTTCCTTCCTCTTGGCAAACACTTAGTATTTAACAAGTGCGTGCTAGTGCACAAAGCTCTTATCGGTAAGGCCCCCGGCTACTTATCGGAACTCTTTACTCTTACAGATACAGCACCTCACGGAGCAGCCTCAGCATACAGCGGCCCCGCATTGATTTGTATAAATCCATTTTGTCATAAGTGGTTTTCTGTGGAATTCCCTTCTTCCGCATCTACAACAAGTTAATTCTCTAGCTGCGTTACAATCTAAACTGTACAAGCATTTATCTAAGGCAGGGTAAATTTAATTATCTTGTGTTGTCTAAACATATAATATATATTATATATTCCTTTTTCATTCTTTTAAATTTCTTTTTATGCAATTTTTTTTTTTTTATCATACCACTAGCGCTCACTGTGCTTCCCGTATAGGCCCGGTCGGGGGATGCAGTGCGGGTGCACCGTTTATTCGAGCGATGTGCTTAGCATGTCATTCAGGTGAAGGTATCCTTGTGGCGTGCCCCCCGGGTGGGATTGTCTGGGGAGGGCTCCCGCAAACGGTGATTATGACACGTGCATACATTTTCGTATGGGTACCTGTGTGGTTTGTAAAATCATTGTTGCTGTTTGTAGTGGTGTTGTAATTCGCATTACTTTCGATGTTGTTTGTGAGTGTAATGTAACTTTGTCTATTATTATATGTCAGTAGATGTAGCAAGAACAGATTGGAAGAAAGGTAGGCGCGCCTAATATCTCAATCCTTGATAAATAACGTTTCAGTTACTCAGTCAGTCTCTCAAAACAATAATGTGTATGCACTGTGACCCTTATAGATCTTGCTGATGCATTGGCAAATTTGCGAGGTTTTTCAAATATATTTCAAAATCAGAATCAGGTCAAAGATAACAGGTAGAGACCCTTGACAGCGAGTACAGCTCGCATATAAATTAAACGTTGTGAGTTATGGCTCTAATATAGAATAGACTTTGCGGGTTATGGTTCATCCCATCTTGTCTTACTTATTCAGATGTCTTACGCGCATAACTATCTCACTGCTCATTTTCACTAGAGGAGCGTAAATAAAATGATTAACCCCTTCACTGCGGCAACAATACAAACACCACCCCAATGCAAGAGGCAAAGAACCTTATGATTACATGCAGATGCGGGGCTCATGAGGTTTCTTGCCTCCTGCTGACCCTAATCACATCCGTGTTCCTTAGATTGATGGGGTTATCCGGTGCTGAACCTGCACTCAAAAACATAATTTTGCGTCCCCTAGCAGTGGCGGGGTTAAAGTAACGACAGTTTTGTATCGACATCATCACGTACGTTTACATTTCCCCATTTTAGTTGATTAAATACACACGTTTCCGGAAACTCAGACTAACGACAGATTTCGTCTCAAACTTCAGGAAAAGCAGCTGGATCAGACCATGCGTGACGCACTGACACACTTCAATACCTGTCACGCTGAGGTCAAGGCCACATTTCATGACCTGCGTCAGCACTTGGATAAACGTGAACAAGAGATCGCCGCCCAGCTACAGCAGCACCAAGATGACGTCATGTCCAGAATGCAGGCCGAGAAAGCCGCCCTGGAACAACAGAGGGTGTCCATAGCGGCTCACGCTAGCTCAGTGGAGCGACTGATAATTCCCTCCCCTGACAGCGCTTTGCTGGGGATGTTGGAGAAACTGAAGGCGCGATTGGACGAACTGGAGACACAGCAACAGGCACTAGGTGGCGCTGGCAACGTGGCGCTGAAATCGGCTGTTTTCGCCGAGAATGTTGTGACAAGCCTGAAGCGGGAGATTGGTGCCCTTGGTCAGGTGACATATACAGAGACAGCGCCCTCTGCCGTGACTCCCGTGAGTTGCAACTAACTGCTGTCTGTTTGTGTGTTTGTTTCTTTGTTTGTTAATGTTTGTTATTTTGTTTGTTTACCCGCAGGAGCAATGTATCTTGTCCGATACTTCCTCAGACGTTACAACGCTACCAGAAACTACTTCTACTCAAAATGTGCGTTGTTAAAAGGGTCAACAGTTAGGAATGTTTTGCTCGTTAGTCCCTTGACTACCTAGAAAAAAGGTGAACACTATTCAACTGCAAGAGACATAGATCTTCATGAGCCCCCGCGACTGCAGGGGGTCATGAAGATCTATGCCTCTTGCTGAGACAAATGTGTATCCATGTTTCTTGGACGGTGTTGGCTTTTGATCGTTGATTGAACCAAGATTTTCGAAACCAAAATGCTCGTACAGCTTACGTACTGTCGTAGTGAAGCTGTTAAATTTTGCGCCACTCGGAGCCTGCAAGACCCTCACCGACGATTTATTATTTTGACTGGGAGTTTTAGGGGGGGAAAGGAAGGGGGGGGGGGTGAAGGCGGGTGGGACGGGGGTTGGGGAGAAGTGGTGGATATGACATTCTCTGTTTTAGTGAGTTGCGCTGTCCTTTCCTTTCATGATATCCCATGTACTGCGACTTTCTGACTAAGGACTACTTATGGCCATACAGCCGCACTTTTAAGCGTATTCCTTCAGCACCAAGGCTATATGATGTTTGACATAGCTCTTCACAACCAACGGGTTTACATTGTAAAGGATTGAAAACCTCAGTTCAGTATATACTTCAGTCTTCTCAGTCTTCAGTGAGCTGCAGGGCAAGCCCCGTACTACGCCCCTTCCGACGGATGTGCCAAGCCATGTCCTTCCATAACCTTTCTGTGACTTTTTCTCGGATAAGATAAAGCACATCCGCTCTGAACTAGACTCGTGTTCATGTGAGCCCTCTACTTTTGCCTGTCTTGTTTTGAGCCAGTGACTGAGCAGGAGATCCGTGAACTTATTATGAAGTCACCAACAAAGAGCTTTGTGCTTGATCCCATGCCCACGTCCCTCATGAAACAGTGTATCGATGATATCCTCCCATTGATTACCACCATAGTTAATGCTTCTCTCTCTACAGGTGCAGTACCTACTCAGTTTAAACATGCTGTTGTGACATCACTCTTGAAAAAGCCTGGACTGGACCAAAAGACTTTAAACATTTTAGACCTGTATCTAATCTTCCGTTTATTTCAAAGATTTTGGAGAAGGTTCTTTTGAAACAGCTACAAATCCATTTGTCTGGAAACGGTCCTTTAGAAATGCATCAGTCGGCATACAGAAAGGATCACAGCACGGAGACTGCTGTGCTGAGCGTCTTGGATGGTCTGTTAGTGAAGGCAGACGACCTCAGCGCAGCATTCGACACGCTCGATCATTTTGTTTTGCTGAAGAGGTTAGAGGTGACCTTTGGCATCCGTGGTACCCCTGGCCTGGTTCACTTCATACGTTAAAGATCGCTCTCAGGCTGTTATTGTTAATGGCCAGCTATCTGCTTCTAGTCTTTTGTTGTGTGGAGTCCCTAGCCTGTTTTGTTCACTTTATATTTACAACCTCTGTCTGACGTAATTGCCGCCCATGAGTGTGATTTTCACAAGTATGCTGACGATACTGAATTGTCAAAAAGTAGCGCGCCTAGCCATTTCAGCTCCGCTAAGATGAGCGTACAGTGTCGTATAGTAACTTAAGCTTAACACTGACAAAACCGAAGTCATTCCTGCTGGCTCTCAGTCTCGCCTTAGTCTGATTGACGGCGAGTTCGCAAACATTAGTGGCTGCAGCGTTCGCTTCCAGAACTGCGTCAAATATCTGGGTGTGAAGATTGATTCGACTCTCTCCATGCATGGCCATATCAGTAGCGTCTGCCGGGCTGGTTTTCTTGAGTTACGCAGAATCTCTTCCCTCAGACCGTATCTCACAGAAAGCGCGGTTTCAAGACTTGTAAATGCATTCATTACGTCCAGGCTCCATTATTGCAATTCTGTCTTGGCAGGTTTACCGGCAGACCAGATTTCACGCTTGCAGATCATTCAGAACAATGCGGAGCGTATCATCTTGAAGAAACGAAAGAGAGACCACGTTACGCCTCTGCTGAAGCAGCTGCACTGTCTGCCCGTGAAATTCCGCTGCCAGTACAAGATTGCAATTTTCACCTATCTGCATTTTGACGGATCTCTCCCGCCGTACCTTTCTGCCAAGCTGTTTGTTTATTAGCCACCACGTACCCTTCGTTCCTCCAGTAAAAAAAAATTAAAAATCCCGAAGCTTAACATAAAGACTGTCGGGGAGCGTTCTTTCACCTTTTTAGCCCCAAGTGTGGGGAGCTCCCTGCCAATTGAAATGCGGAATCTGCCCACATTGTCACAGTTCAAAGCTCACTTAAAGACTTTTCTTTTCTTTCGGGCATTTAACATTTAGCTCACCTTTAGCTAACTATTGACTGCCTTTTATTCTGATCATCGACGGAAATGGATGTAAGGTGTTGGAAAAGGATAGGGTGGGTTAAAGTAGTGTATAATTATGCGTGTGTCTGCGAGAGAGTTTGCTGTTGTGCATGAGCATTGAGTCCTGTGACGGGCGCCTTTTAGTATACTGTATAATTTGTGTCAGCTGACAAGAGTGTGCAGGTGTTATGTATTGTCTCAGCAAGCGTTCAGAGAGCAACACTCCCTTCAATGCAGATGTTTAATGTATTGGGCTGTGTCTGGTGAAGAGTGACAAGTACCTGTGTTGTGAAAGCAAAACAGTTTTGTTATCGGTTACTTTTGTAAAACAACTTTCAGGTGTTTACCTTTCATTGCAAATAAAAGTAAAATACAAATAACCGTCTCTCTGTTTGTGTGCAGGTTCAACCAGCCAAACAATCAGTCAAGCAGCAACCAGCCAAGCAGCAACCCGCCAAGCAGCAACCCGCCAAGCAGCAACCCCAAGCGACCGGTCAATACGTTGTGTATAGCGTTCTTTAACCCTTTGGCTGTTGGTAGCAGCTTTGTCGAAGTGATTTCTACAGGAATCTCCTCGGCAAAATCCGGTACTGACAGCCGACGCGTTAGAAACCGTTATAAGGTTGTCATGTTGTAGGTAGTGTATAAATACACGGGGAGGGGGGTATAAGGGGAAGGTAGAGGTGTGTTACACTACATCATGTCCCTGTCGGGGAGTCATACAAGCGAGGCAGACGACACGGTAGCTGGGCACCGGGAGGAAAATCGTGTTGTGTGTTTCCACATAGCGGCGAGACCTGGCGCCCGTGTTCAGGTTGTTTAGAATTGTTACTATTTGTTGTCGCGTATTGAAAGCCATGCTCCTTCACAGCGGAATGGCAGCAGAATCGCCTTTTGATCGCTCTATGGCGCGAAAACATTTTGTCCCGCCGCCGCGTCGAGTGTTGCACCGCAATCGTGCCACTGCCGCGTCGGGCATAATGGAAACACTCCTTCTTTATTCTATGGTCTCCAGTCGTGTCGCCGTCGCGCCGCTATATGGACACACTCCCTTACGCTACAAACAGTTTTCAAAAAAGGGCAAAGTCCTGGAGTTGAAGGCAGTAAGTGTTGCCGCCAGTCCTGTGCCCCGAGCACTGGCCATTATTAGTCCGTGAAAGAATGGTCTGACGCGTGTAAATGTCACAGAAATTATTCTTAGAAACAGAAATTATTATCAGAAGTAAGAAATTACACGAAGTCGACACATTCAGCAGATGATCAGTCGGTCAATCACCACGCTCCATCTGCAAGAGACATATGTATTCTCTTTGAGCCCCTTCATCTTCAGGTGTTGATGAGAATCTATGTGCTTCTTGCCGGCAAGCAGTTGCTTTGTTGACGTTTTCAGTTTGAGGTACACATCAACTGTTCGGCTGTTACGGACCGCGAGATCGATAATCATGTACATGCTGTTTGTACGCTCCTTACTTTCCATAGGCACTACCTACATGTCGTTCTTTTGACCTGATTCTGATTCAGGAAAGAAAGGTCAGGGATGTTGCAAAGAAATAACCAAGAAGGTAAGAAACATTCTGTGAAAGGACGAGCACAATACGGATTACTAAATGTTCGAGTTAATATATTTTTCACAGCAGACAAAATATAAGCAGTTTACTTTAAATACAGATATTAACCGCTTTACTGCCGACAAAAAGTGAACACAATCCGACAAAAAGTGACACAGATCCTCATGAGCCTCCGCAGTTGCGCGGGCTCATGAGGATCTACGCCTCTTGCTGACACCACTGTGACGTCACCTTCCTCGGGCGGCTGGGGTTGAATTAACCAAAATTCCATAACAAACTCTGCGTCCAATGCCAGTGAAGGGGTTAATAAAACTGTGTTGCGCTCGTCCTTTCCAAGCGCGTTTCTTTCTTTGTCGGTTATTTGTTTGCATTCCCCGTGTTTGGTGTGACCTCTTATGGCAGTAACAAGGCGTGTGTGTGTGTGTGTGTGTGTGTGTGTGTGTGTGTGTGTGTGTGTGTGTGTGTGTGTGTGTGTGTGTGTGTGTGTGTGTGTGTGTGTGTGTGTGCGTACACCAAATGACTGAACTGGGTTACTTTCTTTACCATCCTTATGCAATCTGGGTCTGTGTAAAATTTTGGGTGGCCAGATCAGACACCCATTTTTTCTGAGGGTTGTTTCTGTATTATCTTTCATTCAAAATTCAGAAAAAAAAATATCAAAATACGATGTGCCCATTTTAACAGATTTACTTCATCGTTGTGTTTCAGGGATGCCCTGGGCCTGTGTGTGGACACGGAAGCGGCCGGAGTGTTTTCAGATCAATTTGATTGGTCCAACACCGATGAACGGAGTTCCTTCCCTTGCTTAAACGTCTTTCGTCTCCAACGGACGCACCGGTCATTCTCTCGCATTTGCAGAGGTATTTTATGCAATATTTCTTAGTTAAGAGCACGCCCAAATGTACTTGTTCAGTGCAGTTATTTAACTGAGAGATGCCTCCAATCCCCGTACCCGTTTGGCCCAGAAAAATAAGGCGTCTGCTTTCAAACGTGTCTTGGGCCGCACCGGCCGGGCCTGACCGTTGAGTCTTGTAGTAAATGATAATAGAACCCCACGATTTTAACAAAAGCTTTCTTCTTCAATGAAAGGAATTCGTTCAATAACCCCATTACAAGGTCAATCTGCCACGCGATTTTGTTTCTTCTTTCTTTTTTTTTCCTGACGTGTTAACTTGCCACATGCATGCACAGTAACTCTCAGTTGACTTTTTTTTTTTTTTAAAAAACAAAAATGGCGCCAGATTTCAATCCTCGTTCGCAAAACTGCCTCGCGATTCGAAGAACGAACGTCCACAAACAGGTCTCGTTTAGGAATGTGCAACTGAAGTATCGCTTTTTACTGTATTGCCAGTTTTTAGTTCTCAGGGTCACCCTGGTCAGCCCCACAGGGTGGGTTTTTCTCTCAATTCTGGGGCATGCATGTGTTTCTGTCTACCCTTTGTCCATTCACCTGTATAAATTTGCCTTTTTAAAACTCTCCCTACTGTCTGCACTGCCTGTAGCTCTTGATATTGGATGTGTGTTGCTAAATGGTCTTAGCTTTATATCTTGGCCCCATGTGTTAGGTTTATTTAACTCATTCTACCCCAGACACACCACGGCAGGATAAGGATCCACCATGATAGTTCAAGGGTGATGCCAGAATAGCTTGGCGCCTACGGGCGCCAAGCTATTCTGGCATCTCCCTTGAACTATCATGGTCGATCTGTGCCCTGCACTGCAATGCAGTCTTGAGAGGACAGGGGCAAAATTTAAGGATTTTGGTGTTGGGGTAGAATGAGTTAACGTATTTGACCGGCAGGCGACATACATGGCAATGTTCTGTTTAGGTGGGGTTTTTTTCACAAGCAGTGCAGGCACGTCCTGAGAAAGCCTAGTGGCTGTCGGTACGTTAAGCAATGTACAATCAATCTGATTCAAAATGTCAGTTGGTTTACATGGTTGTATTGGACATGTTCTCAGCAACACCATTTTGGTCACACCGACTCAGGACTTTCTGGCACACACCCAGCGCCGGATGGCAGCAGGATGTCCAAACCCATCGGGATCTATGCTGCAGAATCATGGCCCCCCAGCCTCTGCCACAGAGGGTGCGTCTGGTAGGAGGGTGCATGGACGGCAGCGGATTGCTCCCAATTACAAACTGGTAAGTAAAGTGATTCTATGATCATCTTCATTTTATTGGCTGGCGTGCGTGCGAAGCAAAAGTGAGTTTATGTTCTGGGCCACTGGTCGTCCGTCCGTCGTCCATGGTAAACTTTAACTCATTCTACCCCAACACCAAAATCCTTAAATTTTGCCCCTGTCCTCTCAAGACCGCATTGCAGCGCAGGACACAGATCGACCATGATAGTTCAAGGGTGATGCCAGAATAGCTTGGCGCCCGTAGGCGCCAAGCTGTTCTGGCATCACCTTTGAACTATCATGGTCGATCCTTATCCCAGGGTGGGATTCTTCCGCGTTTCCGCGGATTTCCGTGGAAATTCTTTCACAATTCCGCTGAAGCATATTTATTTTCCGCGTCTAATAACAACAAAAAAGACGAGAAAAAAAAAATCTTCTTAAATGGCAAAAAAATCTCAAATGGGTTGGATTTGTATGTAGTTTGGTTCACTATCGCCCGACACTTCCAGTAGCTTTAGGTCGCAGTGGAAAATGGCGGTGAAAAAGGATATTGTCCAAGACAGAGTGCCGTTTAGTGTGCATCTGAACATAAACTGGTACGCACATTCCATTTTTATACTGCAGATCAGGAGTGTCATAACAAAGTCCATTTTCGGGTGTGTTTGGTCTCGCTCCCCCTGTCGGTTTTTGGATACTTTGGCGAATGGTGGACACGCGTGCCTATCCCCCCCCCCCCCCCCCCCCCCCCTGTCGTTTGATTTTTCGGCCGCTGAAAATGAAGGACATGAAACCACCCCCCCACCCCCCCCCCCCCACCCACCCACCCACCCACCCCCCACCAATGTCGTTTGATTTTCCGCGTTTTCTTTCTTACTAGAATCCCACCCCTGTTATCCTGCTGTGGTGTGTCTGGGGGTAGAATGAGTTAACGGTGGCATTTTCTCGGAGACTATTCAAGCCACATTCTTCAAGCTTGGCCCAAGGATACTTTGTGGCAAGACCTTTTTAAACATGCCAATTTGAGTGACCTCTCTCAAAGGGTCACGCAGGGTTGACAAATGTGTGAAAACTGCTTGCATTTTCAGAAAACGTGGATTTTGACTGCTGCAGAAGCCAGCCCTCGTCACCGAGGTCACACATATGTAAATCGGTCATACACGGGATTACTCTTTTTATTCTTGTGCAAGGCCCCTTTAAACCAAAATTGGGCTGTTTCTGTCCTAATGCAGTTTGGTTTCAATCTTTCTTTCTTTCTTTCTCCAGTTGGCAAATGGCGCCTGGGATGGACCCGAGACTGAGAGCAGTGCCAGCGCATCGCAATACGAGGGCAGCGATGACGAGGAGTTTGTTCCTGGCTCGAGCTCACCGGATTCAGAGGGTGTGTCAGCATCAATTGCTGGGATCTCGGACATAGACAGTATTGTATCGACTATGTTAGATTTCATCAAAGTGGCAGGTTTGGGGTGGCCAGGTGTTGGTGACGCTAGTACCAGCAAGGTGCAGTGTGCGTTAGGGGGTGGCAATGAGAATGTGGATAGGCAGGAGGAACATGATGCTGGAAAGAGTGGGGAAAGAGCACTTACAGAAGAAACGGGTGTGCACGTGTCGCAGAGAGGGAAAGGAAAGTACAAATGGGACAAGAAACATGCATGCAAATTGTGTGGCAAGCTTGTCTTGAAAATGAGCACGCACTTACAAGATGTCCATGCAGATGAGGCTGACGTTGCTAAAATTTTGTCGATGAAAAAAGGGACCAAGCAGAGACGTCGAGCATGGATCAGACTACAAGATGAGGGTGATTACATGCATAACGTTGCTGTTCTTGAAAACAAATCCGGATGTTTGATTCCTAAGTATCGCACCAAAACTAGTAAGGTAGACGACCTTCTCGCCTGTAGCCATTGCAAAGGGCTCTATCAAAAAAAGCTGATCTCTGTACACTCAAAACGTTGCTGTCAGAAGCCAGGAGGGTTTCAGATCACTCGGCGAGGGGACGCCGCTCGCCGTGGTCGGCTCATGCTTCCAATACCCTTAGACGTTGAATTTTCCTTCTACCACAAGGTCTTGGCTACCCAGAGAGATGATGAGATAAGCCGTCTCATCAGAACTGACCCCTTGCTTCTTGAGTATGGAAAGAGATTATTTGACCGCAGGGACATTGAAGAACACACGGCTGGACAAATCAGCTCCAGGATGCGGGAGTTGGGGAGACTGTTGAAGATTATCAGAGTGAGGTCAGAAATGAAAATCGCAAGTTTAAATGCTGTGATCAATTCAGCTAGCTTTGATCATGTTGTCCTGGCTGTAAAAGAGCTAGCAGATTTTGATGAGGACACACATCAGTTCAAAAAAGGCAATCTCGCAATGCGCATAGGCCATGCTTTGAAAAAGTGTTCACAGATCAAACAGTCACAGGCATCCAAACAGCTTGGACAGGGTTCAGACGACAGGTGGCGACAGGAGCTCTCTGAGGCGCAGCGGTTTGACTCTGTCTTCAACGGGGACTGGTATGATTGTGTGTCCGCTACAGCAGCCCAGTCGGTCGGGAAAATGACCATGAACAAACCCAAGCTGATCCCATCATGTGAAGATGTGAGGAAGGTCCAACAGCTTCTTGAGACAAGGATGGTTTCGGAAGATTATCCGACAGTGGTTAAAGCAACTCTTTGTGCTGTATCACTTTTCAACCGAAAACGAGGGGGAGAAGTTCAGAGAATGAAGGTGTCAGACTTCCAGAATGCTAAGATTGGATCGATCACCAATCAAGATATCTTGAAAGGTCTCACAGAGGTTGAGAAGAAAATGGTGAATCATTTTCAGCGAGTGGAAATCAGAGGCAAGTTTAATAGGAGTGTTCCCGTTTTGCTGACGAAGAAGATGATGACAACTGTGGACAGAATCCTTCAAATGAGGCAATCGGTGCCAGCTCTCGCTGATTCCCAGTACATCTTTGCCACACCTTCTGGTCAGAGGCCTTACAGAGGCCATGATGTTCTGAAGGCCCATGCCCTAGAAGCAGGGGTGTCATACCCAGCCATGTTCACATTTACTCAGTTGCGGAAACAGGTTGCAACTTTGGCTCAGTCAATGGCCATCTCGGAGTTAGACCAGGATCAGCTGGCAGATTTCCTTGGCCATGATATTCGGATACATCGCCATATCTACCGCCAACCTCAAGACGTCCTTCAAAAGGCAAAAGTGGCAAAGATTCTTCTGTCAGTTAACAATGGGATGACAGATTTTGAGAGTTGCATTAGAGCTGAGCTGGGCGATGATGAAGAGATTGACTTTGACAATGAAGACGCATCAGAAACTGGCAGAGAGGTCTCGGGGGGAACAGCACCTGTGAATGAAGCAAGTAGCAAGTCAGCAACACAGGAATCGATGAGCATGACGGAGAAAAGACGTCCAGAGCCTGATGACAATCTAGATAGTTTTGATGATGACAGTACTGCGTCAGCTCCTGTTCGAAAGAAAGCTAGATTTACAAGAAAACCATGGGGGGAAGCTGAAGAGAAAGCTGTTCAAACTCGTTTCAAGACACACCTCGTCATGAACAAACTTCCTGGAAAGGCCGAGATACAGTATGCAATGGCGCTGGAACCTGCACTTAGACATAGGCGCTGGACAAACATTAAGGATTACGTCCGCAATAGACTGAAAAAGTTACAAAAGAAATGAATTGAGCCGCCACTCGCAGCATTTTCGATTTCATACAGATTTATTACATCAGTGTTATTATTGGGGTGGTTTCAGCATGTATAGCCTGCTTTTTTTTTTTTTCTTTTTTTTTTTTTTTTTTTATCTGATGGACGCCTGGATCATTTGTGACCCTCTCTCTCACAAAATCAGTCTTAAGAACTCGCATTTTGGATGTTTTGACATATATGCATTTATGAAAACTACAGTGTTTGCTGATTACTGTGATATATGACTGTATGCTGTAGTGCAAAAATTGTAAAAGCTGTTCTTAAGTGTTTAAAGTTGTTAAAGCCTCCGGCGGCCATTTTGAGAAAACAGCCTGTGAAGTTTCTGTGTGCAGCATAATTGGGGCCAAGGGCAGACTTTTAAAATCATTTTTTACCTATTTAATGGCATTTTTCATGATAAAGATTTTAACCATACGATACTTTGGTGTATGTAGAATACATTTCTCCCAAAAAGTGAAAATGCCCCAGATTGACCCCCCCCCCCCCCCCCCCACCACATATTATTGCGTGTAGTGCTGATTGGCTCGCTGCGAGTTAAGACTGGTTTCGTGAGAAAGGGTCACATTTTGTATACTGTATAACCTTTGGATTTTCAAAACGAAACAGCCGGCTGGGGACAAAAGACAATATAATAAGATAAGAAAACCATTGACAATGTAAAAATTGATTACAAGAGTGTTATTGGGGAGGGGGGGGGGGGGGTGGATCATTTTGTAATATACTGCATGCCATTTTAAAAACTCTGCAAATGAAAGAATCAGAGCATGGAATTTTCCTCTTTTTGGCGGATTTCCGCTTAAATGAAGCTGCCATTCCGCCGAATTTCCGCCGAAAACAAAATCGTAAAGTCACTATTCCAATACCGTGTTTCGTGATCTTTATGTGGCGGATATCCCCAAATCGCGTATTGAAAATTGAGCGAGGCGTTAGCTTTAGCTCGCACAGGTCACTTCCGGTCTTCAGTGGAGTCGTAGTCTGGTCAAAATACGGCGAAGAGAAAATACTTAAACGCGGAGACAGAATAGACGTCGGACGATTCTGGAGCCAAGAATATTTGGAGATGGACTTGGCTCGAGAAAAGCGTAAACGACGAGCTCCGCGCTCAGTGTATTCGCAAGTTAGCGGCCTGTGGGCAGGCGTATTGCCGCGAACTGCGCAGAGTTGATATTAACTACGCGGCCGCGTAGCACTTGATGCTCACGTGTCTACAGCGAAACACAAGAAAGCTAAAAGCAGTGCCATTGGAAATATTACTCATGATGGTGAATAAATTTATTACAATGTATTTTTTCCCAGTAAAGTTTGATGAAATTATGTTGAAAAATCTATATAACCTTTCTCCAGCTCAGTGACCATGGTACATAGTATTAAATAAGAGATAAAAGGAATCCATACTTACAGCTGATTAAGCAGAGATTATTAAAGAAAGTATATATATTATATAATTAAACTCAAATTTAAAAAAAATGGAAAGACATTCAGATGTATTTTGAATAAGCATTTGGATATAAATATTCTGTTGAATACTTTGTTTTAGTATAACTTTTAAACCTTTGACACAAAAAATAAAAAGTGCACCCCAAAAATAAGAAAAAAAAGCAAGATTTTTAGGTGGTTAAACTGCTCAGTTTCTCTCTAAAATGCACCAGATTGCACAAATTTTAATGTAAATTTTCAAAAAATTTTCCGGGGGGGCATGCCCCCGGACCCCCCTAGTGAAAAGGGGTTTTCCTCTTTTTTTAGTACGAGTAATTCCATGCTCTGAAGAATGGTTGGTTGTACTGCCATACCATTTTGCAAATGAAAGAATGGCTGGTTGTTTGTTGGAGACGAAAGACGTTAAATAAAGGCTGAAGTTTCAAGTGATTTCTTATGTTGTCAGTTAGTTAATTAATGTCAGTGTTCTGTTCTGTCATTTTAACTCGTTCTACCCCAAGATCGGAATCCCCAAATGTTGACGTCGTCTTCAGAAGACTGCGTTGCAGTGCAGGACACAGATCCACCATGATAGTTCAAGGGTGATGCCAGAATAGCTTGGCGCCCATAGGCGCCAAGCTATTCTGGCATCACCCTTGAACTATCATGGTGGATCTTTATTTTGCTGTGGTGTGTCTGGGGTAGAATAAGTTGAGCCCAATGTTGAA
The DNA here is from genome assembly GCA_036245525.1 of Semisulcospira habei. Lineage (NCBI taxonomy): Eukaryota > Metazoa > Mollusca > Gastropoda > Semisulcospiridae > Semisulcospira > Semisulcospira habei. The sequence continues at coordinate 52,622,325 of BTPG01000002.1, read as the reverse complement.
GTCGTCTTGAGAAGACTGCGTTGCAGTGCAGGACACGGATCCACCATGATGGTTCAAGGGTGATGCCAGAATAGCTTGGCGCCCATAGGCACCAAGCTATTCTGGCATCACCCTTGAACTATCATGGTGGATCTTTATTTTGCTGTGGTGTGTCTGGGGTAGAATAAGTTAAGCCCAAATGTTGAAGTCGTCTTCAGAAACTGCGTTGCAGTGCAGGACACAGATCCACCACGATAGTTCAAGGGTGATGCTAGAATAGCTTGGTGCCCATAGGCGCCAAGCTATTCTGGCATCACCCTTGAACTATCGTGGTGGATCTTAAATTTTGCTGGGGTAGAATAAGTTAAGTGTTCGTTTCTTCGTCTGGGTCTTTTTCTATCTTTGATATTTTTCCACACTTTTTGACCCGCATCATAGTCATACTGAGGCTAAATAGCTTCAAATCTGTTCACTGCCATAATTCTATGCAAGCTACATTACAGTACTTACAGATGAGGACATAGACCAATGGCTTTAGTTCAAGGGTGGTGCCACAATAGCTTGGCGCCTAGAGGCACCAAGCTATTCTGGCACTAACCCTTGGACTATTTCAGTTACACTAGTTGCACACACTGGTGTATTCCGAATGATAAGGGTTAATATTCAAAATGCTCTGTTGCTGTTTGTCTGAAACTCCAGAGTACCCCAAAACGCACAAAAAAC
>BTPG01000002.1:52604492-52620816 GCA_036245525.1 Semisulcospira habei | reverse complement strand
TTAATTTCCAGAATACATTATGTTGATTCTCACATCAATGCCATGATAAACTGTTTTGCTTCAAAAGGACAAAACGCAGCAATGTTTAAACGATTTCCTCTGTAAAAATCATAATCGAAAGGTTTCGGGCCAGTGTTTATTGAATTTTGCACCATACTATGTAAAGAATGTTAAAGCACACATACACATTTAAGTTGGGAAAAAAAAATTAATGTGAAAAAGAAGTATTCCATGAACTTGACCTTATTACAGACGCCTACTGTTGTGAAGACACCCATTTTGACTGTAATGCCAGTTTCATTTGTGTGAGAGAGACACCCACCCACTTTATTGGCAGAAACCCATTTTTTCGGCATCTAGTGGCTCTGTTTCTAGAAAATGTCTATTTTATTTTAAGTTATAGAGCTTAGTTATAATGTGAGTTCTAAACATTCGCATCAATTCCAGAGCCCTAGAATAAATAGAAATATGGGAACCCATTTTCACATGAAATGCTAGGTAACCCACTCTGATGGTTGCGTCTCCCTGTGTGTGTGTGTGTGTGTGTGTACAGGTGGTGGACGTAAATCAACAGGAGCGGAGCTGGCCAGAGTGCTGAAGGTGGGGGACCGGGTCACACGGGGACAGGGGTGGGGCAGCTGGCGCGGTGATCAGGTATTGTTTGTTACTTGTCTTGAGTCATCCGGATAGTGAGTGTGTGTGTGTGTGTGTGTGTGTGTGTGTGTGTGTGTGTGTGTGTGTGCGTGTGTGTTTGTGTGTGTGTGTATTCGTATATTTGTTTTTGTTTGTGTGCATGCGTGCGTGCATGTGTTTGTGCATGCGTGTGTCTATGCATGCGTGTGTGTGTATGTTCATATTTGTCCGAGTTTATGTTTATGTATCGCGTTGCTGACGACATCATTGTTGTTATCGTGGCGTGACGTCATCCTTGATGTAGCCAGTAATGCCCAGTGTTGACTGTGTACAGGACGGGAGAGGACCCGGCACAGTGACAGCCATCCCGTCAAGAATCATGAGAGACGCGGACGGTGATCCTACAGGTTGGGTAGACGTGCAGTGGGATAATAGACGTGAAGACGCGTACTGTATAGGTTATGGTGGCCGTTACGAGCTGAAGCTGGCGTGACGTCATCACCCTGCAGCGTGAACTTTGACATCCTTTGTACTGTACATACAGCCACACCAAACGAGTACTGTCACCTGCACGATGTGGATTTCACTCACAAGTTAGTTAGTTAGTTAGTTAGTGCGATTTAACGCCGAGCAGGCTACTAAGGCCATATGTCGGCGGGATTTCATTGACAAACCGCCAACAGTCACGTGGTTAACCTTTTGGCTGTCGGTAGCGCTTTTTGTCGCTATGATTCCTGCAGGACGTCAGGGTGTTGTTATTCCTGCAGGATGTCAGGGTGTTGTTATTCCTGCAGGACGTCAGGGTGTTGTTATTCCTGCAGGACGTCAGGGTGTTGTTATTCCTGCAGGATGTCAGGATGTTGTTATTCCTGCAGGACGTCAGGGTGTTGTTATTCCTGCAGGACGTCAGGGTGTTGTTATTCCTGCAGGATGTCAGGATGTTGTTATTCCTGCAGGACGTCAGGATGTTATTTTATTCCTGCAGGACGTCAAAGTGTAGTGTTGTTATTCCTGCAGGATGTCAGTGTGTTGTTATTTCTGCAGGATGTCAGAGTGTTGTTTTTCCTGCGGGATGTCAGAGTGTTGTTATTCCTGCAGAACGTCAGAATGTTGTTTTTCCTGCAGGATGTCAGAGTGTTGTTATTCCTGCAGGATGTCAGGATGTTGTTATTTCTGCAGGACGTCAGGATGTTGTTATACCTGCAGGATGTCAGGATGTTGTTATTCCTGCAGGATGTCAGGATGTTGTTATTCCTGCAGGATGTCAGGATGTTGTTATTTCTGCGGACGTCAGGATGTTGTTATTCCTGCAGAACGTCAAAGTGTTCTTATTCCTGCAGGATGTCAGAATGTTGTTATTTCTGCAGGATATCAGAGTGTTGTTATTCCTGCAGGACGTCAGAATGTTGTTTTTCCTGCAGGATGTCAGAGTGTTGTTAATCCTGCAAGACGTCAAGGTGTTGTTAATCCTGCAGGATGTCAGGGTGTTGTTATTCCTGCAGGACGTCAGAGTGCTGTTAATCCTGCAGGACGTCAGAGTGTTGTTATTCCTGCATGATGTCAGGGTGTTGTTAATCCTGCAGAAATCATCGCGACAAAACTCGCTACCGACAGCCAAAGGGTTAATATGAGTTCCTTGCCTGTGAATTTGGACCTTACGGCTCTAGGTCACGTGACGGCTCTCGGTCATAAGGTCCAAAATCACAGAGCAGCACACATACGTACACAACTTGAGTCAGTTTGTTCCCTTTAGTATTGAGACTGTGTATTTGCTTGAGTTTGATGTTTGTCGTTGGTTCAAGTGGATTGTTGACTAACGGCGCTACTGTGTTAGTCTTTACAGAGGACACTAAATACCCGTAATAAGGGGTGTAGGGGGCTCTGGATAGAGGTAGTACCTTTGCTGTTCGGCAGCTGCGTCCTACATAGGATGGACGGGCATCACTGGTCCTCATCCATCTCCTTAATCTCTCACGTGCTGGCTCCAAGCGCCACACCCTGGCAAACCACCTCAGCTGGTGGGCTAAACCACGTGAGGGGGTGGTGTTCACATTGCACCACTAGGCGGATGAGCTGTTTCTGACAGCCAACGGCTAGAGGACGGAGGAGATCAGGTTGGATCCAACGGCCAAATGTGGGGGAGTAAACCCTTCAAATCAGGAGTGGAGCCCCGAAGGCAGACAGCTGCCTGTATTCACGCACTGTTCTGGCAGCTCCTGCAGCCAAACTGGTGCCAAACGTACTGCTTTGCATTCCTTTGGATACATCAGCGAGGCCGAGAGGGGGATCTTGACGACTGGGCATCCCAGGATCTCCATACACTTCGCCCAGGCTTGCGCACTGGAGAGGTCACTCCAGTGACTGACCCAGCAAGCGCATACTCCCATTGTCTTTCGAGACAGGATGCCGAAAAATACCCGTGAGTATTATGCAGTATACACTCTACTTCGCTTATAACGAGGATGGATAGAACTAAAATCGGATATATCCAAAAAAAATCAGAGTTTCCGATAGCAGTCGTTCTTTGTAAATGACATCGCTTATAACAAACTTCGAATATAACAAGAAAAAAAAGTGTATCTTCTAGCGATGTGCCGTGGTTATTTTGTAATTATACATGTCTCTTGGCTTGACTTCGCGAACGAAGATTCTATATGGCTTGCCCACGTCGTCTGCAGGCATTTTCGTGGCTGCGGAGGCCAATCCGGGACAGGCAGGTTCGACCGCAGTGGCTGCAGGGGAAGGTCTGGTCAGGGTTCTGAGTTACGACAACTCTGTTTTTTCTTCTGAGCCGCTTGTCCTTAAGGTTAGCTCTGCGAGAGTCCTCAAAGGAGACGGCTGCCTTGTGAATGGTGGAGCGCCAGGTGTCACGGTCCGCAGCAAGCGAAGACCACTGGCGGTGGTCGATTTGGCAGGCACTAAGTGACTTCTTGAGACCGTCTTTGTATCTCTTCTTTGGTGCCCCTCTGCCTCGGTGTCCAGTGGCGAGCTCGCCAAGATCACTCTGTTCGGCGAATTATACATGTAGTGCGGTATTTATTAACATTCAAATTTGTGTGCTTATATATATATATTTTAAAATCAACGCTCGTCCCCCCCCCCCTACCCCCCCCCCCCCCCACACACACACACACACACACACACACAAACACACACCAACGCCCGTGCAAACATGTTATTGTTGTGTATAATCTGGTAACTCAATTGAAATCACTTTATTCTTGTTTGTCTTCTTCATAGAAACACAAAATGTCCCGTTCACTTGACCAGACAAACCTATCCATGCTTCATCAACTCACTTTGCTGCACGGTTTGATTATGATTAATTAACCAGTTGAAAAAATCTAACGGCACCCAACTGCAAGAGGTATAGATCCTCATGAGCCCCCGCAGTTGCGGGGGCTCATGAGGATCTATGCCTCTTGTGACAACTCTTTGAATCCATGTTTCTAGGACAGCTAAGACACTGTGGTGTTGATTGACAGAAGACTGGAGAAACACAGTGTGCGTCAGCTGGCACAGAGCGGGTTAATGCAGCTTTACGTCGTGCAAGCAAACAAAGGCGATACATACTGCATTCTACATCGGTCAGATAATGTTTGTGTTGATCTATGTTTAGGGGCCTTGAAGCCACAGTTCGCAAGGTCCAAAATTACAGACCGGAACATACACGTATATATCGTAGGTCTGTTTCCACTTCGTTTTCATGTTCCGTCCGTGCTTGTGCTATGTTTGTGTTCATGTGTATTGATTGCTTGTTATATATTTTTTGGGTTACATAAGTATTGTATGCTTATTCCGCTCTTTTTTTCGTGTGCTTGTTCTATCTTTGTTCCCATTTCATGTTCCTTGTGCTGTAATTCTATTTTTCTTTCAAATTGAATGTTATCCAGTAATCAGACTTGCTACGTATGTTTTGTTTTGATGCACACTTCGCGAATAAAGAATATAGCGCACAGTCCATAGTTCCGATTTCAAACAACTGTGTTTTCTGGTCTGTAGAACTGCTTGTTGTCAGTGTGACTCTCTCTCCCTCTGTCATTGTGTGTGTGAGTGTGTGTGTGTATGTGTGTGTGTGTGTGTGTGTGTGTGTGTGTGTGTGTGTGTGTGTGTGTGTGTGTGTGTGTGTGTGTGTGTGTGTGTGTTGTGTGTGCGCGCGTGCTTGTTTTCAAAAGACTGCCGTATGTAATACTTGCAGCTCTTTCACTCTGACAGCCAGTAAGCTGCTTACACTCCACAACTGTCCGCGTAGATATACAAAGGCATCGGCAGACTCGTCGAATTTGAGCTCTAGGGTAGTGCATAATAAATTTAGCAACTGTCCGCCATGAAATCTCAAGGATAGTGCCTAATAATCTTGTCCAATCTCAAACCCCGAAGTCTCAAGCGTCGTGCCTTGACCTTGACTGGATGCAACATTGTGTTTTTGAAAGAAGACCAAATAATCAAATCAGTCCGGGTAATGTGGACAGGAATATTAGCAAGAGGCATAGATCCTCATGAGCCCCCGCAACTGCGGGGGCTCATGAGGATCTATGCCTCCTGCAGTTGAATCGTGTTGAGTTACTCTCAGCAGAGAAGGAGTTAACAAGCAGGGCGACTCTCAAACAGAAACCTCCATGGTCGCGCCTTAACCCATATAATCCCAAGGCCGCATTTCCCAAAGTCTGGGGCGTCACTTAGCGACTATGTACCAGTTGCAGGAGATGGGTCGACCATGATAATTCAAGGGTAATGCAAGATGAGGTTTGCGCCTAATGGCGAAAAGCTGATCTGGCACTACCCTTGAATTATCATGGTCGATCCACCTCCTGCTGTAGTGCGTCAGGGCTAAATGAGTTGTCTGTTGTTGTTTTTTTTTAAAAAGCTTGGTGACTCTCAAACCATAAATTCTCTATGGTCGTGCCTTAATAAACATGGTGACTCTCAAACTGTAATATCTCTATGGTTGTGCCTTAATAAGCTTGGCGACTCTCAAATCATGATGTGTCTATGGTTGTGCCTTAATAAGCTTGGCGACTCTCAAATCATGATGTGTCTATGGTTGTGCCTTAATAAGCTTGGCGACTCTCAAATCATGATATGTCTATGGTCGTGCCTTAATAAGCTTGGCGACTCTCAAATCATGATATCTCTATGGTCGTGCCTTAATAATCTTGGCGACTCTCACACCATGGGATCTAATAAGCAGTGATTTAACCCCTTCACAGCCGAGAAAAAGCGAACACTATCCAACTGCAAGAGACATGAATCTGCGTCCACTGGCTGTGAAGGGGTTAATAATCTTGGCAACTCTCAAACCGTGAAACCTCAAGGATAGTGTCGGATTAGCTCGGTGAGTGTCCAGGTTTTAAGCTAATCTGGCACTACTCTTGAGGTTTCGTGTTTGCCCCGTGTCCCAGAGTTTTCACAGCAGTAAAGGAAGGAGTCGTGTATACATACCCACGCTGTCAGCCAGGGCCGTGTTCAGTCAACGCCAACGATAGCAAGATACCTGACACCTCTCCGCCGTCTGCCTTACAACTCACATTAAAGCCACATTGTACAGGCAATGAACGGTTAATGATAAGGTATGCGTTAACTCGTTCGAGACGTGCCGCCTCCGGATACGCGGCTTATGCCGCGTATCCGGAGGCGGCACGTCTTGAATAAATCAAACTATTAAAATTTATCCTGCTTTGCCACCACGAAGGTGATTTCAAAGGCAGGGCTCCCAGAAGGGTACGTACAAAGTTTGACCCCATCGTGATTCGAACCCAGGATTTTAAGTTGGACAGTCGGAAGCTCTACCACTTGAGCCACCCGGATCCCAGTAAAGTGTTAATGGTTCGCAATACATTCACGTGTATCCGCTGGCAACATGTGTTCGGGCTTTTTGTGTTAATGGTGCACAAAGGCCTAACTTGACTGGTGTTTAATGAGGAAGTATGAGCGTGGTAAAATACAAGAGTTGTGTGATCTCCTTCTCTGTAGCTCAATGTGACAGTCCTCAGTTGCGCCAAAGGGCAGTAGCCACGCCTCTCTGACGTGTGCCTAGACTGGTCTGATCGGGCATAATGTTCTGGTCGGGTGTACGATGGATCTATCGTCCCCCCTTTCGAGTCTGACCAGCGTCCTCTGCCTTTCTCCACACCCTTGTCCTGCAGGCTGTAGGCTGGCCCAGCTGTTTCTGGAAACACGTTCTCAGCTTCCTGACCCCTTGGGCCGTCGGTAGCGCATTTTTTGTCGCCGTGATTCCTGCAGGACACAAACCGCTACCCACAACCCAAGGGTTAACTCATTCGCGGCCAGCCGCATCCGGATGCGCGGCTTATGCCGCGCATCCGGATGAGGCTGGTCGAGAATGAGTTAAATCACCAAGCCGTCGTTAATTCTGGCTTCCTAATCTTTTCACCCCTTCATTGCCCAGAACGAAAAGCGGGCACCAGCCCACTGCAAGAAACATAGATCCTCATGAGCCCTCGCAGTTGCGGGGGCTCATGAGGATCGATGTCTCTTGCTGACACTACTTTGAGTCCGTGTACCGTGGACGGCTGAGAGGCTGTATAAGAAAACCTGTCATTGTGCTGCCTGCCGGGCGCCTTCTTTTCCTCGTGGAGTGAGTTACTCTTGCTGTGACCAACACTCGCTGTCGACAGACGGAGGATCTCTGGTGCCTTGCCGTCTTCTCTGTAGCTGGCAAAGTGCTGGTGTCCCGTCACGCTTATACAGGACATGTAAGGAAAACCTATCACTGTGCTCTCAGCCGGGCGCCTTTGGCGGAAGTTAACTTTTGGTGTCCGAGTTAGTTGCCTAGCCCTGGAAACACTACACATGCGCCTGATAAAGCATCTATGGTGGCCTGTCTCCTCAGGGTGTGCATTGTACTTTCTCCGGAATAGCTATAACGCTTATAGTCATTGCCGTGCTGACAGCCTAGAGCTGTAAGGTCCAAACTCACAGACCAGCACTCATTTCATAGCGAGGGGTGTTAGCTCCCCTTACGTGTGAGAAAAGTGTAAGTGATGTAACAATTGATCAGTCTGTCAATAACTGAACTAACCAACCAACCAAACAAACAATCCATAAATGACTGTGAGATCGTCAGGCTGACGTCCACTTAGATGGACCAAGCGCGGCTGTGTGAAGATCAACTGGGGCTGACGTCGCCACAACGACCTTTTGCCATGAGCACACCGCGAAAAAAATTAACATATGAGTACACACGTCTGATAATTAACATAACTGAATAGTGGACTGATAGCAGTGCATTCCGCTTGCACTCTGTGGTGCAGACAGTGCAGCTGTACTCTCCAAACAGCGTAGACCCAGTGTGTATTGACAGTTCGATCCACGTCTCCAAGGCAGCTGATGCCCGGCCCGGGTGACGAACCAGACCGAGCGTAACACAGCAATGGCTGATCAGTTACCTCGGGGGGAGGGGGGTGGGGGGGATGGGTGGATCCAACGTTTTGTTTGGGACCTTTTAATTCATCCTGACACAAAAGGCCTCCCCAACGCTAGACCTTCAGCCGAAAAATCAAAACTCACCAAACAATCAACAGGAAGGAGGTGGAGGGATGGGGAGGGGGAGGTGGAGGTTCCACCCACCCTCAAAACGGACTTTGTTATAACAGTTTAAAGAATGTTTGTTTGTTTTTGTTGTTGTTGTTTGTTTTGTTGGTTTTTTTGTTTTGTTTTGTTTTGTTGTTGTTGTTTTTTTTTTTGGGGGGGCGGTTGTTTGTTTTTTTTTTTATTTTATTTTTTACTTTATTTTTTTTTTTTTTTTTGGGGGGGTCCTGAACCCCTGCCGCCCCCCCCCCCCCCCAAGATCTGCCCCTGCACAAACTGCAGTCTGGACAAGATCGAAGCGCGATTACAAATGCTGGCTTTGGCTGTGCTCTGTACGCACCACACAATATCCTGCAATACACGGGCAGGGAGCCTGTCACAAGTTAACTTCCTTTTCCTAGAGTAGAAGGTGCAGCGCTGTCTGTTACCTGTGATGAAAGATATCGCTTCTTTGTTGTGACACAGTATACCTGTAATATTGGAGATCATTCTATATTTAGGGACTGCTCTAAAGGTAAGCTTGTCACAGTTGACCATACTTGCAAAAATGTGCATGGCGAAAATCTTTGAAAACGTTTGTGTACAAAGTGGTACACACTTGTGGTTTTAATTTCATGTTCCAGTCCAACATAACACTGTCATTTTGTGGAACAGCTAGAATCGGCAAGAGACATATTATTGTTACACGAGTCCGAGCTGGATAAGCAAGTGTTAACTGTCACGTGTATAGTCTGTACTGACGACATGCATAGTTCTACTGTGGTACGCGTATCAGATAATGTAGAAGATTTATCGTGATAGTGATCACGTGTATAGTCTGTACTGACGACATGCATAGTTCTACTGTGGTACGCGTATCAGATAATGTAAAAGTATTATCGTGATAGTGACCGTGGGTAGTGTCACTAGGTCTCTCAATCTGCCTGTTAGGCTGTATGCATACATTATCTTCCGTTTTATTCCAGGTAATCCGGTCGAAATCGATTCTCCTGTTTTGTAGAGCTGACGTGGTTGTGTGGCGATTGTGTGTAGCTATTGACAACGCAGGATGCAACAGACAGTGCATTCGATCTGCCCGACAACTGGCACAATATTCGCCAACGCCAGGCCAGAATCAACTGTCCCTTACTGGGGCGGATGTGGGGGTGGGGGTGGGTGGGTGGGTGGGATTCCAGGAGAGACCCAACATTCTTTAAAATTCTATAACAAAGCGTGGGGTGTTTGTTTAATATTTCGCTTTGTTTTATATTTTGGCGAGTGGGGACAGTCCTAAGACACACGCGCCTCCCCCAACCACCCACCTCCACCCCCACCCCCACCCCCGAAAGCAAGGTCTAGCGTCGGGGAGGACTTTTGTATCAGGTTGAAGGTCCCAAACAAAAAGCTGGACCCCCCCCCCCCCTCCACACACACACACACACACACACACACACACACACACACACACACACACACACTCTCGTGGTAACTGATCCGCCCCTGCCTTATATTTTACTCGCATGCGGTTTACCGTGGTATCGTACATTACAGTGCAAGTGATTATGATACACTGTGTGATGATGCAGGTGATTATGATACACTGTGTGATGATGCAGGTGATTATGATACACTGTTTGATGATGCAGGTGATTATAATACACTGTGTGATGATGCAGGTGATTATGATACACTGTTTGATGATGCAGGTGATTATGATACACTGTGTGATGATGCAGGTGATTATAATACACTGTTTGATGATGCAGGTGATTATGATACACTGTTTGATGATGCAGGTGATTATGATACACTGTTTGATGATGCAGGTGATTATGATACACTGTGTGATGATGCAGGTGATTATGATACACTATGTGATGATGCAAGTGATTATGATACACTGTTTGATGATGCAGGTGATTATGATACACTGTTTGATGATGCAGGTGATTATAATACACTGTGTGATGATGCAGGTGATTATGATACACTGTTTGATGATGCAAGTGATTATGATACACTGTTTGATGATGCAGGTGATTATGATACACTGTGTGATGATGCAGGTGATTATGATACACTATGTGATGATGCAGGTGATTATGATACACTGTGTGATGATGCAGGTGATTATGATACACTGTGTGATGATGCAGGTGATTATGATACACTATGTGAGGATGCAGGTGATTATGATACACTGTGTGATGATGCAGGTGATTATGATACACTGTTTGATGATAAAAGTGATTATGGCACACTCTTTCATGTCAGGTGATTATGATGCACTGTTTAATGATGCAGGTGATAATAATAATAATAATAATAATAATAATAATAATAATAATGTACATTTATACAGCGCGGCTTAACCTCCAAATTAATGATGCTGTAATCGCTTTATGAGATCAACAATCACAACAACAAAAAGTACAAGAAAGTAAAATCTACAATAAATGTTACAACTAAAGTGACACATATCAAAAGCTCAAATACATACATACACAAACACCGTTACAAGAACAGTTACTGCCAAAGATTGCTAATGCACTGAGGATGCGTCCTAACCATACGCATAATAAAAGAAAAAAGAATAGGTCTTGAGCTGCGATTTGAAAGCAGACAGAGTTGGAGAATGTCTGACATGGGCTGGGAGGTATTTCCATTTGACTGGACCGAAAATTAAAAAAAAAAAAAAAAAAAAAAACTCACGCTGGCCCTGGCTAGACTTCTTTCGCCTAGAAACCTTAAAATACGCGTGTCTGATGCTGAACGGAGGGATCTTGAAGGCGTGTAAATATGAACCAGGTCAGACAAATATGATACACTGTTTGATGCTGTAACCGCTTCATTATCTGTCATTATACATATGCAAAAACCCCTTAAGTTAGTCCAGGGGAAAGTGGAAGGATGTCCATCTGCAAGAGATATAAACCCTCATGAGCCCCCGCATTCGCGGGGCCTCATGAGGATTTATGTCTCTTGTTAGTCCTGTGTTTTTAACCCTATATTCGGTCCCCATTACATCTGTTTCACCAGGCGAATGTCCGTCAGTGTGCACTGTGGCTTCAGACGCGCATATCGCGTCTGCTGGCAGCGAAGGTGTTAAGGGGACAAAATGTTTTATCTTCATTTGCTGACCGATCTCTGCTGACACCGTGCTAGACCAAGGCTGCCCGAAGTATTGCAGCTTGCTTGTCAGTGTGTATGCACCGCTCTGCAGGGCGTGTTGAAACGTGTAGAGTGGGGAAGATCATGTTCCGTGTGTTGTGCCGTGTGTCAAGGTCACTCACATGGAGTGTCAATGCCATATAACACTGATGTACTGTGTACGCTTTCTGCCCTTACAAATGGCGGTTTTGTTTTCTGTATTCAGCCGGTAAACGGACATGGCAACAGCAACTCCTGACTGATGTGGATTTGGAATGTCCAGTGTGCCACGAAGAGTTCAAACAGACTATGTTGTGGAACAGCTGGAACCTCTATGAGTCAGCAAGACACACAGATTCTCATGAGCCTAGTTGTAGGAAGATGAAACTATATCGGCTGTGCGCTATATATTTTTTATTTGTGAAGCGTGTATCAAACCAGACGTAGCAAATCCGATTACTGGATAACACTCAACTTGAAAACAAGAAAGGCAAAGCCCTTATGGCTCACGTGTATGACCCATGCACATGTATGAGACCTTTGTGACAATAAATTTAAACTCCAATCACTCTCACACACCCCACCCCACACCCCCATTTTCCCGGCTACACTCTCTCCTTTCCACCGGTGCGCCCCTGTTCTGACATCATCGCCCTTCTCGGCCTATTAATGGCTGACCAGAGTTCCGAACCTTGGGCGAGGATTGGTCAGAGCAGCGCGCACCACTCCTGCTCTGCATCCACCCACACGCTCTCACTATCACAATTCAATCTCACGCTCAACTCCACACTACTTCCTCACGCTGATACACTGAACCAACACTTTTTTGTCAGTTGGGCAAAATAACGGAGGCGTTTTATTCCCGTAACTCTCACTTGTCAAACATGTAAGACAACATCTAACCCAACCAATAGGTTTACTGGTTGTTTCCTTTCTAAACCTCACGAGAAAACGCCAGTTTTTCAGTCCCTTCTATTTATAGAAGGGACTTTATAGGACGGGTCGCGGTGGGGCGAATTTAATAGCATGTCCATGATGTCAAAGGCAGGCAGGCCTAAACCTCTAACAATTGAACTAACAAGATAAAAATTACGTCATGTTTAGTTACGCTAACCTGGCTGCTGAACGTGCATTTGGCGCGAAGCGCCGTATGTGCGTATGTATGTGTGTGCGTATGTATGTAAACAAGAGAATCTCCGATATTGCTGTATGACACACAAGCTTGAAACTTGGCGAAATACGTTCTTAAGTGGATGGCTAAGAGAGCCTCCGAGCATATTGTAATTGAATGTCTCATTGAAGATATAAACAACCGTTTTCAGGAAGTCGGTTGACCCAGATTAGAGTCCGTAATTTTTGTCATATTTACTTGAACTTTTGCATATAGCTCGTTTGTAGAAAGACATTAGACGAGTTCGACAGCCAGCTTTGTATCCTTTTAACTTTTTTAGAAAAAAAATCTTTTCAGAAAAGAATTAAAACACTAAAAAAAAAAAAACTTTACTTCTAGAGAAAGTCGGACAGTGGCGGTGACGTAAAAGAGGCAACTCCGTCACCACGCAGACACTGACATAAATATGACGTAATTTTCTCTCGCGCACTCGGCTCTCTCTCTCTCTCTCTCTCTCTCTCTCTCTCTCTCTCTCTCTCTCTCTCTCTCTCTCTCTCTCTCTCTCTCTCTCTTTCTCACTCTCTCTCTCTCTTTCTCTCTCCCTCCCCCCCCTCTCTCTCTCTCTCTCTCTCTCTCTCTCTCTCTCTCTCTCTCTCTCTCTCTCTCTCTCTCTCTCTCTCTCTCTCTCTCTCAAAACAACTATCGGCCGATTTCATTATTACCAGTTCTATCAAAGCCGATTGAAAGGCATGTCCACAAACACCTGCTTGCCTATTTAGTAAACCGCAAGCTCCTCCACCCCTTTCAATCCGGATTTCGCCCACAGCACTCGTGCCACACTACACTCATGCGCCTCGTTGACGCATTTCTCCAGGGTATGAACAAATCCCAGATAACAGGTATCGTTTACTTAGACATTAAAAAGGCCTTTGACCTAATCGATCACATCACTCTAATGACAAAGATTCAGAAATACTTGAATAGTACAGAAGTAGTTGCATTTTTTAGATCATACCTAACTGATCCTAAACACACAAGCTTGAAACTTGGCGAAATACGTTCTTAAATGGATGGCTAAGAGAGCCTCCGAGCATATTGTAATTGAATGTCTCATTGAAGATATAAACAACCGTTTTGAGGAAGTCGGTTGACCCAGAATGGATCATACTCTTCTCTAAAAGATATAAATTATGGAGTTCCCCAAGGATCCGTGCTTGGTCCCTTATTATTTTACCTATTCGTCACTAACCTGCCTCTTCATTTAACTTGCAAGCACGTAGAATGTGATCATTTTGCTGATGACACTTCCATTCAAATGACTAACAAAGATATACAAGTAATTTCTGCCAACTTGCAGCACAGTCTTGATGAGGTGTCTGAATGGTGTCACAGGAATTCTATGATTGTTCATCAAATTAAAACCAAATCTATGTTAATTGCCACTCGTCAAAAACAGCAGTTAGCACCGCCTACTAGGAATTACAATTGACAGTCAGCTTAAGTGTAAGGCTCATACGGACACTTTATGCAGAACTGTGGCCAACAAAAATCTTTTCATGTTGTCCAAACTGAAATATTACACCGACTCGGACACGCGCAAACTATTATACAATGCTCGATACGTCCTCATATTGATTACGCGTCAACGGTGTGGGATGGATGCAGTGAAGTCCACTTGAAGAGACTCAACTCATTACACAGAAGGGCAGCAAAGTTAATCCTTCCTGACCCACGACTCACAACAGCAGGTGGCACACACATGGTCCAGCTGGCAGCGTGCGCCGTAGGTGCAGTAACCTCTATTGTACTGCAGGCACACGTCCGTGCCAGAGAGATCGATGGGGCGTTGTGGGCGCTGTCCGGCCGTCCCTCTTCCTGTGAGCAGGTAAGCCAGCGGGCATCGCCGATTGCGCAGTACGGTCGCACAGCACCACCATGGACAGGTGTGGGCCGTCCGTGCTCCACTGGAATCCTTTGGCCGCTTTCCGCTGATGATACTCATCGTCGAACATCAGGACACTTTGCCAGGTGTATCTGGCCACCAGCTCAACCACCATCGCCGAGTACTTGAGGTAGGCGTGCGGCGTGAAATCCGGTGTGGGGTTGTCCATAAGGGCCGCCATAATACGGCTGTTTGCCACTATCCAGTGTGCGGGGAAAACCTTGTCCAACTTCGGTTTGCTTTTCACCTTTCACCTCCCCCAAGTGCCACTTCTTCCTCTGCCACTGCTGCTGAAGACAGAAAATCTACTATACCTAAGTGGGGCCCACCTTTTGCTGCCACAATACCCCCGCTTCTCTTGCCACTGACGCACAGACTGTCACGCAACAGTTCAGTTTTAATAATGCAAACAAACGCCAAACCTGATCCATCCATCCCACTGTCTACTATAATGTATATACAGTATTGTCCAGCTATCAGCATAATACTTCATCTATGATGCAAGTGAAGTGTTTTATGTTGTGATATGTCTTCTGTGATTTGTGTCACTGTGAAATCGTGTTTATTGCCTTTACGTTTAGACCACAATAGTTAGCAACGTATGCGGGTACATGTGAATGTGTGTGTGTGTGTGTGTGTGTGTGTGTGTGTGTGTGTGTGTGTGTGTGTGTGTGTGTGTGTGTGTGTGTGTGTGAATGTGTGTGAGATGGTGTGTGTGATGGTGTTTGTGTGTGTGTGTGTGTGTGTGATGGTGTGTTTGTGTGTGTGTGTGTGTGTGTGTGTGTGTGTGTTTGTGATGGTGTGTGTTTGTGTGTGTGTGTGTGTGTGTGTGTGTGTGTGTGTGTGTGTGTGTGTGTGTGTGCACGTGAGCAGCTTAATTATATTTGGATGTGTTTTATGTTCTTCTTTTAAGTTGCGCAGCACCGAGACGATTTCCTAATGTAGTTTTAGATATGGCAATAACGTTCTATCTTATCTTATCTTATCTTATCTTATCTTATCAAGTCCGGCACCGCTGTGGTATGTACTGTATAGGGCGTCCTGCAGGCACTGTGGCGCTCTACTGCCGCTGTTGTCCGCTACCACTCCCAGTCCGCCGCACAGTGGGCCACCCCCTTTGTCAACCTGGAATTTGGCCACCGCTGCACGGAGCACTGCTCTGTCCCCACGTTTCAGCGCCAGAGCGTCAATGTCTTCGTCAGACAAGAGCAGCAGTGCCTGCCTGGAAATGAACTTTTCCCTGATCAGCGCACTCTACACCTCTTCGTCGAGGCCCAAGTCACTGAAAATATGGTCCATCTCACTATTTTCCAGTAAGGCCTTCTTTCTCGCAGATTTGGGAGCCATTTCAAATTCTAGCTGTCGCTTGCGGCTGCTGCCCTAGCACATTCGTTTTGAGAATGCAAATGATCGTCTTGTTCTATAATGACCTGCGTATTTCTCTGTGGGCTGGCGATTGGGTGCCTGATTGGCGGGGGCAGGGGATCTAACTGTTTGTCTGTCCAGCGCTGAGTGATTCCCCTTGGTTTGTGTACAATTCTGCCAGCGCTAGCCTCACCTATCTGGTTTGTGAGTGCTGCCCTAGCAGAATGACTGATGTACTTCTCGGTACCGTTTCTTAGTCACCCCTGTACCGCCCACGCATCTACCTTCCCTACTCTCACTCCTCCCACCCAATCTCTCATCCTCGCCTACGCGTTCTCACTCCTTCCAGACTCTCCTACCCTCTATCTCTCTCTCAATCTCTATCTCTCATCATAGCATTCCACAGTCGGGAAATTCCCCCTCTCCTAATCATACACAGTACTTCGGCTATCACCTGACACCGCCCCCCATCCACGCATTTAGTCTTCTCTCCCTCCGTTTAAAATTTGTTTATCACCCGGCTCATCCCTCGCCTAAACACCACATAAAGGGCTGGCTTCAGCACCAGCGAAATCCAAGTTTTCTGGAGGCTG
>BTPG01000002.1:52504492-52599492 GCA_036245525.1 Semisulcospira habei | reverse complement strand
GTTTGTGAGTGAAATCCCGCCGTCAGATGGCCTTAGTAGCCTGCTCGGCGTTTAATCCCAATAACTGACTAACTTGTGAGTCAAATCCACATCGTGCAGGTGACAGTACTCGTATAGTGTGGCTGTATGTACAGTACAAAGGAGGTCAAAGTTCACACTACAGGGTGATGACGTCACGCCAGCTTCAGCTCGTAATGGCCACAATAGCCCATAAGGTACTCGCCTTCACGTCCATTATCCCACCGCACGTCTACACAACCTCTAGGATCACCGCACCTGTCTCTCACGATTTTTGACGGGACGGCTGTCACTGTGCCGGGTCCTCCCCCGTCCTGTCCACAGTCAACACTGGGCATTACTGGCTACATCAATGATGACGCTGGCAGCACGATACACGCACATACGCTTGGGTCAAACATGAACAAACACACACACGCATGCATAGACACACGCAAACAAACACACACACACACACACACACACACACACACACACTATCCGGATGTCACAAGACAAGTAACAAAAAAAAACAATACCTCATCACCGCTGGCCCACTCCTGTCCCCGTGTGACCCGGTCCCCCACCTTCAGCACTCTGGCCAGCTCCGCTACTGTTGGTTTACCTCCACCACCTGTACACACACACACACGCCTTGTTACTGCCATAAAAGGTCACACCAAAAACGGGACTGCCCAGCGTGTAAAATGCAAACAAATAACCGGCAGAGAAAGAAACACGCTTTGAAAGATCGAGCTCAACACAGTTTTATTAACCCCTTCACTGGCAGTGGACGCAGAGTTTATTATGAAATTTTGGTTAATTCAACGCCAGACAACCCCAGCCGCCCGAGGAAGGTGACGTCACAGTGGTGTCAGCAAGAGGCGCAGATCATCATGAGCCCCGCGAACATTTAGTGAACTGTTTTGTGCTCGTCCTTTCACAGCGTGTTTCTTTCCTTCTTTCCTCGGTTATTTCTTTTCAACAGCCCTGCCCTTTATTCCGCGATCAGAATCAGGTCAAAAGAACGGCATGTATGTAGCAGAGCGCCATATGCCTCTGGCCCCATGTAGCTATTTTTAGTCCACGTCTTAGGTTCCCCGTTCAGCCGCTAGCCGCGACGGCACCACTTGCGTGGCGCGGCGAGTCTTCTGTTGTAGTAATGGTTTTGCAACTTGTGTCTTTTGTTTATTTTTGAAGCCTCATAGCTTCCGTTCTACTAAACGTAGAAAGCTGTTTCGATAGTCATTAGATTCAGCACAGTTCCTGCTTTTAGAATATCTATTTGGTTTTGTACGGTCTGTAATCTGTCTTAGTTAGATTTACGTTTTTCATGCTTTTTCACATTTCACTTGGCTTGTGTGACGGTCATTAAAAATTCATATTAAATTCAGTTTAGCGTTAAGCTTTTCCTGATTTAGTTCATTGACAAGCCCTTTAAATTCTCTTTCGGAAATGCTAAGATTTATTAGTATTGAACGTATAGATCGTTAGTTATTAAAGTTTATTCAGGTTGGAACTAGCACAGTTTTCGCTCTTTTCTTTGTCTGGCCGAATCGTTTCGGCTCCGTGAGAGAGCTGCTCTCTAAGCGGCCCGCGCTATGCCTATTTAAAGCCGAGCATCCGGCCGGCGTGTAGCAGACGACTATTTGCGTACTAGTATTAGTGCATATAGCTAGTAGCGTGCCGGCGTCACATCGAGTATTCAAGTTCACTGTGTTTCTGCGGGAAACTGGACTGCGGGTCGAATGCCCTGTATTGCTTTTTGTTGGTCATAAAATAAAAGAATGAGAACCATGGACAAGAGTTAGCTCCCTTTTGTCAAATACACCCACACTACCTGCACATCATTACATCCCCTCGGCTCGGTCACAACTGGCGCTGCGAGCAGGATGTCGTGGGAAAGGGAGCTAACCAACAAAAAGCAATGCAGGGTGAAATGCTGAGGTGGCCATGACAGGGCGGCGCAAGCAACAACGCAGGCAGCAGGCTCCGGGCCTCGACGAAGAAGAAAGGCAAGCAGGGCGAGACATGGGGGATCAACAGCCTCCACCCCATATCATCGTGCAGCCAGCCATCCAGCCGCGACATCTCCCCACCTTTACGGGAGACGAGACAGGATGCTCGGCTGCCAGCTTCGTTGACGCGGCCAGGCGATCCATCCGTGCCTACAACATCCCAGCGGAGACGGGCGCGGAATGGATCATCAGCTTCCTTCGTGGCGCAGCTGAGGAGGAAGTCCTGGTTCGGCCAGCAGACCAGCGGGCTACGGCAGCGCAGGTAGTCGACATCATAGCCAGCACCTTTGTGCAATCGTACCCAGTCATTGATCGACTTAACAAGCTCCACGCCAGAAGACAAGGGGTCACTGAGGACCTCCTGACCTACGCCCAAGCCTTGTCGGCCCTGGCCAATCAGGCCAACGAAGCTACACCAGGGGTAGTGCCTGCGACGATCCTGCGGGATCGATTTGTGGACGGCGTCATCTCGCCCGCGCTGCGGACACACCTCCGTAGCCTGGTGCGGCAAGACGGCAACACCACCTTCCTGGCTGTTAGGGACGAGGCCCGCCGCTGGGTTCGCGAGAATCCGGACTCGGATGCAGCCCTGGGAGCGCCTATGAGCCAGACGATTGAGGAGCTGCGACTCACAGTGGCCGCTTTGACTGCAAGACTGGAGGACAGTCATCGGCAGCCAGCCTCAACCTCTCAACCCCTCCACCACAGCAAGGTCTTCCGTTGCTTCTGGTGCCAGCAGCCTGGGCACCGAGAAGTTGACTGCCAGGCCAAACAACAGTACCAGCAGCGGATAGGCGGCCATGGTGGAGGTCTCCGAGGACGAGGTCGGGGCATGCGAGGACAGCAGGGTCGGGGAGGTTACAAGTCCCATCACGCCCCGGTACCACAGCCATTCTTCCAGACTGTTCCTGCGTACCCATATTCTCACATGCCACCCCAGTACCAGGCACCACACCAGTTTCACCCACAGCCTGCATATTTTCAGCAGGCTCCCTACCAGCCATCAGTGCAGCAGCCTTCGATGCAGCCACCACAGCCACCACAGGAAAACTAGAGACCCCCGTTGTCTGTGGTCAGGCAACGGGGGGCACAAGCTATCCTGGATTAGTGGGCCAGCGCCCTGTCTGCCGTGTCAAGTTTAATAATGAACAGTTGGACGCTTTGATCGACACGGGCAGCGAGGTCACCACCGTCACCGAAGCTTGGGTCCGACAACATCTCGACGCCACGATCATGCCGGCGAACTTTATTACGCTGACAGCGGCAAATGGATTGCCCATAGAGTATTGTGGACTTATAGTAGTAAATGTGACCGTTTTTGAAAATAGGATAGACAATGTTCCCGTACTCGTACTGAAGGACACCATTCCCAGCAAGCGTGAGTCTCCGGCACTGATAGGTATGAACATTCTTGGGCGTTGCAAGACATCACCAGATCAGCTAGCGCCCATCATCAAGGCAGCAAAGGACAAGCGCAGCCCAGAAATGAAAATCGCCAGAACGACGGGCAGGATCGAGGTCGAGCCACACACTCTCTCCAGCATCAACGTAACAGGTCCTCGCTACGCTGATGGCAGCCTGCTGTTAGCGTCACGTCTGGCTGCACCTCTGCCCCACGGCCTGTTGCTTGTCCCCACCCTCATGAAGGGGGAGGACAGAAGGCATGTCGTGCGGGTAGCGAACCTCACCGATGAGCTGATCGTCCTTAGCCCGCGGACTGCAGTGGCCGTGCTGGAAGTCGTCAATTCGGTGGTGAGTGAAGAAACACGACAGATCACCATCTCCTGCAACGAGATCTCTGTCAGCAGCAAAGAAGACCATCAGGAACCATCTCCCCCACCTCCAGTCGACGATTTCGAGTTTCCTGACTTCGCAGGTACCGAAAGTGAGCGTATCCAGCTACAGTCCCTACTTCGAGAGTTCCGTCACGTCTTCTCGGCAGGAGATGGAGACCTGGGGTACACAGATGTCGTCCGCCACAAAATTCCCACAGTCGACGAGGTTCCAGTCAGCCAACCATACCGAAGCATCCGTCCTGACTTGCTGCAGGAGGTTCGTCAACATCTGCAGGGCCTCAAGGAGACAGGTGTCATCACCGAGAGCCACAGCCCATACGCTTCGCCTGTGGTCCTGGTCCGAAAGAAGGACGGCAGTCTTCGCCTCTGCGTCGACTACAGGAGGTTGAACGCAAAGACTGTTGGTGACGCATACCCCCTGCCCAGGATCCAGGAGTCGTTCGACGCTCTCGCTGGTGCCAAGTACTTCTCTACACTCGACCTCGCATGTGGGTATCACCAGATAGCGATGGACCCGGATGACCAGCCTAAGACTGCCTTCTGCACCCCGTTTGGCCTCTATGAGTACACGCGTATGCCATTCGGGTTGACTTCAGCTCCAGCAACCTTTCAGCGGCTCATGCAGAGGGTCATGTCAGATTTCCTTTTTGAACATGTGTTGGTGTACCTGGATGACCTCCTGGTATACTCGCGCACGTTTGAAGAGCATCTGGGCCATCTGCACAAGCTGATGAAGAGGATAGCTGACACCGGGCTGAAGTTGCGCCGTGAGAAGTGTCAGTTCTTGCCCCGCGAGGTCAGCTATCTGGGCCACACCATCTCGGCTGATGGTATCCAATGCGAGGACGAGAAGATTTCGGAGGTCAAGAACTGGACGGTTCCAACTACCACAACAGAACTTCGTCGCTTCCTGGGGTTTGCCTCCTACTACAGGCGCTTCGTCAGTGGGTTCGCCCAGATCGCAGGGCCTCTTCATGACCTCGTGGCGCAGTCAAGTGCGAACTCCAGGAAGAAGTCATCCAACATCACCGCTTGTTGGGGTCCGGAACATGACGCTGCGTTCCAGAAACTGAAGGAGGCGCTGACAACTGCACCTACGCTGGCGTATGCCGACTTTTCCAAGCCGTTCATCGTGCAGACCGATGCTAGTCAGAATGGACTTGGTGCGATTCTGTCACAGAAGCAGGAAGACGGCCGCACCAAACCCATTGCCTACGCCAGTCGTCGCCTTCGCCCACCAGAACACCGATACTACCAGTCGCACCAGTGCAGTTTCAAGCTAGAATTCCTCGCCATGAAATGGGCCATAGCTGACAAGTTCAGGCACTACCTGATTGGGTCGCACTTCACTCTCATCACTGACAACAGTGCCCTAATCCACCATCGGACGGCAAAGCTGGGGGCTATCGAACAGCGTTGGGCAGCCCAACTCTCACCCTTCAGCTTCGACGTCAAGTACGAGCCAGGCAGACGCAACCCAGCCGATCCCCTCTCAAGACCCCCCAGTGACACTGCTTCGGGTGATGGAAACATTGCCGCATGCTGCAGCGAAGTCGTCGTGACTGCTACTCCACTGTCCACAGTCCATGGACCGGGATGCAGAGGCGTCGCAATTCCACCTGCCCTCTATGCCAAGGCGGCGGAGCAGCGCTGCGAACGCCTAGCAGCAAACCCCACCATGGAAGTCGCCCCTGTCCTGCCTATCCATAGACCAGGAGAAGATAAGTCCGACACTTCAGCAGCGGAACCTGACCAATTACGGCAGATGCAGCTGGCCGACCATATCATCGGGCCAGTACTCACAGTGTTTCCACAGAAGCCGCTTGTGCCTCCAGACCAGCCTGCTCTGAAAGCGCTCGTCCGCCAGTTCGACCGGCTCTACATCGATGGACGAGGTGTGCTTCACCGCCAGTGTCGCAACCTAGACACCGGACAACTCGGCCAATTGGTCTTGCCATTTCCCCTTCGCCTGAAGGCC
Source organism: Semisulcospira habei (assembly GCA_036245525.1). Taxonomy (NCBI): domain Eukaryota; kingdom Metazoa; phylum Mollusca; class Gastropoda; family Semisulcospiridae; genus Semisulcospira; species Semisulcospira habei. The sequence goes on along the minus strand of BTPG01000002.1, from coordinate 52,593,703 downwards.
ATTCAGGCAGTTCATGACGAGATGGGCCATCAAGGGTACGACCGCACCATGCAGCTGCTACAGTCCCGAGTGTACTGGCCGGGAATGCATGCGGAAGTGAAAGAGCACCTTACCAAGTGCCAACCATGCATTCTTGCTCGGCCCTCCACCCAACACAGTTCTGCACAAGGTCGTCTAACAGCCAGTCGCCCCAACGAGATTCTGGCCGTGGACTTTATTTCACTTGAGATGGCTTCTGATGGTACCGAGCATGTCTTGGTAATGACAGACGTCTTTACCAAATTCGCCCAAGCCATCCCTACCCGCAACGAGACAGCGTTAACCGCCGCCAAGAAGCTCATCAGTGAGTGGTTCAACAAGTATGGGCCACCGGAACAACTCCACAGCGACCGAGGAGGCAGCTTTGAGGCAGAGATTATCCAGGCTCTGTGCAGCGAGTACAACATCAAGAAGAGCCGCACTACCCCTTATCATCCCCAAGGAAACGGGCAGTGCGAGAGATTCAACCGCACCTTGATCAACCTCCTACGCAGCCTCAACAGGGACCAACAACGACACTGGCCAAAACACCTGCCAGAACTGGTCCTTGCTTACAACTGTACGCCCCACTCCATCACCAAGTTCTCCCCGTACCGGCTTATGTTTGGCCGAGAGCCACACCTGAACGTTGATCGGCTGCTAGGGACTCCTGCTCTGATGGTTAAGGGCCCCATCGAGTGGGAAAAACATCTCCGAAAGACTGTCCCTCCCACCAATCATCGAGCACGAGAGAATATGGACCGGGCTGCTGCCAAACGAAACAAGCCTGTAGACCAAGCCGCCAAACCTCCTGGTCTTCAGCCTGGCGACTTGGTGCTTATAAAATACCATGGGTCGGGCCGCACCAAAATCCAGCATCCCTACCGACCAGACGTGTATGTGGTGACGCGTCAGCCATATCCTAACACCGACGTCTACTGCATCCGACCGCGTGATGGTGGTCGAGAGAGCACCCGAAACCTCGACCAACTGAAACGTGTGCATCCGGACTACGGACAGGCAGAGCCAACCATGAGATGTGACAGCCCTCCTGTACCACCTAAGGGTCTTGTATCAGGTTCCAGACCCACCAGGGTTGTCGAGAAAACAAGACCGACTGTGGCTGTGCGCCACTCAGAGCGGCTGGCGCAGAAGGCAAAGCCTGCACACTAACTAACTTTGTGTTCATTTAAACATTTTCTATCCTTAGGACAGTTACTACTTGCGGGACTACTTCGTCTGCAGTCCGTTTTCAGTGACCAGTGATTGAAACAATGACCCACGGTGGCTTGAGCAGTAGTATATTATATTATGATAGTTTTGTGCTCTATTTGAGTCCAGAGACATTGATTTTTTTTTATTGTTTATTGATTTTTGTTTTATTCTGTGCAATGCGTTTTAGTATCGTAATATGTTTGAAGGAAATGGAAGGACCGTTAGTTTTAAATGGACTGTTGGATTGAGGATGTGTGTTTCAATTCCTTTCACTATTTACAGTGACTTGGCTTAGTGACTGACTTTCATTTTTCTACTTAGCTCACTTTGTTCAGGTTATGATTTCCGCGGTTAGTCCTAAGGCTGTAACCTGCAACAAGTATTTTGCTATGCAAGCTGAGTTTGAAGAAATGGCTCGGGGTATCTAGTCTGCAACAGTAAATGTGTGGACAAGGGCGTTGGTCTAGATTAACTACATTAGTGATGTGATTTGTTTTGTTTGTTGCGTGCACGCAGTATTGATTTTGCAGAAATGTTTTATGTTGATTTGTTTAAATGTTGATTTGTTTAACCTACAGCGAGGACGCTGTAGTGTTAGAGCTGTTGGGGATGTAGCAGAGCGCCATATGCCTCTGGCCCCATGTAGCTATTTTTAGTCCACGTCTTAGGTTCCCCGTTCAGCCGCTAGCCGCGACGGCACCACTTGCGTGGCGCGGCGAGTCTTCTGTTGTAGTAATGGTTTTGCAACTTGTGTCTTTTGTTTATTTTTGAAGCCTCATAGCTTCCGTTCTACTAAACGTAGAAAGCTGTTTCGATAGTCATTAGATTCAGCACAGTTCCTGCTTTTAGAATATCTATTTGGTTTTGTACGGTCTGTAATCTGTCTTAGTTAGATTTACGTTTTTCATGCTTTTTCACATTTCACTTGGCTTGTGTGACGGTCATTAAAAATTCATATTAAATTCAGTTTAGCGTTAAGCTTTTCCTGATTTAGTTCATCGACAAGCCCTTTAAATTCTCTTTCGGAAATGCTAAGATTTATTAGTATTGAACGTATAGATCGTTAGTTATTAAAGTTTATTCAGGTTGGAACTAGCACAGTTTTCGCTCTTTTCTTTGTCTGGCCGAATCGTTTCGGCTCCGTGAGAGAGCTGCTCTCTAAGCGGCCCGCGCTATGCCTATTTAAAGCCGAGCATCCGGCCGGCGTGTAGCAGACGACTATTTGCGTACTAGTATTAGTGCATATAGCTAGTAGCGTGCCGGCGTCACATCGAGTATTCAAGTTCACTGTGTTTCTGCGGGAAACTGGACTGCGGGTCGAATGCCCTGTATTGCTTTTTGTTGGTCATAAAATAAAAGAATGAGAACCATGGACAAGAGTTAGCTCCCTTTTGTCAAATACACCCACACTACCTGCACATCATTACATCCCCTCGGCTCGGTCACATGTAGGTAGTGCCCATGGAAAGTTAGGACGGTACAGAAAGAATGTACGTCTGGATCTCGCGGTCCGAAACAGCCGAACAGTTGATGTGTACCTCGAACTGAGAACGTCAACAAAGCAACTGCTTGCCAGCAAGAAGCACATAGATTCTCATGAACACCTCAAGCTGAAGGGGCTCAATGAGAATACACATGTCTCTTGCAGATGGATAGGTGTGGCTGAGCGACTGATCATCTGCTGAATGTGTCGACTTCGTGCATTTTCTGACTGACTTTTGACAAGGGTAATTTCTGTGACATTTACACACTTCAGACCATTTTTTCACGGACTAATAATGGCCAGTGCTCGGGGCACAGGACTGGAGGCAATACTGACTGCTTTCAACTCTAGGACTTTGCTTTGTGTGACCAGTGTGTTTACAGCGTCACTCCTCGCCTTTTATGACTGCCCGCAAGTGTATCGCTCGTTTGACATCAGACCGCTCGACGATTTGTCGCAGATATCTTCGCAAAGAACCACTTTTCTACACTAATCTTTTAAAAAAATATATATATATATATATATATATATATATATATATAATATATATATATATATATATATATATATATATATATATATATATATATATATATATATATATATATATATATATTGTTTTCATCCCTAAGTTACATGACCAATCTCTTTATCGAAAACCGTACCATGTGACCACGCTACCAAAACCCTTGTAGCGACTAATGGCGGACTTCCTGTATCCCGCTGTATGACGTGATGTGACCTCGTTTTCGACCCTCGAGTACCAGCTTTTATCAGAAAAAGAGAAAACACACGCCAAAAAAACAAAGTTTCTACGCATAGTTGCAAACAATACGCACTCTACAGACAACATCCAGTTTTCAACAATGTTTTCCGTCTAAACGCGCGACTAAAAATAGAGCAGGCCTTCCCCGTATCAAAAAATGACGCACCAAGGTCACTGTCACGCGATCGTCACATCAATGACGAACATTAATTCTGAACTATTATTTAGTGAACGACGCTAAGAAAACAAAACAGGTACTCAGTGTTAAACATGATCGCATTACTCTGACTGTACTGATGTAGACAGTGCGGATCGAAAATCGCTTTCCAAAGGTCAAACTAAAATTGACAAAATGCGCATTACCGTGACCCTTTGCAACTGCATGGGTTCGCTCAGAACATGAATTTAGATCAACTATAGCAGACGCCACAGACATTCCAAGTTTGATCAACAAATACGTTATTGGTAGCAGGGGCTTGCTACAAGGACCCTTGTAGGTCTTCGGGAGGTCAATGGAACAATAATAATAATAATAATAATAATAATAATAATAATTACGGTATTTATAATGCGCTTATCTTATAATAATTATAACTCTAAGCGCGCACTCACAACTCGCGCACGCATGCGCACGCTTTAGACAATGACTCACGTACCACTAATACATTACGACGGACAGCTTGGGGTGGGGAGTGTGCTGATATAATGCTAGAACTGTTGAAAGAGGCGAGTTTTGAGGGCGGACTGGAAAGAGGAGAGAGTGTGTTCCTGACGAAGAGAGAGTGGGAGAGTGTTCCAGGTGGATGGACCGCAGACGGAGAAGGAGCGGGGGCCGAAAGTGATGAGTTTGGTGCGGGGGATGTGGAGGCGGAGAGGGTCGGAGGCGGAGCAGAGGGAGTGTAGGGGTGGAGTAAGTTAGAGAGATAGGCAGGAGCGCAGTTGTTCAGGGATTTATAGCAGAGAGACAGAATATGGTATTGGATGCCTTGGGGGATGAGGAGCCAGTGAAGGAGTTTGAGCAGGGGGGTGATAAGGTCGGATTTTTTTTTCTTCTGAGGACGAGGCGAGCAGAATTGTTCTGGACGCGCTGGAGAGTGAAAGTGGTGGAGTGAGGGAGGCCGGAAAGGAGAGAGTTGCAATAGTCGATGCGAGATAGGATGAGAGAGACAGCAAGTTTGGTGGCAGCTTCGGTGGTGAGGTATTTTCTGATCTGACTGATGCGACGGAGGTGGAAATAGTATGCCTGGGCCGTGGTGGAGACGAAGCTGGTCATGGAAAGAGAGGAATCGAGGATAACGCCGAGGTTCTTGGCCGAGTCAAAGAGGGAGATGGGGGTGATGTCGAGTTGAAGGTGGAGAGAGGGAGGGAGCTGGGAAAGTTTCTGGCGAGTGCCTACCAGCATGGCTTTCGTTTTGTCGTCGTTCAGTTTAAGCTTTTGCTGTCATCCAGTTTTTCACGTCTTCGTAGCAGTCAGCCGTGCGAGTCAGTAGTGACTGAGTGTTGTCGAGGTTATCTTTGTCTAGTAGTTGTGAGTCGACAGCGTAGAGGTGGTGGTGTATGTGATGATACTGGATGATGTTGGACAGGGGAGAGGTGTAGAGTGTGAAAAGGACCGGGCCCAGGACGGACCCCTGTGGAACGCCGCAGGAGAGCCTGACTGGTTTGGAGGAGACGCCGTCGAAGGTGACGGACTGCTGTCTGTCGGAGAGGTAGGAGAGAAACCTGGAGTGAGCAGAGTCAGTGATGCCAAAGGAGTGGTGAAGGCGGTGGAGAAGAATAGAGTGGTCTATAGTGTCGAAGGCGGCAGAGAGATCGAGTAGCGTAAGAAGGGAGATGTTGCCCGAGTCCGTGGAGAGGAGCAGGTCGTTTAGGATATGTAGAAGGGCTGTTTCAGTGCTGTGATGTTTGCGATAGGCAGATTGGAAGGGACTGAGGAGGTTGTTGTCGGCGAGTTGGAGTTTGAGCCTTCGGAGTACCATGGTTCCTTTGACCTAGCTCAGACCTACAAGGGTCCGTGTAGCAAACTTCTGATGCCAACAACTTATATTATTCAGTGCCAGTTGACTTGATACGATTTACTTTCAACAAACTCGAAGAATGTGTCTGTTTTTCTCTACAATCGTATAAATTTTGAAATTTTTTCTTGAAATGACTGATTTTACCTCCCTAAAATTGCCCCAGATATATTCCGCCCGGCACAAAAAAGGTCCGTCGTCAAACGGTCTTTAATAGACCGTCTACCTCGTCCTTATATCCCCCCCCCCCCCCTTCCCTTATTACCCACAAGATGACAACCTCGTAACGGTTTCTAACGCTTTGGCTGTCGGCAGGGTTTTGTCGAGGTGATTCCTGTAAGAACAAAACCGCTACCGACAGGCAAATGGTGAAAGACCGCTATACACAACGTACTGACCTGTCGCTTGGGATTGCTTCTTGTCTGGTTGCTGCTTGGCTGATTGAGTTGGTTGCTGCTTGGCTGGTTGCTTGGCTGGTTGCTGCTGGGTTGGTAGCTTGGCTGGTTGAACCTGCACACAAACAGAGAGATGCGTATTTGTATTTTACATTTTGTTTAAAATGAAGAGGAAAACAATCGTAAATCTGTTGAAGACAATAACCGAAAAAAAACGGTCTTGCTTTCCTAACACGGGTACTTGTCTTCACCAGACGCAGCCCAAGACATTAACTCATTCAACCCCACTGCCGTATTTTCCAAACTTGGGTGGCGTCATCTAACGACTGTGCACCTGTTGTACGAGATGGGTCGAGCATAATTCAAGGGTAGTGCCAGATTAGCTTGGCGCCGACTACCCTTAAATTATCATGCTCGATCCATCTTCTGCTGTAGTGCTTCGGGGCTGTATGGGTTAAACATCTGCACTGAGGGGAGTGTTGCTCTCTGAACGCTTGCTGAGACAACACACATCTGCACACTCTTGTCAAATGACACAAATTATACAGTATACTAAAAGGCGACCGTCATGTGGGCCTTGATGTATCAGAACATTGTAGCTGGTTTCTTTTAGTGAACGTTTGCGCGCCTGGTACAAGCTCACTGTAAGAGTAGAGTGTTGTCTGTGCTTACGGTAGAAGCTAGATATCCGCCCTGACTTGGCTCCCGTTTGTTCTTGGGAGTCGTCCGGCCTAAACGTGACCTCTCTATTCAGTGTTATATGACGTATCTAGACCCACCTTTGTAGTGACGTCACCCTCCCTGTTTCTCAGTCGCTGCGCCTGTTGTTGAAATTCACCACGAGCCTGTATAGCCACATCCTCCACCGTCCCCACCTCTGGACACGCCCGGTGATGTGCTGACGCACACAGCAAGCAGATCATTTTCTTGTGCTGATGACAGAAAAGCTCTGCCATCTTGTCGGGGTGAAGGTCACACGGCGAGCGGCGACTGGCGGCCAGACGGGCTGCAGTGAGGGATTTTAAATCCTCAACGTCATGGTCACGTGACACCGGGAGTTTGGCGTGGACATTCTTGCAGGACTGGCACAGTTTGACGCCGCAGTGCAGGCAGTATGATGCAGCGTTCGGACTGTCACACACTGTACATTCATGATCTCCGCTGAGTACACGCTGACTCTCTATCAGTGACATGGTGGCAAAGTCAGTAGGGAGGGAATCCACGATGGCGCTGAGGTCGGCTGACAGAGGCCGCTGACTGGTCTGAATGTCAATGAGATCAGAATCTAAATGAGAAAACGTTTAACCCTTTTGCTGTCAGTAGTGGTTTTTGTCCCGATGATTCCTGCAGGAACCGCTACCGACAGCCAACGGGTTAAATTCATTCGAGGTGTGCCACATCCGCATTAACCCCGGCCGGGGCCTCAGTTATTTTTTGGGCTCTAGAACGGAGGCCCCGAACCCAACCGCAAAGAATCCTTGGCGCATTGAACTTGCCGGATGATTTGACGGTGGCGCATAAGCTATTTTGGATACTAACGCTTTCCAAACTTTATCATGAAATTGGAGTGGATCCGTTGCTTGGGGTAGGGTGTTTTTGTCATTAGACCTGAAAAATCTCCATTTTTGAACACGTGATGCTTTTATCTCCGCCGCAGATTTGTCTTGGTAAATGTATTAGCTGGTTATGAAGAATTACTTAGTATTTGTCTTTTTCTTCCCGTACAGAGCCTTCTCAATGAGTACAGAGTTTGCATAATGCACTGCACGAATGGGCGTCAAAGGAATTATGAACAAGAATATGACGTCATCTTGCTGTCGAGTGACGTAAATGTTTTCGTGTTACCATCATTGTGTGATAATGACGTGAAATCTATTTATCCGCCCAAATTCTGCACTTTCTTGAGGACAAAATGACGGGAGGTCTGAAATATATCACGTGGCAGTAGCTGACAGTGGCTTGCGCATTTAATAAAACCTTCTACATGAGCTTATGGTGGCATAGGAGCTTCAGGTAGGTTGCTTCTCTGGTTCCTTCCTTTCTTTTTGTCTACGATATTTTCAATACTGTAGACTTTAGGATGGGGCTGGTCGGAGCACGTTTAGTAGAATGCAATGGACATAACAGGCGGGCGGGCCTCAGATTGTGGTAAATAAGTAACAAGATCAAAATGACGTAATGTCTAGCTACTCTAACCTTGCTTTTGACGTGAAAGGCCGTATGTGTGTGTGTTTTTAGTCTAGCAGCTGCCCTTCATAGACGATCAGCCGTTTACGAGATAGTGATTTTCTAGAGAGTAACAAAGGTTTGGGTGTATCAAAATGAAGTCTAGTATGAATAAAAGCAGTGCGCACTCGTTTTAAACCGCCGGAGGATGGAGACATTTTTCTGTAGCACATTTTGTTTCCAGTATGGCTGCAGACGAAACCAGGACCGTCGCAGCCATGTTCACAGGGGATCAGTAGTTTACACGGGTCTCATTGTTCCTGTATTCAGTGGTAGTATGCACTATATGTCACTTAAAAGGATTTCATTTTTTAAAGTAAAATTTTCACACTTAGATATATTAAGAGAAGAAACAATTACGAAAAAGCTTGCCTTGAACTCAAATATCGTTACTCAACAATAAGGTATCCCAAATCACGTGATCAAAACATCACGTGATGCCACAACCTCCGCGGACGTGAATTTCGGTGTGCCGACGGGTTCTTTTTGATTTTTCTACATAAGCTTGTTTGTTTCAACAACAAAAAAAAAAAAAAAGCAAACGTGTAAAGTTGCTGTGTGCATTTTTACGGCTTGATAAAGGTTTGTCACGTTTATTTCCATTCACTTTACCATCGCTTTGCCCGTTTCATTTCGACAACACAGCACCAAAACAAAACGCAACCCACAACACAAACGCTATCTTCAAAACCTATGTCCGGAGTGCAACATGCTGCATTCTGTAAAAGAAAAGAGTGCCACACCACTTGGTTATAACTGTCATGGCTGAGCAAAGTTTCGGAACTTGATTAAAATAAGTGTGGATCAACCGGTTTTTTTGTGAAACGGACATTTTCTCGCCAATAAGCATCTTAATTTTTACAAAATCGAAAAAAAAAGGTCCCGAGATAATTATTTGAGGGACAATATCCTAAAATGTCAATTTGTCCGTCCTCAAACGCGGGCTCTAGTCGCTATCACACACACACACACACACACACACACACACACACACACACACACACACACACACACACACACATGCACACACACACGCACACACACACACGCACACACACACAGACACACACACACACAAACACAAACACACACACGGCGCTTGGCGCCAAAAAGACGTTCTCTAGCAAGGTTTGCATAGCTAGACGTGAAGTCAATTTTATCTTGTTACTTCAATGCCAGAATTTCTGCGCCGCACGCCACAAACATCATGCGCATTCTTCGGAATGCGCTCCGACCCAGCGGTAGACAAACAAGATGAGGATTTCATCCCAAAGTCTACCGTATTGTTTGGAGCTCAGATACGTTTATCATTTAGTAACATTCAGGGTTGTTCATATTTTTAGGCTTATTATGCTGATCCAGTTTCCTCCTCTCTCAGCCAACCCCTGATAAACACACACGTCGGCGCACACAAATAAAGACGGACACACGGCGCTTCCCACCATTAGTACGCTCTGTGGGCTCGTTTAGCGACAGGACTCCATCTCCTACTCTAACCCACCCACTGACCCACACACACTGGCACACAGAAATAAAGACGGACACACGGCGATTCCCACCATTAGTACGCTCTGTGGGCTCGTTTAACGACAGGACTCCATCTCCTACTCTAACCCACCCACTGACCCACACGGCACTGGCACACAGAAATAAAGACGGACACACGGCGATTCCCACCATTAGTACGCTCTGTGGGCTCGTTTAGCGACAGGACTCCATCTCCTACTCTAACCCACCCACTGACACACACACACTGGCACACAGAAATAAAGACGGACACACGGCGATTCCCGCCATTCGTAAGCTCTGTGGTCTGGCGTAGCATAGACTATTCTGAAGAAGAATAATGGCACTGTTACGATTGTGGTTGTGTTGTCCTGTGAGAGCATGCATGTGTTAATCGTATGAAACGATCCGATATTTATTTGAGCTATCATGGTTACTATCACGTACCGTTTCAGTGAGATTCTTTATCGTTCGTCCATGATAGCGGTTTTGGTTTTGTTATGATACGTTAATTTTAGTCCGGAAGCTTCTAGAAAAGTCGCACGGAGAAGAGAGGTCGATTTTCGTTTTGCGTTGATTAGTTGAGAATGAACCAGAACGTTCGAAACAGAGTCGCGCTGTCTAGTTACCTCGTACATGTGACGTCAAAAGAGTTTGTAACATAGTAGCAAAGCTGTGGTCATAGTTGTTTACTGTGCGCGTGAAATTAGCAGCCGTTCTTTGCGTGTTGTGAAAAGTCGTAAACGGTTTGCCATATTTTTGTGTGATATCATTACATACTGGGATTTGGGGTTGAAATGAGCAGCCGAATTTTTGTAGACAATTTAAGTTATTCGAGAAAGTTGTTCTTTTATTAATATTTATGAGTTTCAGTAACGTGTTCCATTCTGATTGGTTGCTTTGGATGATTTTCTTGGATTATTATTTAAAGTTGTCTTACTATATAACGTTGGTGCTAGGAGAGCGCGAACATACATTGTCTTGCATTGTCAGTTGTAGAGACACACAGTTTATCGTAGGTACGCGGCCCGTATAGGGTGTACATTGTGAGAGACACAGCGTAACGGTGGTGTATGTTGTATGAGAAACATTGTGTCACCAGTGTTGACATTTACAGAAGAGAAGACTTTGTATCAGTGTAGGTGCATTTGGAAATGCATTGTGTGGAGATCGCATCGCTCAATTAAAATATAGTTGGAACCTATGCTGTTACTCCAGTATTGTCTGCATCCTTAAGCCACGTGTGACGGGTTGCAGCTGAATGAGGTTTATTTAAAAGAACCTTACGTGCGTGCGTCTGGTGTGTTTATCATACTACGACTACGACCTCACCACGTAACAGGCACGATCAGCGAAATGACGTTACTTCAAGCTTCACGTCATGGCATCATTAGTCACACGACCCTGTGTTTATAGTGACGACTCGATGCTATAGTTACGTCACTCATCGCAGTACTAATATTTGACCTATCAGAGAATCAACTTTGCAATTTTCTTGCTGATTTTCACGCCTATGGCTTACAGGTTACAATTTGATCTAATCCTACCCCAGGGCCGGGACAAACAGCAGGCTTATGCAAAACCGTTTATGAAAATCATGCGGGTATTAATGAGAAGATAGCTTTTTCGTAAAATAAAAAATAGAGTTATGTTAGGTGTTTTAATAATGACTCCTAAATCTTGGTGCATAACGATGTCTGATTTTCACACCTAGGGCATACAGGTCACAATTGACCTAATCGTACCCAACAGCCGAGACAAACTGTAGGATTATGTAAATACCATATACAAAAAAAAAAATCATGCAATTAAAATTAGAAGTTTTTTTTTTTTCGTCAAAAGATTCAATTGTTTTAAGATTAACCATATAATTCGTGAAATTTATCCCGAAAACATAAAATATATTTTTTTCAAGATATATTTAATTATCACTCAAAATGTTCTAGAGGTACAATGCTGGTTAACGAACTCATTCAATGTGTTCCTTTTATCTAGCAATAGAATATCTAGTAAAAATAAGAAAAATTTCGGACTCCATTGTGAACCAACCGGTTTTTGTGAAACAGCCATTTTCTCGCCAATGAGCATCTTAATCTAAAAAAAGGTCCCGAGATAATTCTTTTAGGGACAATATCCTAAAATTTCAAGCTTGTCCGTCCTCAAACGCGGGCTCTAGTCGCTGTCACATACACACACACACACACACACACACACACACACACACACACACACACACACACACACACACACACGCACGCACGCACGCACGCACGCACGCACGCACACACACACACGCACGCGCGCGCGCGCGCGCGCGGCGCTTTGGCGCCAAAAAAAAGACGTTCTCTTGCAAGGTTTGCGTAGCTAGACGTGACGTCATTTTTATCTTGTGATACTCCTTTGCCAGAATTAATGCCCGCACGCCCAGATATCGTGTGCACTCTCTGGAATGCGCTCCGACCAGCCCCATTTCAAAGTGTACCGTATTTGCAATACGGTAGACAGCAAGACTTTACTCACTTTACCGCATGTGTCTGATTAGTCCTTTGTGCGGCCTTCTCGTAAGACACACTAAGAACATTTATAAAGGAAATATTGTGAACTTACATCTGTATTGCCTTCAAGAAGCAGTTTGCCTAGTTCGAACATTCTAGTGTTCGCTGATACATTATATTGATTTCGGGAGGTCTTGTTGTCGGGTTCACCAAAACTAAAATTGTCTGACGTCTGTAAGTTATGTTTCGTTTGTCTTCATAGTTCATGGACCTAGAGAGTTCAAAACTTTGGTCCAGAAACGAAACCTTCTAATTGTCTGCGGTGCCACTAATGTTTTCGCATTATCTCAATCAGATCATTACACCAAATTAAGAAGTGTTTAACCGAAATGGCTCGTCGCCAGGCAAAGCACCAGGGTTATTCCTCCTCTTTCAATAATATGGCGTTAGTGACATAGGTATGGCCAATGTGAAGGCGTGTCCTCACGGCGGCCGCCGCAGCGATGAGATTCACCGTCAGAGACTGTGTTCACGGAGTTTATTAGATTCTACTTTGGCCCACTCAGTCTGACAATCACGACATATTTAACTCATTCAGCCCGACGGCCGTATTTCCCAAATTTTGGAGGCGTCATCTGATGACGATGGACCAGTTGCAGGAGATGGATCGAGCATGATAATTCAAGGGCAGCGCCAGATTAGCTTGGCTCCGACAGGCGCCAAGCTAATCTGCCACTACCCTTGAATTATCATGGTCGATCCATCTCCTGCTGTAGTGCGTCAGGGTTGAATGGGTTAACAATTAATGGCCGCTTTAAAGACCGACCAAAACGAAGGTAAACTCCACTTTTAATGTGTTAATCTCGGCGTGATAGATTGAGCGCCCAGCTACACCAGGCCCTAGTGGTTTCTACACCAGTTATCTTACCTGGCTACTAGAATTAGGAAGACGGAGAAACACCCACAAAAGACAGACTGATAAATGTGTACAGCTCCTCAGTGTGTCCAACGCTGCTGCCGCTGATTACAGCCGACTTTTGTTAAAGTCCACGACCACAGTAACCAGCACAGTGTACTTGTACACTCAGGAACGGCTGCACCTGAAAGTGAAAACTGACGATATCGAGATCGCAACATTCTACACAAGAAATAAAGCGAAATGCACCAAGTAGCAGTATTTGAATACACAGCCAGATTTAACCAGGCAAATGTAAACACGACAATTTTGTGAAATCATAATAATAAAATAATAATTATGGTATTTATAATGCGCTTATCTTATAATAATTATAACTCTAAGTGCGCACTCACAACTCGCGTGCGCATGCGCCCGCTTTTGACAATGACTCACGTACCACAAATACATTACGACAGTCAGCTTGGGATGGGGAGCGTGATGGCGTTATAGTGCTGGAACTGTTGAAAGAGGTAATTATTTTCCTCTTTACTTCGCTGCTTTTAAAGTAACATTTGTTATACGCAAAGTCGACAGCGCCGCGGGGACTGGAGAAAACATTTGTTATAACCGAAGTTTTGTTATATCCGAACTTCTTATAAGCGGCTTTATTTTACAAAGACAAAGAACACATTTTGCCGGGGCCTCCACGAAAGCTTTGTTTTATCCGCTTTTTGATATAACAGACCTTGTTGTGAGCGACTTGACTATAGTCACTTTTAATCTTGGGTCTGTACGCTCTGTTGGGTCAGTATCCGCCAACCATAGATACTCCACTTCCGTATTAAGTGATCAGTCTGAGACATTTAATCTTGGGTCTGTTCGCTTTGTTGTGTCAGTATCCGTCAACAATAGATACTTCACTTCAGTAATAAGTGATCAGTCTAAGACATTTAATTTTTGGTCTGTACGCTCTGCCGGTTGTGTCAGTATCCGATAACCATAGATACTTCACTTCAGTAATAAGTGATCAGTTTAAGACATTTAATCTTGGGTCTGACGCTCTGTTGGGTCAGTATCCGCCAACCATAGATACTCCACTTCCGTATTAAGTGATCAGTCTGAGACATTTAATCTTGGGTCTGTTCGCTTTGTTGTGTCAGTATCCGTCAACAATAGATACTTCACTTCAGTAATAAGTGATCAGTCTAAGACATTTAATCTTTGGTGTGTACGCTCTGCCGGTTGTGTCAGTATCCGACAACCATAGATACTTCACTTCAGTAATAAGTGATCAGTTTAAGACATTTAATCTTGGGTATGTACGCTCTGCTGTGTCAGGATCCGCCAAACATACGGGGATATACTTCACTACTGTAATAAGACAAAGTGATACTACTACTAATAATAATAATGGAGATTTGTTAAGCGCTTATTCTAAAAGTAGCTCTAAGCGCTGAGAACACACACACACACACACACACACACACACACACACACACACACACACACACACACACACACATACACGCGCGCGCGTGACAGTGGTGATGAATTTCACATAGCTATAGAAATGGGTTAGTAAAAGGCAGCGTTGTAGATGTGGGTTTAGAAAAGTGATTTGAGGGAGGAGAGCGTTTGACAATTACGGCCGACAGGGGCGGGGACTGATGCTGTTCCAAGTCGCGGGGCCAAGATGGGAGAAGGCACGACCGCCACGTGTTTTACATTTGAAATTGGGAAGGCAAAATTTACGTGTGTCAGAGGAAGAGCGGAGGGTGCGAGATGGAGTATACAGATGGAATAAGTCAGAGATATAGGCAGGAGAAGTCAGGCTGATAGAGTTAAAGCACATGCAGGACAATCTATACAGAATGCGTTCTTGTACGGGCTGCCAGTGGAGTCTCACGCCGGGCGGGGCACACATGGTCACCGTGACACGTCTAGGCACGCGTAGAACTAAACGGGCAGCACTGTTTTGCACTATCTGCAGTTTATCTAGCTGGGTTTTAGGCAGACCGGAAAGGAGGGAGTTACAGATGTCTTACCGTGATACAACAAAGGAGGAGACAAGGGTGGTAGTTGCTTCAGGCGTCAGATACTGTCTAACACTGCCGATGCCCGGAAGTTCAATAAAAGCTGCTCTGCACATATGATTAACATACGTGTCTATTTAGAGGTCTCTGTCAATGAAAACATCAAGGTTATTGGCACTGGCAGAGAAAGTGATTCGATTTTGGCAGACAGCGATGTGATTGAGAAGATAGGACAACTGCGAAGGACGCACACCAGTCTAAGACTAGACATTTAATCTTGGGTCTGTTCGCTCTGTTGTTTCGTGTCCCAACATAGATACTTCACTTCAGTAATAAGACAAAGTGATCAGTCTAAGACTAGACATTAAATCGTGGGTCTGTATGCTCTGTTCTGTCAGTATCAGCTAACCATAGATTCTTCATTTCAGTAATAAGACAAAGTGGTCATTCTAAGACGACTTTAATTCTGGGTCCGTAGCCCTGTTGTGTCAGTATCCCCCAACCATAGATACTTCATTTCAGCAATAAGACAAAGTGATCAGTCTAAAACTAGACATTTAATTGGATCTGTGCGCTCTGTTGTGTCAGTATCCGCCAACCATAGAAAGTGATCATTGTAAGACTATAATTTAATCTTGGGTCTGTAGCTATGTTGTGTCAGTATCCGCCAACGATAGTGAACACCACACTCAAGCCTATGCAGACGACACAGCCAGAACTATTACTGGTTTTACAGTTTTACACAGTTTCGTTAACATTTCTGACTATTATCGGATCGGGTAACAGAGTTACATAAATAATTATATACGTGGAATCATTCAACAACCTGTATGATTAACACTTTGACATGTTTCTGCTGTATACATTGATGCTAAACAGACTAAAGGGGGGGGGGGGCGGGAGAAGGGGGGGGGGGGTGGGCGGATACATATACAGATCTAACATACAGATCTATTGTACACATTGATTCTAAACAGATAAGTGGGGGGGGGGGGGGGTTTATAATGTACAGATGTATTGTACACATTGATGTTAAATAGATTAGGGGGAGGAGGGTAATATTAAAGTACAGATCTATTGCACACATTGATGCTAAACAGATAAGTGTGTGTGTGTGTGTGTGTGTGTGTGTGGGGGGGGGGGTTATAATGTACAGATCTATTGCACACATTGATGTTAAACAGATAAGTGTGTGTGTGTGTGTGTGTGGGGGGGGGGGGTTATAATGTACAGATCTATTGCACACATTGATGCTAAACACATTTGGGGGAAGAGGAGGGTATTAACGTACAGATCTAGTTTACACATTGATCCTAAAAACAGATTGGGGGGGGGGGGGAGCAGGGTCAACGTACAGATCTCGTGGAACTCATACAGATCAGAAGACCTCGTTCCTATGTTGATTGAATGGGGGGGGGGGGGTGAGGGGGTGGAGGGGGAGACAGACAGCCAGACAGAGAGAAAGAGAGAGCACATTCCTCAATAAAGAATCAATTCTCAGTTGCGACGTCTCTCCATCAACAGGCAAAGTGACGTACAGATATATTAAACGGCTTAACCCCTTGTACATGAGGCCACAGTCTGTTAACTCATTCTACCCCAGACACACCACAGCAAGATAAGAATCGACCATGATAGTTCAAAGCTATTCTGGCATCACCCTTGAACTATCATGGTCGATCTGTGTTCTGCACTGCAATGCAGTCTTCAGAGGACAACGGCAAAATTTGGGGATTTCGGTGTTGGGGTAGAATGAGTTAACAGTGCGACACACACTGTTTACAGTACCACGCACACTGTTTACAGTACCGACCACACTGCTTACAGTGCCACACAGTACCTGTGGCCCGCCGTGAGTTGGCCTTAGTCGCCTGCTCGGCGTTTAACCTAGATAACAAAGTACCGGTGGCTGACTACACAAGGTGGTTTAAGAAACAAGAGATGTTGCTGACCTGTCACAGTGCCTGTCTTCACAAGGTGATTTAAGAAACGAGAGATATTGCTGACCTGCCACAGTGCCTGTCTTCACAAGGTGATTTAAGAAACGAGAGATATTGCTGACCTGCCACAGTGCCTGTCTTCACAAGGTGATTTAAGAAACGAGAGATATTCCTGACCTGCCACAGTGCCTGTCGTCACAAGGTAATTTAAGAAACAAGATATGTTGTTGACTTGTCACAGTGACTGTGTTCAGTGGCTGGAATCCCTGGTTTCTTACTGGATGTAAAGCCCCCCTGTTGACTGTAATCTACTGCTTCATTGTGCACAAAGTCCTCGGACCGAGGTCGGCCATAGGTGGCCCGCAGGCAGTCGTGCTTGGGTATCGGCCCGAGGACACCGGACGCATTAGGACTGTATTTAGTGTTGTTATCTTTGTCGTTTTGTGCTTGTGGTCCGGTGAAATCACATGATCAGTTGTGTGTGTGTGTGTGTGTGTGTGTGTGTGTGTGTGTGTGTGTGTGTGTGTGTGTGTGTGTGTGTGTGTGTGTGTGTGTGTGTGTGTGTCGGTGTGTGTGTGTGTGTGTGTGTGTGTGTGAGTATTCGCTAATCTGTGATTTTTGGACACCACGGGCTCTGCGATGTGCTGGACTGTGATTTTGGATCTTACGGCCTAACACCGTAAGATCCAAAATTTCAGACCAGCACACAAACGATCGTGCTTAATTCTAGGCCAGTGAGACACAAAACTGTTATCAGTAGCTGTAGAGATGGGAAACAGTGCGAGATAGCTTGATGTTCTGACGAGGAGCGTGATATTATCAGCACATTATGTGCTTTTTACCTGCCTTTGTCGTCCAGCGACAGCAGCAGCAACATTCACATGAACGGCCAGAAGCTAGAAGAGGTCAATAGCTTCAAGTACTTGGGAGCCACCCTGTCCAAAGACGGTAGTTGCATAGCAGAGATCCGTATCAGGATAGGTACAGCAACATCCGCAATGGCCAGGCTGGACAGGATATGGCGAAGTAACTCCATCAGCTTCACCATCAAGTACAGGCTTTACAAGTCCCTCGTAGTGTCTATTCTACTCTACAGCTGTGAGACTTGGACGCTGCTTGCAGACTCAGAAAAGAAAATCCAGGCCTTTGAGAACAAGTGCCTGAGGAAGTTGCTCCACATCTCGTACCGCGAGCACAAGACCAACGAATATGTACGGAGCATCGTCACTTCCCTGGTGGGCCCACATGAACCCCTTCTGGCAACCGTGAAACGGCGCAAGCTTGCTTGGTTTGGCCACGTGACCCGACACAACACCTTGTCCAAGACTATCCTCCAAGGCACTCTCGAAGGAAGTCGTCGGCGAGGTCGTCAGAGAAAGAGTTGGGTCGCAAACATAAAAGAATGGACCGAACTCGAGATGCCAGACTTGCTTGCCACCGCCCAAAATAGAACTCAGTGGAGAGCACTGTCTGTTGCTGCTGCCTTTCAGTCCCCCCAACGCCCAGTTCGGGCAAGGGACTGATGATGATGATGATGATGATGTCGTCCAGCTCTGTAATGTGTTCATAGATTCTGAACGACTTTGACATCTGCTTTTCAGTCTGTACTTCTGCGCGCGCGCGCGCGCGCGAGAGAGAGAGAGAGAGAGAGAGAGAGAGAGAGAGAGAGAGAGAGAGAATGAATGAATGAATGAATGAATGAATGAATGAATGAATAAATAAATGAATGAATGATACTTTATTTCTCAAGTATGGAAACAAATAGCCGCAACATAAAAAGCAACATTAAAACAACATGTTAACAGCACAAACAAGCGGCTACACCCACAGGTCACTTGTGTTACATTCCGATATAAGTTCCAAATTCGCTGAAGATTACACACATCAATTGACAGGGTCTTGCGGGGGTGGGGGGGGGGGGTGTAATGTGAGTGTTTATAGATATGATACAGCTTCTCTTGTGTAGGAATTTAGTGAACAAGAAAAACACTACGGTAAAGAGAGATATATAAAAAAACTAACAAGTGCAAAACGGAAAACCACAACAATGCGTTAAGAAAAGGAATCATTGACATGGCTCTTTTGGACATATTATCTACGTTTCTTTCAAGTTTGCTCTGAGATGTATTTAAAAGCTTTCGTCCTAAACAATGGAAGATGTCTCGTTTGCTATATATCTGGAGGAAGTGAGGTCCATAAATAGGCACCCGAATACGAAAGGCTGGATTTAAACAAGTCAATTCGGGGCCGTTCAATGACGAGACTGTTCCTCGAAGTGCTGTAAACCCTTTCGCTCTCAGTGAAAAGCTTAGCCAGGTAGAGGGGCCGGGGGCTTTCCCGTTCAGTGCTCTGTGCATAAGTACGCACTTATTTAACGTAAGGTGTTTACGTAAAGGAAGGAGCCCTGTTGCCTGAAGCTTTTCCTCCAAAGTTAAAGAGGGGATTGGGAGGATCAGTTTAACTGCGTGCTTGTATAAAGAATTAATCCGCTTAAGGTTAGCCTTACTACAGCCATCCCAAATAGTAGATGCGTAGTCAATGTGAGGTTTGATGTAGGAGTTGAAAAATAGCTTACGTGTCTTAGTATCAATGATAGATTTTAATCTTGACAGTAAAAATAGCTTCTTTGATAGTGTTTTCCTTAGTTGTGTTAGATGGGGCAACCAGCACAGTTGTTCGTCAACAATTACCCCGAGGAGGCGATATTCCTTGACTTGCTCAATGGGAACTGAATCAAAAGAGAGGCTAAGTGAATGGGGGTGGAGCTGATGCTTTTGGCGTGTTGTGATTAGCATGCTTTTTGTTTTATATGGATTAACAAGCATTTGATTATTTTTGCACCACAGTGAGACCTCCTTAAGACTAAGCTGAAGATTGCTTGATATTTCAGGTACAGCTTTCCCGCCAGCGTGAAGAGTTGAATCATCAGCAAACATGTTACATTCGGTATTTGGATTGGATATATGAAGTGGGAGATCATTTATAAAGAAACAGAAGAGTAACGGTCCTAGTATGGATCCCTGGGGCACGCCATACTCAACACGCTTTTCAGAAGAGAAGGTAGCATTGACGTACACAGTTTTAATCCTCCCTATGATATATGAACGAAAGAATGGCTGTTGTTGTTAATGTAGCAGTCTAGTTTTACTAATAAAATTTCGTGGTTTATAAGGTCGAACGCTTTTTCAGGTCTAGAAAGACGCACCAGACATTTTGTTTCTGTTGATGTTCAGCAGCCAAGTGTCCATCATAATTATGAACCAAGGCAGTGTGACACGAATGTTTAGGAGGAAAACCAGATTGATATTTATTCAGGAGAAACTTTTCTTCCAGGAATTCGAGAAGATGTTTGTGTACATGCTTCTCAATAGGCTTCGACAGAATATTGAATAGATAATATGGATATGGGCCAAAATTTATTTGGATCAGATGTGTCTTTTGTTTTGGGTATAGGTACCACTTTAGATTTTTTTAAAGCCGCCGGAAAAAAATATTATTTTGAATACATAGGTTGTAAATACAGGTTATGCTTTCCACAATGTATGGAAGAGAAAGTTCGAGGATAAAACCATTGATACCATCAACGCCAGCTGACATTTTGTTCTTGAGACTAGAGATAAATCTGCCCACTTTATTTACAGTGATGAAGGGGACATTAAAAGCATCGCCCGCGGACAGTCTTTGCTTACAAAAGTCAGTAAGCTTCTGCGATGCTACATGTTCAACCTGATCCAAGCCTTCAGCATGTAGTAAAGATTTCGGGGCTAAAATGAAGTGGTCGTTAAAATCATCGGCTTTAAGTTTGGCAGTCGTATTTGCAGAATTATTTTTATTATTGTTAGTTAGTAAGTTTAAAACTTTTCACATTGAAGACTGATTTTCGCCACGCATGGTTTTCTCTACCAGTGCTTTTTGTGCCTCAGTCCCGGATAAGGTATTTGACTCTGTTACGTAGCCTTTTGAACTCAAT
The DNA here is from genome assembly GCA_036245525.1 of Semisulcospira habei. Classification (NCBI taxonomy): domain Eukaryota; kingdom Metazoa; phylum Mollusca; class Gastropoda; family Semisulcospiridae; genus Semisulcospira; species Semisulcospira habei. The sequence goes on along the minus strand of BTPG01000002.1, from coordinate 52,572,743 downwards.
ACAATCTTTGTCCCGCTTGGCTTGATTTCTGGCTTCCATGGTTTGTTTAATCTCCCCCGTAATCCAGGTGGCGGGCTCACGGCACCGGACTCGTTTTCCTTTTAAGGGACATGCATATTTAGCACTCCAAGGAACAGCTCAAGCCACAGTGAGAGCGCTTCATCAGGGCCATTGTGATTGTAAACGTCATGGAACGGCAATAAACTGAGGTCATGAAGGAAACTATCTCTATCTAGTTTTCTAAAACATCTGTAAGTAAAGTATAAATGTTGGGTTCGGCTCTATTTAGGAACATAACATGACCATGTACATGTGATGGGAAAGTGGTCACTGACAGCTAGTGAAGGGACGTCAGTTTCAGTGATAGCTTGAGGGTTGTTAGTATAGATGTGGTCTATCAAAGTAGACGAAGAGTGTGTTACTCTGGTCGTAGTGGTAATCATCTGTTTTACTCCAAACAGCATTGTTGTACATTGCCACATCGAATGGGGTTTTGAGATGTCAATGTGAAAATCGCCGAGGATGAGTATGTCCCTGCCTGTGTCATTCACCTTATCCATTACCTGTACAAAGTCGTCATACCACTCGGCGGTGGATGCTGGATTCCTATACACAAAGCCAACTAGCAGTGGCGAAGTGTTAGGAAGCTTGACTTCCAACCACACGCATTCCACTTCCCTGGTCTCAAGATCAAGACGTCTTAGGACCCTGTGCTAAACAGTGCTGTGCACATAAACAGCTAGCTCAGTATGTCCAGGAGAAGTTGCATCACGTCGAATAAGAGAAAATTTCGGAATACTGACACATGCGTCAATGATTCGAGAGTCCAGACGAGATTCAGTGAGACCAAAGAGGTGGGAATGTGACGAATGGTTCAGAAACAGGGAAACATCATGTACTTTCGGATATAAATGATACACATTTAAATGTCCGACTTTCAGTCCTTGAGTGGATCCACTCGCCATATTGTTCGTTGTATATAGACACTAGTGTACACACGACGACAATAGACCTTGTTTTAAGTCAATAGTCAATAGTTATCTTTTCTTTCACAAGTCTGTACGACTGATCGTTGTACAGAAAAAGAAAAGCAATTTAGATAACTAAGAGTTAACGAATACTTTCACTATACCGTCACACTCCGGCCTCAGATGAGTACGTTATAACCGGCGCTATTCAGTCCACACATTAATAAAAACCAAAATTTACTAGTTTCACTTTCCAAAGCGCATATTCACCGTCAGGCACAGTGGATATAACAATGAAACAAATCCGTGAGTCTCTTTTCACACAGCTTCTCGAAATAGCCGCTTAATGTCACACTTTGTCTAGAAACATATCTGACTCAGTCAGAAAGCTGCTCATTTGCAAATATGCAGTCATATCACAAACGACGTCTGCGTCAGAAGCAAAATGAGATTAAGGTAGCCAAAATGTGCGGCACGGTAATGTCAGTCCAGATATCTGTCTACTGCAACAAAATCAGCACCAATCAACTAAATATGGCTGTAGAATCCAAATAGATAACAAACAAGCCTCACACTTTGTGTCCTGTTAAACTAGTTCACATGCCATTATCAATGCATGTTTATGACAGGATTGTGGGGGTAGGGGGGACACCACTCTGTACCCAGCTGTCCCTGGCATAATCCGATCACTAGATGACCTGGGGGCCGCCAGCCGCCTGAGTGGTACGGGAGCAGCCACTGGGGATAAGATACTGGGTACGGTGAAAAAGCCGGGTGGAATGCAGGTAACGGTGGCACAGCAGTCCGTGTGGCGTGACCTGCGGCCAGAAGCCGGCAGAGGGGCATACGTAGTTGCCGTGAAACACGAAGCGAAGGGTTCCGGTCCAGCTTCCACACGGTGGTAAAGGAGCGGCTAGAAGAAAGGGAAGTTGGAGGCAAAAACAGCACCCGACCCGCCCTGTTTGGCACCTGTGAGTTCATTGGCAGGCGGCGTACTCTGTTCCTCGTAAGACTGGATGCCAACAGCTGTAGTAGCTTTGACGTCCACAAGAGGCTGAGGGATCAATGTCACTTGTATTGTTACTGTTATTGGGAGGTGAAAACAGAGTATTGTGGGCTGTCTCCCAACGGCGGACAGGAAAAGTCAGTGAGGCAACCCTGGTACCGTCTGAATTCTGAGTGGGATGGTCAGGTCCTGGTCCCCGGCCCTCGGCAGAATTTACTACCTGAGTACGATCACTGTCCGAGCATAGCGTGTCAAAAGCACACGTGCTCAAAACTTGTCGGGTGGCGCACTGGTCGCGAGGCTGTTGTGTGTCTGATTCCTTGTGATCTCTAGCCTGAAGGAGGAACTGTTTGACCAGACGGAGCAGGACACCAGCACCACGCTTATTGACATGAAGTCTGTCGTTGCTGAACAGTGATGTAACCACTGCGCCTGCTGGCGTGTAAAAGCCAGTCTCTTGGAGAAAGTGCACCTTCTCTTGGCGGCAGAGTTTTGCCAGACGTTCATTAATGGTGCACACTTTCTGCAGGGGGCATAGGCCTTGTGAAAGGACGGAGGTGAAGGCGACAGATGATGACGGGCAGTCACGGCGGACTGCTACTGTCAGACTCTGGTAGTCCCTCAGGATTACGTCAATGTCATGGCCTGTGGCGCAGTCATTTGTACCAACGCGCACGCACATACACGGAAGTACGTAAATCAGAGTACTACAAGTCCAATGTCAGCACGTGGTTCACAATAACGTATGGCCACTGCCAGCTGTCCAAATGTCACCCCTCGCAGGGTTCGAACGCACGTGGCCCCGCTGGGATCCAGCCTCCGGCGATCTACCCGCTGTAAGTTAGAGTCGCCATTCAGTAGTCCCGCTATCCTGGCTTTAGCCGGTAGTCGCACATTATCCTGCGGTGGCTGACGACTTATAGGGATAGCCGACACCCCTTCGGTCCCGGTCCCGCTACTACTATTCTCCCCAGGGCTGATTGGTGGCATGGACTGACCAGCTTCCAATACTTGAGGTAGGGCCGGAGTGGTGATGGATGACTGGGCGCTTATGATGAGGGTTTTGTCAGTGTGCAGGCTGAGTGGGCGCGGTGGGGGACAGTGACCGACACAAAGTATCAAACTGAACTTTAAGTTCCGCGATTTCAGCACTCTGAGTGTCCTTAGTTTTTGCTAGCTTGTTCATTTGTCTGTTCAGTATTTCATGTTCTTTGATACGTTTCTCATGGTCCTTGGTCAGTTGTTCAAGAGCTGCGTGGTGCGACTGTCCAGTCGCTGTTAAACACTTTTCTTCGGCTAACTTGTCATTTTTTCCATGACCTCAGTGTCCCTGATGGCACTATCAAGAACGATTTGTTTTTCTTTAAGTGTTGCATAATGCCCTTTGATAGAAGCCAGCTCACTTGTCACATACAATAGCTCTGTTTGTAGGTCTCTTATTGACTCTATGGCGGCTGCTAGTTAGTTCTGCTAGATGAGAAGATAGTTAAACTGGTATTCTCATGACTGTCGTTTTTGCTGGTGGGTAGGTCCGCTTGATCGTTGACGCGTTGGGTACTATTGGTATCTGAGTGCACACATGCCTTCAGGAATCATCGCGACAAAAAGCGCTACTGACAGCTGAAGGACTGATGAAGTATACAATAATGCACCACACGGCCTAAACTTGACACTATGACAGATCTGCTCCAAACATACTGCAAGAGAGAGAGAGAGAGAGAGAGAGAGAGAGAGAGAGAGAGAGAGAGAGAGAGAGAGAGAGAGAGAGAGAGAGAGAGAGAGAGAGAGAAATGAAATGAAACTTTATTTTCCAAGGATAAAAGAATAGGTGCGCAGACCTTTTTTCATTCTTGTCCTTGCTACAAACTACATAAAAACACACACGCACGCGCGCACACACACACACACACACACACACACACACACACACACGCACGCCGGCACGCACACGCGCTTGCACACACTCACCCACACACCCACACACACGCGCACACACGGAAGTACGTAAATCAGAGTTAGGTCAGACCCCGCTACGGCTCAAACATTGGATTTAAGGCCTGGACAAACGTGGTATCGTCATGTATGTCCGCGGCCTTCAACCAACGCCCGCGTCAGACGAAGCACAGTCCCGACCCACGTCTGGCTAATATGCATTACACACGGTACATGAAATACAACTACATTATAAACACATATATAGTATACATTGCACACTGATAAGACTACATTCGGTACATTGAACGCAAAAACTGTAAGCATAAACGTCAAGATTATCTAGACGTTTTACTTCCTCCTGACTAACCCAACACACATACATGCACGCAAGATGCACGCACACACATACATACACAAACACACACACACACACACACACACACACACGCCCGCGCACACACACACACACACACACACACACATGCACGCACACACCAGCTGAACAAATATGCACAAAACACACTGTTCCGCGCACATGCACGCACACACATACACACGCGCCCACACACTTGCATGTTTGATAACAGTCATTATTCAGAACGTAGTAGTCGCGTGCGCTTTGTTCGGCGGCTCAATTAAGTGCCGGAATAGTCTTGCCTTGAAGGTGGACAATGAAGATGCCTCGGTAATATTGGCCGGAAACGAGTTCCACAGTTTGGCCCCTGAGTAAGACAGACTAGTTTTGAATATATCAAGTCGTGGCCTAGGTACTGACAGTTTGTTCCTTGATGTCTTGTATGGTGTGTTAGCATCCTTAAACAAATCCGAGACGTACCGCGGGGTTTGGATTTTCGGACTTTAAACATTAACACGCCCTTATTGAACAGAAAGAGGTTACGTAACGGAAGAATGTCAAGGGCCCTAAGTCGCTCGTCAGTGCTGTCTCAGCTATTAGGAAGGATTAGTTTGGCTGCCCTGCCTCTTTAAGCACGCATCACTACACCCGTCCCAGACTGTAGATGCGTAGTCAATGTGGGACTGGATGTGAGCGCTGAAGAAGAGTTTTCTAATTGGTGAGTTCGTAAAGTAAATAAGTTTTGAAAGGAGAAATAGATTTCTGGACACAATTTTGCACACACTGTTTACATGCGCATGCCATGTCAATTGATCATCTATAATGACGCCTAACACCCGGCGCTCCTTAACTTGTTTAATCGGCTGACAGTTAAGGGAAAGGCTAAGTGGCGTTGGGTTTAGCTGGTGCTTTTGACGTGTAGTGATTAGCAAGCACTCTGTTTTAGATGGGTTAAGTATCATGTAGTTGTCTCGGCACCAATTTGAGACGTCTAATAGACTATGTTGCAAAGAAGAATTAATTGTAGATATTTTTGCCGACGACACGTTGAGAGTAGCGTCATCTACAAACAAATTGCATCGCACATTTGATTGTGAGATACACAAAGGCAAGTCATTAATAAAAATTAAAAACAAGAGAGGGCCTAAAATAGACCCCTGGGGTACTCCATGCTTAATGACACCTTCTGAGGAACGCTTACCGTTGACAAAAACATACTGAGATCTATTGCTTAGATAAGATTTAAAGAAGGCAGCGGAATTTGTGTCTATGTGGTATGCCAACAGCTTCTGTAGCAACAGTTCATGGTTGACTAAGTCAAAAGTTTTAGAAAAATCTAAAAATACCGCACCGGTCATTTCAGCATTGTTTATTGAAGTTAGCCAGGTATTGGTCAGATGAGACAGAGCCGTCTGACAAGAGTGGCGGGGTCTGAAGCCTGACTGTAACGGATAAATCAAGTTATGTGTCTCCAGGAAGTGACTCAGGTGCCTGTGGACATGTTTTTCTATAGGCTTTGACAAAGTTGATAAAAGTGAAATTGGCCTGAATTTGTTGGGGCCAGTGATGTCTTTAGTTTTAGGCAGCGGAATGACTTTAGCTATTTTCCAGCTTCTTGGGAAAGTACCTTGCTGGATTATAAGATTGTAGATAAATGTTAAAGATTCGACCACATAGGGCCGGACAGTTTTAAAAAGAAACTATTAATGCCGTCATGACCAAGGGAGCGTTTATTTTTCGGCTGACTAATAGACTTGCCTACGTCGAAAACAGTTAAGTACGGAATACTAAAAAAGTCGTTTGGCGCCAGTCTCTCGTCGCAAAAATGTTTTAGTTTTACAGAAATAGTCGGCTTGTTTAGGTTATTAGTACTTTTATTCAAAAGTGATTCGGCAGCAGACAGGAAATGTTGATTAAAAGTATCAGCAGGTATAGTACATGGTGGTGTTTGACGTGATTTGGTAAAGGCATTGAGGGCTCGCCAGACAGATACGGTATCAGTTTTATTATCCATCAAGCGATGGGAGTGTTTTTTCTGGGGCCTCGAGCACCAGGTACTTTACGCGGTTACGCTGCTTAGAGAGAGAGAGAGAGAGAGAGAGAGAGAGAGAGAGAGAGAGAGAGAGAGAGAGAGAGAGAGAGAGAGAGAGAGAGAGAGAGAGAGAGAGAATTGAATTGAATTGAAACTTTATTTTAAAACAGCAGCCGAAAAGATAACATGACAAATAAATAAAAATAAAAAGAAGAGAGGATAATAATAATAATAATAATAATAATATAATAATAATAATAATAATAATAATAATAATAATAAACAGAAATATTTCGCGCGCGCACACACACACACACACACACACACACACACACACACACACACACACACACACACACACACACACACGTTCAGTCAGATGTAAGGCAGCACAAGGGTAACGCATTGTGCCTATTACTCAAGTGATGCGTTACAATCACGCACGCACCCACACACACAGACGCACACATACTCACGCATGCGCATACATTAGATTTAAATAAACCTAAAAGTAATCATAGATTATATGAAAGAATATTAACTCTAAGATTTCAACTAAAAACTGAATGAGTAAAGTTAAAACTTCAAAAGTAAACTATTGAACACTAAACATCAACTGTAATTATTGAGGAATTGAAGAAAAAAATACACACACACACACACACACACACACACAGAGAGAGAGAGAGAGAGAGAGAGAGAGAGACAGACAGACAGACAGACAGACAGACAGACAGAGACAGACAGACAGACAGACAGAGAGAGAGAGAGAGAGAGAGAGAGAGAGAGAGAGAGAGAGAGAGAGAGAGAGAGCAAACATACAATTGGACAGGCTGGAGTTTTCCTTGTCGTAAGAAGACGAAACTGTTGGTTGTGCGCTGTATATCATTAGCAACTAGACAGTACACATGGCGTCGCTTTAATTCTGCTCAACAAGGCAGACTGGACTATTTTTTAAACTCTCGGAATGTTTTATGTTAGAGGTTACTAAGGCGAAAATGAACTCAGGTTATCGTTCAGATCATTCGCTCGTGTCTATTGAATTTTTTCACCACCTCCTAAGAGAAACAGAACTTACAGGAAATTCAATAATTCACTTCTTGAGGACAAGACATATGTAGAAATGTTGGGGTTTTTTATGGGGTTTTTTTGTTGTTGTTGTTGTTGTTGTTGTTTTGTTTTGTTTTGTTGTTTTTTTGTTTTTGTTTTTAAAGGATTTTAGGCTTGAAGAGGCGAAAGCCGATGGACTTTTGATTGTAATATGGATTCTATTGATAATATGAGCAATGATGACCTATAATTTTGCATCAGCGATCAAACCTTTTTTGAGGCGGTACTCTAGATCCTCGAAACTCGGGGCCGGACCATCTCACAAGAAAAAAGAAGAAAGCAAAAAAGAAAATTAACTCATTCAGCCCGACGGCCTTATTTTCCAAATTTTGGAGGCGTCATCTAATGACTATGCACAAGTTGCAGGGGATGGATCGACCATGATAATTCAAGGGCAGTGCCAGATTAGCTTGGCGCCTATCGGCGCCAAGCTAATCTGGCACTGCCTTTGAATTATCATGGTCGACCCATCTCCTGCTGTAGTGCGTCAGGGCTGAATGGGTTAACAATAGAGCGAGTTAAGGAAGGTAATAGTGCAGGCAATAAGGCCTGGATCACTATCTTGTAATGTTGTAAAACCATCTAGTCAACATTGGTCAAGGTCAAGGCCTTTGTATTCAGAAATGGTCTCAATATTTGAAATGGACGACTTACCAAGCTGGAAATGTTGTTTTTTTCAACATCTTTCAAAAGCACACCTGACTCCTAACTTAGATGGTTCCAGCTAAGGTTGTTGCATCGGTTGTTGCCCACAAAGCGATTTTTATTTCTGCGTAAATTGTCTGCAGCTGCAATTTGTACCTTCTGTCCTGGGACTGCTTGTATGTACAAATACTCTGGTCTGACATGGGACAGTGGTTGCGAGAAAATTGTGTAAACTGTACTAATTTTGAGTTCACAAAGAGTTTTAATGTCTTTGACACAGCTAAGAACTTTAGGTGTGACACCGTCTTAGACCTTATAATATTAATTGCTAACAGTTGCTAACTTTTATGTTTACAAATGTAGACTTAGAAGAAACCCTGCGTAATTTTTAAGGCACTTTGTCGGAATTTTGAAGAATCGCTACCTATGTGAGAAGTATCGATTTGGAATTATAGGTCAAAACAACCAGTTTTGTCATTTGTGGCATCATTATGCTACACTTTTTGGTGAGTTGTAATGCTGTTAGAGTTACCGGTTGCAGCCTTACCATTGGCGGTTGAAATTACTGGAAGAAAAGGGTTTGTCTTGGTTCTTTTTAAGCGTGTTTTTGCCCAGTGAGCAAAGGTCCTCTGGCCTACGTCGGTCTTAGTGCGGCTGACGTCGGCCCGAATGCCTTTCCATAATGGGTTCTTTGCTGGCTACGTCTTTTCGCTTTCTACACTTGTAAGACTTCTGTGGATCTGTTGTTCATTATCACGAGTTAGGGAGAACAGTCTGTAATTTATCAGTTATATCTGTTCTCATTATCCCTTACATAAGCGCTGGACACAAGGGACAACTTAACCCCTTCCCATCCACTGTACGTACACTGTACACTGTTTCTAAAACCTTGATTCATTAACTCATTCTACCCCAGACACACCACAGCAAGATAAGGATCGACCATGATAGTTCAAGGGTGATGCCAGAATAGCTTGGCGCCTATGGGCGCCAAGCTATTCTGGCATCACCCTTGAACTGTCATAGTCGATCTGTCCTGCACTGCAATGCAGTCTTCAGAGGACAACGGCAAAATTTTGGGATTTCGGTGTTGGGGTAGAATGAGTTAAGCGACCAAAAGCCATCATTCGATCACTCTCACTCTCACAGGAAGTTCTAGAAGTGCTGAATCTCACAGATATTGTATATACTGATGAATGAATGCTGTGAACACTGTTGCTGTAACTGAATCGTGACAATTACCTGACAGCTCCCTCTAGACATAATATATGTGATGACAAAGAGGCTGAGCCTGCAATGGCAAAACAGTATTTCGGGACTTTTCTCTTTCTGTTCCAGTGGTGGTTGCAAACTTTTTTTAAAAGTCATATGTTTTATGCAAAATGTTGATAACAATGCAAATTAGCATTGTTATCAACATTTTGCATAAAACATATGACTTTTTTTTTTAAGTTTGTCTCAAATATTGATTGAATATAATACTCAAACACGTTTCCAGTCACTGTCAAAGAAGAACGTCTTTGTATTTGACCTTTTGGCGTAATTAAGTCTCGCTTTTTTGTCTTTTGTTAGTGTTCCTCATCATCACCGTTGCACAATTCACTGATAATTCTCCTGTAACATTTCAAAGTAGTCTATTCAGAAGAACAAATCAAAGAAATGTAGGCTACGTTAATGGGCAAGAAGTACGACTTTCGTTCATTTTTTCTTTGGAAGATGTGTGAAAATTTCTCACAGTTTTTCCTGTGTAAATTACTATAAATCATTTATTTAAGTGATTGTGAGACATTTTCTTTGACTTACTACCCTATACACAGCCATGTCGTGCATCTGTGTTTTGTTCGCTACCGCGCGTATGTTATTCTTTGGTAATAGTGGTATTTTACGTTATTCCAGAGGAATACAACCGTCAGACAAGCAGATATAATAATAATAATAATAATAATAATAATAATAATAATAATAATAATAATAATATTCCAGAGGAATACAACCGTCAGACAAGCAGATATAATAATAATAATAATAATAATAATAATAATAATAATAATAATAATAATAATAATAATAATAATAATAATAATAATAATAATAATAATAATAATAATAATAATAATAATAATAATAATATTCCAGAGGAATACAACCGTCAGACAAGCAGATATAATAATAATAATAGTAATAATAATAATAATAATAATAATAATAATAATAATAATAATAATAATAATATTCCAGAGGAATACAACCGTCAGACAAGCAGATATAATAATAATAATAATAATAATAATAATAATAATAATAATAATAATAATAATAATAATACATAGTTTTTACATAACGCCCTTCCCCACGGGCAGCAAGTTTATCAGCACATAAAAATGATTTTAAAACGGAGAAAAATTAGAACGCACTCACATATCAAAAAGATATTTGTCAGGTTGCCTGAAAATATGGTCCTAAAATTCCAAGTAGGGGGGGAAGGGGGGGGGGGCACTTTCTGGCCTACGGACTACTAGCAACGGCTGTCTGTCTCTCTGTCTCTGTCACAGGTTGCCGCCTTGTAACTTGTGCCTATAGCCTGAGACTGTACAGTAACACGCGCACTTACAGCAGGCGTCGGGAAGCACGCACCGAAACTGAAGGCAACGTGCAGCGATACGTTCAGTGTATCTGGCAGATTTTGTGCCGACTCACGCCGTATGACGCAGCCACACGTTTGTTCTTTGTCATCGTAACTTCGCCTACATCGCGCACTTTCCTTCGTATGAGGAACGCCTATACTACAATATAAGTTATTGGTCGGAGGGGTATGCTACACGGACCCTTGTAGGCCTGAGGGAGATCAAAGGAATCATTGTACCCCGAAGACCGAAGGCCTGAGGGGTACAATGGTTCCTTTGACCTCCCGAAGGCCTACAAGGGTCCGTGCAGCGAACCCTTCCGACCAATAACGTATTTGTTTTCATTCCTCCACTATTTTCGTAAAAGAAATCAAAAAGACATCTTCCGACATGGATCAGCCGGACATGACTGACGTCAAAGGAATATACATTTATACATAATAGACATATGACGTAATTGAAAATATTTCCTGACGTTGCCGTCTCAAGTACTGAGTGTGCTTGTTGTAAGTAACTTTTTACTTTAGAATGTTTTGGAGATCTTTTATAGAACAAAACTCACATTCAAGATGCGTCACAAAGAGGGTTACAAGAAGTCCGCCATGTTTCGCTACAATGGTTTATGTATCACGGTCACATGGTACGGTTTGCGCTAAAGAGACTGTTCGTGTGACGTAGGGATGAAAAACAAAAGGCATTGTTTTCCTTCCTACGTCACACGACCAGTCACTTTAGCGCAAACCGTACCATGTGACCGTGATATAAAAACCCTTGTAGCGAAAAATGGCGGACGTTTTGTAGCCCTCTCGATGACGCATCTTGGATGCCAGTTTTGTTCCATAAAAGATCACCAAACGTTCTAAAGGACAAAGTTACTTAGTGTGGTTCGAAACAACAAGCACACTCAGTACTGGAAACGGCAACGTTATGACATATTTTCAATTACGTCATAAGTCTATTATGTATAAAGATATATTTCTTTGACGTCAGTCATGTCTGGCGTGATGCAGGTCGCAAGATGTCTTCTTGATTTCTTTTACGAAAATAGTGGAGGAATGAAAACAAATACGTTATTGGTAGCAGGGGCTTGCTACATAGACCCTTGTAGGCCTTCGGGAGGTCAAAGGAACCATTGTACCCCGAAGGCCAAAGGCCTTAGGGGTACAATGGTTCCTTTGACCTCCCGAAGGCCTACAAGGGTCCATGTAGCAAACCCCTGCGACAATAACTTATTATTGTTTTCATCCCTACGTCACATGCCCAAACCCTTTGGCGCAAACAGTACCCCATGACCTAGCTACAAAAACCCTTTTAGCGACAAATGGCAGACTTCTTGTAGCGCTCTTTATGACGCATCTTAAATGGGAGTTTTGTTCTATAAAAGATCACCAAAACGTTCTAAAGTAAAAAGTTACTTAGTGTTGTTTGAAACAACAAGTACACTACAGGAGACAGCAACGTCATGACATATTTTAAATTACGTCATAAGTCTATTATGTATACATGTATATTCCTTTGACGTCAGTCATGTCTGGCGTGATCCAGGTCAGAAGATTTCTTCCTGATTTTTTTTACGAAATTAGTGGATGAATGAAAACAAATACGTTATTGGTAGCAGGGGCTTACTGCACAGACCCTTGTATGCCTTGAGGGAGATCAAAGGAACCATTGTACCCCCTCAGAGGCTCATGAGAATCTATGCCTCTTGTTGACCTCAGAGTGAAGACAGTGTCCGACTGATTACGCCAATCGCAGTCACATTCTTCGTAGGTCTGCTGACATAATCTAAAACCGTCCCAAAAAGAGGTTATATCCTCATGACCCCCTGCAGCTGCAGGGCTTATGGGAGTCTATGCCGTTTTGCAGGTGGCAGCAGCTGACACACTAAAATAATATTATAATCATAGGTTTACTTAGATTTCGAATGTATGGCCACGCGGTCACTGTACTAAATCGACTTGTGAAACAGAGCGACAACAGGTTTTGCTTGTTAAGCCAGAAGTACACGGCAGAATATGGATTAAACCAGGAGTACACAGCAGATTCTGGATTAAATCAGGAGTACACGGCGGATTCTGGATTAAACCAGGAGTACACGGCAGATTCTGGATTAAACCAGGAGTACACGGCAGATTTTGGATTAAACCAGGAGTACACGGCAGATTTTGGATTAAACCAGATGTACGCGGCAGATTCTGGATTAAACCAGGAGTACACGGCAGATTTTGGTTTAAACCAAGAGTACGCGGCAGATTCTGGATTAAACCAGGAGTACACGGCAGAGTCTGGATTAAACCAGGAGTACGCGGCAGGTTCTTGATTAAACCAGGAGTACACGGCAGCCAGAATCGAAGCTATACAGGTAATATAATTTTCAATAGTCGGTCCCAGCGGATTGGTTTGAGATCGTTTTAGTCCCAAGCAGAAATCTCGCTGTGCGAAGTTTGTGGAACATTCACAGGGACAGCTGTCAACCCCCGCCTTAGCCTCCGGGGCAAGGCGAACGCTAACCATCTGCAAGAGGCATAAATCCTCATGAGCCCCCGCAGCCTCTTGTTAAGCCTGTGTTCTTTGTGCCCATTTGCGTGCTCCCGTTTTGTGTGTCAGTTTTTGACAGGCGAATGTCGATCAGTGTGCAGTGGTTTCAGACGCGAAATCCGCGTCCGCTGGCTACAAGGGGTTACACTGGCTTAGACAAGTTTCCTGCACCTGGCGCCTGTACCCCAGTCAACTCAAAATCTGGAGCGGGGTCACAGTCTTATCCCAAAATCGGGACTATATTTTGAACTTGTGCAGGGTCACATTTTCTTTTGTGCATCACACTTTGAACTTTAGAAACACATTTTCCAACTGGAATGACTAGGCGAATTCTCAGAAGTCAATGAGGATTTTTTTTCCCCGAAGGCTCCATATATAAAATCAGGAGCGGATCAGTTACCTCGAATGGAGGGGGGTGGTCGGGGGTTCCAACTTTTTATTTGGGACCTTCAGCTTGACCCAAATGGCCTCCCCGACGATAGACCGTCTACCACTACCAGTGGCCGAAAAAATCTAACAATGGGGAGGGGGGAGGGTGGCGTAGCGGGTGGGGGGAGAGGGTTGAAGAGGGGGGGGGGGGTGGTCGGAAGAAGGAGCGTGTGCGCCAAGACTGTCACCACTCGCTAAAATATAGTGTGTGTGTGTGTGTGTGTGTGTGTGTGTGTGTGTGTGTGTGTGTGTGTGTGTGTGTGTGTGTTTGTCAGTGTGTGTGTATGGGTGTGTGTGTGTGTGTGTGCTGGTGTGTGTGTGTGTGTGTGTGTGTGTGTGTGTGTGTGTGTGTGTGTGTGTGTGTGTGTGTGTGTGTGTGTGTGTGTGAAAACTCGCCAAAAAGATCAAACAGGAAAGGTGGGGGGCGGGGGATCCAAACACCCCAAGAAGAAACTTTGTTATAGCATTTTACAGAATTTTGGGTGAAAATATATACTTTAAATCTGAGTTGCCCTGTCTGCGCCGCATACTATCTCTGCATCTGTGTGCTCTGTGCGTCGCCTCATGGGTACAGCAGTGAGTCGGAGATACGCATTGAAGGTTTAGACGGTCTGCACTGCATACATCGTCAACTCTATATTACAGCTTATGCACACAGGTTAGTAGGAGTTTGTCGCCGGACCACATGACTACGTAAGCTTTCTCGGTCTTCGTCGCGTGCTTGTGGTTATACAACCTGTGCAAAAAAGTAAGTCGGAGATTGCATGTTTTCTTTAGCAGATGTGTTCCGAGTTCCTTTAGTTTCAGCCCATTCAGCATCGAGAACAATTGAACACGACCCAACTGCAAAAGGTATAGATCCTCATCCGCAGTTGCGGGAGCTCATGAGGATCTATGCCTCTTGCTGACGCCACTTTAAATCCATGTTCCTGGGACAGCTTGGGGGTTTTGGCGTCAAATCAGTGAGGCAGTCGGACTGCAGAAACGCAGTCTGCTGCACTGAGCAGGTCCCGAAAATAATTAAACGACTTCCATTTTGTCGAATGGTTAGTTGGTTTTCTGGGTTTAACGCCGACCAGGCGACCAAGGCCATCTCACGGAGGTCTGTCATATGGATCATTTAGTTTAGGGAGCTTAAGCGTTAAATATTCCGTGTTTGTTGCAGTTAGGTTGAGGCAGGGTTCCCACGACGCGAAACGCTGTGCTGAAGGGTTCTAACGTGCTGTGACCCAGTTATCAGCCGTTGCTTGTGTTATCGTCTGACTCCGACATTTTGGATAACTTTCAGGTTCGTGAACAAGCTTTCAACCTAGTTTTGTCTGTCGGTTAGTGTACTCGTTTGGTAGGTACTGTAATCGTCCACGCCACTCTGTGTGTGTGTGTGTGTGTGTGTGTGTGTGTGTGTGTGTGTGTGTGTGTGTGTGTGTGTGTGTGTGTGTGTGTGTGTGTGTGTGTGTGTGTGTGTGTACTGAATGTGTGTCTGCTAAATGAGTGTGCGTGTGTCGGTGTGGGTTTGGGTGTGTCACACAAAGTGAGTCAGTGTGCTTGCGTCCACTGAGTGTGCGTTATTGTATGTGCGTGTGTTCACGTATGTACGTGCGTGCGTGCGTTCGCGCGTGTGTGTGCATGCTTGCGCGCGCGTGTTTTGTCAGTGTGTGTGTGTTTGTGTGTGTGCGCGCGTGTGTGTGTGCGTGTGTGTGTTCATGCATGCCTGCGTGCGTGCCGAGTGTCAAGGTGACCCCAATTGCATCTAGCGAGTGAATTATTTTGCGGTCAGTGTTACGCCGGCGCCGATACGAGCGCGGCAGTTGTGACATTAACTCATTCTACACCCCAAATGTTGCCGTTGTCCTCTGAAGACTGCATTGCAGTGCAGGACACAGATCGACCATGATAGTTCAAGGGTGATGCCAGAATAGCTTGGCGCCCATAGGCGCCAAGCTATTCTGGCATCACCCTTGAACTATCATGGTCGATCCTTATCTTGCTGTGGTGTGTCTGGGGTAGAATGAGTTAAGTACTGTCACGCCTGATGCGTGTGCGCCGATATACGATGGAGGAGGGGGTGTACCATCACAGATTCACGACAGTTCATTTTGCGATTCACGACTCAATCACAAGAAATAGCATTGACGTTTGGCGATGGAAAGAGACGATGATGGCGGACTGGCTGTAGGGCCAAAGTGGGCTGGTCGTGCGCGGGCCCACTGCGGCCCACTTCCGTCCGATGGCTTTTGCATGCTGCTCAGTGGTACTGAACCGCTTTTCTCTCTTTACGCTGGCCGAATACTTCTGTAACGGTGTGTGTATGTGGAGGGGTGGGGGTGGTTGGTGGGGGGGGGGGGGAGTTACAGGGATGAAAAAAACTCGCCGGCAGTCAAGACTGAATGCCGAGAACCGAAAAATAAAACGTTAACCACGCGTCACGGTTTAAAGACTTAAGCCCCTTCCCCCCCCCCCCCTTTTCATCCCCACCCCCCACCTCCCGCCATTCGAAATACAATTTTGACTGAGACAGACTCACTGAAACCGTATTTCATGTATCGACGCGCATTCATCGGGTGCCTATTTATCTACAGCGGCAATTAGCCAAGCCATTGCAAAAACTCGATACGACACAGGAGTGCTGAAATCAAAGGGTGTTATGCTCTTGACTTCGAGCGTGAGTAGTATCGCTACCTATTGACAATGGAAGTTTTTTCTCCTTGTTTTTTCTCCTGAGCCGCTTGTCCTTTGGAGAAAAAGCAGACAGCCATGCGTCGAGCGATAGGCCTCTCTAACCTGTCTGTCAACAGCCGGTCGAAACTGCCGGTCTCGGATTGGCCTCCGGGCAGTGCACGACGAGCTAAGCCCACTACCGCCGTACGTGTGCAAAGCTACTAATAATAATCTTCGTTCGCGAAGTCAAGCCAAGAGACAATGATAAGTGCATAGTCATAGGCGCATTAACTAGGCGCTTCCAGATCCATGTGATAATCGGCTCAAAGCGCCGCCGCGAACTGAAGCCCATCTAAGCACGCTCTCGTCAATCAGCGCGTTCACACACACTGAGTCTGTAGACCCGAGGTCAGTTGCATGAGCGAGCTTAAAGGCCAAGCTCAAGCGAGCGTAACTGTTCAAGAATTTTGGAAATTCAAAATCGTTTGTATTTGAAATTTGATTAAGTGGACTGAAACTGATACCAAAGTGGAGGGGGAGGAAGAGCCGGAATACCCGGAGAAAGAACCCCCGACGGTACGCCCGAATTAACGGTGACACTTACTAGAGGAGAAAAATCCGACGCCGGAACCCGTAATCGAACCTCGCACCTTTAGCATTGGTGGCAGGCGTCTTAACCACTGCGCCACGGACCGCACAAAAGCTTCTGTAACAGATGGTTACGAAACGCTACACACAGGTTTATTCATGGTTTATTTAGACACAGGACAATCCAGTTCAGCACACGTCGTCTTTATATCAAGTAACCTGACAATGACTCCGCTCCGTTCTAGGAGAAACAGCTAAAAATAGATTGAGAGGCTAACGGCAGCTATGAATAAATATGTGCGATTACGCGTGTGCTTTTGCTGCGTGTCCAAACTGCTGTTAAGGTTCATTAGGTGTGTCGACAAGGCATAATAAACACAACTGAATGGTGGTGGAATGTGTTTTCAGATTTATGCGTAATAGTACTTTAAGTCCCGCGCAGGCCACTAAGCAAGGTGCTCTGCTACAGCGGAACACCTTGCTTATTAAAGTGGCCTGCGCTATGCAGCTGATGTCAGGGCCGGGTGAGTGTACAATAAATGCCAGGGAAGGATAGCATACCTGGCATTTATTGTACACCCACGTGAGTATGCAATATTTTTTTTAATGCCTTTTCAGTATTTTAACTAGTTCATTATAATTACCAGGTACATGGTACATAGTACTTAGGTGACACCTCCAAGATTTGGGAAATACATCCATGGGGCTAAATGGGTAAACAGACGTTTTCAGTGTTCAGAAATCAGTAGTAGGTCAACATCTGCGCGTCTCAGTGTTGAGGCAAACAGAGGATGTTTGTCGAGCAACGTCTATTTCCGCAGCAGCATTTTCTTTAGATTAGCCGACAATTTGTTTCCACTTCAGTGTCCTTTTTAAAGTCCTTTCAAATACTTCTGGAGGTCAAAATTAACCATGGTATTGCTTTAGGGTTACAATGATTACTTTGACCTCTCCGTCACACCTACAATGGTCCGTGTAACAAATCCATGCTACCAATAAATAATATTGTTTTCATCCCTATGTCACACGACTGATCCCTTTAGCGCGAACTGTACCACATGACCGAGCTACAAAAACCCTTGTAGGGAGAAATGGCGGTCTTGTAGCCCTCTTTGTGACGCATCTTGGATGCGAGTTTTGTTCTATAAAAGATCGCTAAAACATTATAAAGTAAAAATTTACTTAGTGTTGTTAGAATCAACAAGCACACTACTGGGGATGGCAACCTCATGAAATATTTTAATTTATGGCATAAGTCTATTGTGTATCAATGTAACTATATTCCTTTGACGTCACTCATGTCTGGCGTGATCGTGAGGTCGGAAGAGAGCGATTTCTTTTACGAACATTGTGGAGGAATGAAAACAAATACGTTATTGATAGCAGGAGCATGCTGTACGGACCCTTGTAGGTCTGAGGGAGGTCAAAGGAACCATTGTACCCCTCAGGCCTTCGGGGTACAATGGTTCCTTTGACCTCCCTCATACATGCAAGGGTCCGTGCAGCAAACCCGTGCTACCAATAACTTATAATTATTATTATACAATAAACTTTGGATATGAAAAATCGCTACGGGACCCAATGTTTTTTGGTGGTATATCAAAAACGTGTTATTAGCGAAGTGTACTTAACATAGGAACTATGCGATCAGGACCTCTGAATAATGAAAAATTTGAAGTGTTGCTGTATGTTATATCCGACTTTGGTATCTCCAACCTTGTTATAAGCGGAGTAGACTGTATTATGATGATGATGATGTTGATAATGCTGGTGATGGTGATGATGATGACGATGAAGATTAATTTGTTGTTATTGTATTATTATCATCCTCATCATCATCATCACATTACACTAATCTTTATTGTCATTATTATTACGATTATTAAGCACAAACGGGTTAAATACTACTGTTACATCTGCGCGATACTCTTAGGAATTGAATAGTGACAATCAACATATTTTGCATAATTTGAATAATTCATATCCAGTTTGCAGACTCGTAGCCATGCCTAAGGTAGATGTCTTGGACGCGAAAGGAAAGCCACTCAAAGTGGAATATCTGGATGGCCTTTTCTTTCCTCGACCTCCGTTAGCGGATGACCTTCAGGAGCACCTTGACCTCATCCGCGACCTTGAACTACGGGACGACGACGTTTTGATTTGCGCATACCCTAAATGTGGTGAGTTTGACTTGAATTCTTTGGTTTTCGAGAACGATTTGTGTTCATGTATGTTACGAGGTAAAGTTGTAGTCGTAGTATGATAAACACACCAGACGCACGCACGTAAGATTCTTTTAAATAAACCTCATTCACAGGTGACTTAAGGATGTAGAGCCGGCAATACTGTAGTAACAGTTCCAACAATATTTTAATTCAGCGATGCGATCTCCACACAATGCGTTTCCAAATGCATCAACACTGATACAATGTCTCTTCTGCAAATGTCCACACTGGCGACACAAATGTTTCTCATACAATGTACACCACCGTTACGATGCGTCTCTCACAATGTACACCCTATTCGGGCCACGTACTTACGATAAACTGTGTGTCTCCACAACTGACAATGCAAGACAATGTACCCCCGTAGTTCCCAGCACAAAGTTTTTATAGTATAAAAAGTTTCTAGAATAATCTAATGAATTTACACAACGCAACCAATCAGAACGAAACACGTTACTGAAACTCATAAATATTAATAAAAGAAGAAACTTTCTCGAATAACTTAAATTGTCTACAAAAATTCGGCTGCTCATTTCAGCCCCAAATCCCAGTATGTAATGATATCACACCAAAATATGGCAAACCGTTTACGACTTTTCGCAACACGCAAAGAACGGCTGCTGATTTCACGCGCACAGTAAACAACTATGACCAACAGCTTTGCTACTATGTTACAAAAATGTACCTTACTCTTTTGACGTCACATGTACGAAGTCACTAGACAGCGCGACTCTGTTTCGAACGTTTTGGTTCATTCTCAACTAATCTACGCAAAACGAAAATCGACCGCTCTTCTCCTGCGACTTTTCTAGAAGCTTCTGGACTAAAATTAACGTATCATAACAAGCCAAAACCACTGTCATGGACAAACGATAAAGAATCTCACTGAAAAGGTACGTGATACGTAACCTTGATAGCTCAAATAAATATCGGATCGTTTCCTACGATTAACACATGCATGCTCTCACAGGACAACACAACCACAATCGTAACAAGGTGATTCTTTGGCTGTCAGTAGCGGTTTATGTCGAGGTGATTCTTTGGCTGTCAGTAGCGATTTGTGTCGAGGTGGTTCTTTGGCTGTCAGTAGCGGTTTGTGTCGAGGTGATTTTTTGGCTGTCAGTAGCGATTTGTGTCGAGGTGATTCTTTGGCTGTAAATAGCGGTTTGTGTCGAGGTGAATCTTTGGCTGTCAATAGCGGTTTGTGTCGAGGTGATTCTTTGGCTGTCAGTAGCGGTTTGTGTCGAGGTGATTCTTTGGCTGTCAGTAGCGGTTTGTGTCGAGGTGATTCTTTGGCTGTCAGTAGCGGTTTGTGTCGAGGTGATTCTTTGGCTGTCAGTAGCGGTTTGTGTCGAGGTGATTCTTTGGCTGCCAGTAGCGGTTTGTGTCGAGGTGATTTTTGGCTGTCAGTAGCGGTTTGTGTTCCGCAGGAAATACCTCGACGTAAACCGCTACCACCAGCCAAAGCGTTAAAGGCATGTGTATGATTCGACATGTACCTGCTTGCTATGAAATGTTGCACATATGTTACATAAAGAGAGTTAGAGACAAATATTATGTCACATTTCGGATAGGGCCTATGTGGTAGAGGAGAACGAAGAAAATAATTATGTCATAAAATGACGCCATTGCACAGCATTGCGTCGCTCTTGAACAAGGACTCACTGTGTGTGCGAAGAACATTTTATTACCTCGCAATATTACGCAGCTCTGACAGTGTGCCAGGTAGGCACTGGCTGTAAGAAAAACAAGAAATTACGTCATGGTATTATAAGGGTCCACTAGAGATGATTCAGATTTTACGTAAACGAAAAGGAAAGTATGATGCATGATGTGAATGGCATAACATTTTTCTGTGACAGGGTGTGCATCAGATACTGCTACTGTAAATACGTAGTAACGAATGCAATCACAATGAGGTTAACTTGGAATTGGCCCAACCGGGAGCCGATCTAACAGGGACCGTGCAGGGACCAACAGGATGTTGGAATTGGTTCAGATGTTACGTCACTTGGAGATAAAGTAATACATTATATCTTTCTATGACGTCATAGACTTAAGTCATTTTGTGCAGGGACCCACTGGGTATGGGAGATGGTTCAGATGTTACGTCAAGGGGAGGTAAAGTACGACGCCCGCTCCAAAGAGGCGCTGATGATCGACTTCATGCTCAAGGACACACTGGATGCTCTCCCCTCCCCCCGCGCTCTCAACTCGCATTTCTTTTTCCGACATCTGCCGAGACAGGTGGAGAAAGGTCGTCACAAAATCATCTTCATTAACAGGCGAGTTTAAAAACAGTAGGATGGAACCCGAGTGACAACCACCATATTTTGCATAATAATAATAATAATAATAATAATAATAATATAACAATATCAACAATGATTAAAAAAAACTTTTAAAAAATGTATTAATGACAATACAACAAAAGAATATATATATATATATATATATATATATATATATATATATATATATATATATATATATATATATATATATATATATATATATATATATATATATATATATATATATATATATATATATATATATATATATATATATATATACACACACACACACACATGAGAGGCACTAGGTGTGTGTCCGTATGCTCTCTATCTAAAAGAGTAAAATCTTCAAACCGCAATGTCTACATGAACCGCGTGATTATGTTACTAGCCGTACATAATTTCAAATGCCTCCGATATATGGCTGTTTAGATAACGACTTCTAAAGTAGGTCTAGTGGCTACAATCAGAGTTAGGGTTATTGGCTATAGCCAGGGTTAATTAGGGTTAGTGGCTACAGCCAAGATTGGGGTTAGTGGCTACAGCCAGGGTTAGGATTAGTGGCTACAGCCAGGGTTAGGGTTAATGGCTACAGCCAGGGTTAGGGTTAGTGTCTACAGCCAGGGTTAGGGTTAGTGGCTACAGCCAGTGTTAGGGTTAGTGGCTACAGCCAGGGTTAGGGTTAGTGGCTACAGCCAGGGTTAGGGTTAGTGGCTACAGCCACCTAAATTATGGTCTTTAGTGACAGGTGATATGTGACCTCTCTTAAATCATGTTCTCTCAGAAGGGTCGCTGTCACAAGTGTGGTCTCTCGACACAGGTTCTGCTGTAAACAAAAAAGTACCTGCGCTTCGGGAACAAAATCAATGATTAATGCCACAGCGTCAATACGGCGTACCCAGGGTCATTTTGTCGTGGTAACTTTGCGTGAGGGGGGTTACACGCCCTATGACGCCACGCCATGGTCGCTGTGGCGTAGGGGTCGAATTTCCCTGAGAGTGATTTTGCCGTGTTACACCGGACCAAGACTGAAATGCTGTAAAAGTGACTGCCAAGCGTGTAAGATGCGGAGAACATCCTAACAAATAAAGGAACATGCTTAGAGAAGACAGATAAGACACAGCTGTGTTGTAAATGTCTTTTCTAAGCGTGTTTCTTTCTTCGTTGGGTTGTTATCCGAAATACTTTCATGTATAGTACCAATGCAACACGCTGAGAATAATCAGAAGATAAAATGCGCTCCATTAAAGCGACCTGATCCAGGCAACAAATGGTTAATTCATTTGAGACGTGCCGCTTCTGGATACGCGGCTTAAGCCGCGCATCCGGAGGCGGCAAGTCTCGAATGAGTTAATAAGCTAGCATAATTTGCATAATTTCCTTTGTTTTCGTTCTTACGTCACACGACCAATCCCTTTAGCGCAAACCGTACTATATGACCTCGCTATAAAAAATATTTTTAAAAAACTTGTAGCGACTAATGGCGGACTGTGTACCCTCTCTGTTACACGTCTTGGGTACCAGTTTTGTTCCATAAAAGATCGCCAAAATGTTCTAAAGCACACAGTTACATAGTGTTGTTCGAAACAATACGCGCACTACTGGAGTTGTTTGTAGCACACATTTGTAAAAATACACTGTGTTCACTAAAGAATGAACCTTGGCGGAATCAAAATCACATCGGGGGCCTATGCGACTATTTTACTGAATTGTGAAATCTGAAGTCTTTGAGGCAAACAGTCACTCACCTCTTCTGACAATTTACAGCCAATGCTGCTGCATTACTCTGACAATTTACAGCCAATGCTGCTGGTCACGCAGACGGCAACGTCATGAAAGATTTAATATTGCGTCAAAAGTCTGTTGTATGTGACACGTATATTATTACGTCAGTCGTGTCTGGTTTGATCCAGGTCAGAAGATTTCAGCTTGATTTCCTTTACGAAAATTGTGGCGGAATGAAAACAAATATGTGATTTGTAGCAGGGGTGTACTGCACGGACCCTTGTTGGTCTGAAGGAGGTCAAAGTAATAATTGATACCCCGAAGGCCTCCTGAGGGAGGTCAAGTAACCATTGTACCCGGAAGATCTTCGGCCTTGGGGGTACAATGGTTACTTTGACCTCCCCCTCAGGCCTACATGGGTCCCGTGCTGCAAACCCCTGCTACCAGTAATTAATATTATAGTCTTGAAGGATGTTGTTTCAAGTGAAACGGGATGTACCTGCGGTGTTTTCAGAGATCCCCGTGACGCATGCGTGTCGATGTACAGTCACGTGACAGGCCTGAAGGAGATTGCGCAGTACGAGGGAGAATTTTGCGACTACCTCCCTCTTTTCCTGGAGGGAGCAGGTAAAACATGATGGGAGAGCTTCACAGAGAGAGAGAGTCAGAGATTCACACGTCATAACGCACGAAAGGTCGAAATAATATCCGTGTACTGACGACCAAAAGAAAGGCGACATATTTCGAATCTGAATCGGAACACCACAATGTTTCTGATGATTCCAAAAATCTCGCAATTCTGTGACGTAAATGTTTCCTTGTTACCGTCAGTATGTGCTAATGACGTGGACTCTATGTATCCATCAGTCTATTACTATACTTATAGTAACAGACTTATGATTTATCCCAAAACTTGTGGGCACCATGGCGGGAGCTCGGAAATCTTTCACATCGCAGTAGTTGTCGGCGGCTTGACCAGAACTTTCAGTTTATCTTGAGTAGGAGCGCCAGGTAGGTAGCAGTTTTGTTTCCTTCCTTTCTTTTTAAAAATGTCTGTCATCTAGCGCCGTGCCACGACCCCTACACGTTCTTAACATAGCAGGAAATCCAGGTGCTGTTCCTTGGTACGCGCTTGGTCTACGAGCTGGAAAGGGGAGGGTTGGGAGGTGGTGGGGGGGGGGTGGAGCAAGGACGATGGTAGAAAAAACGACATGACTATGGCAACGACGATAATACTGAAAATGACGATGATGGTGATGATGATGTCTTTTCTTTTTTTTTTCTTTTCTATTTTGTTGTTGTTGTTGTTGTTCAACGACATGATGATGATGATGATGACAACGATAATGATGATAATGATGATTATATTTCTTTACTTCTTTTTCGGAAGGGGGTGTAGAGGGGGTGGGTGGGGGTGGGGGCAAACAACAATGGTAGAAATAACGACATAATGACGACGATGACCATAATAATGTAATAATAATAATAATGATTATAATTATAATGATGTTGATGATGACAATGATGATGATGATGACGACGATGCTGATGACGACGACGTTGATGATGATGGTGTTTCGACAGTCTTGTTTGACTCCTGGTTCCGGTACACGAACGACTGGGACCGTGTGCAGAAAGAGTTCCCGGCCCTCCCTGTGCTCACTCTCTACTACGAGGAGATGAAAAAGGTAATAATTATGAAGCGACATCCGTTTCCTCTTTTTCAATGACGTAAGTTTTATCATCATTATTACACTTCTACCCCTCCCTCCGCCCCACCCCTCCCCCCCACACACCCAACCTACCCTTCAACTCAGACCTCTCATGCGATGTCCTTAGTCGCTTGCTCGGCGTCACTACCTCACTGATTACGAATTGCGCGTGTAAAACCACTGCACGCTGACCGACATTATTGTGAACAGCACGGGTGTAAACAGGACCAGCGATAGACGTAAAGAACACACAGGTATGACAAGAGACATAAACCCTCATGAGCCCCCGCGACCGCGGGGGCTCATGAGGGTTCATGCCTCCTGCAGCTGGGTGGCGTTGGCCCTGCCCCGGCAGTTAAGGTGGTTAAACCCTAATAACTCTGCCCCCGCCTCTACATCGCCTACAGGTTCTCATTATGTGTTATTATTAGTACCACTCTCGTCATCCAGCCCTGGTCCGTTTGCAAGACACAGATTCACATTATCCCTGGAGCTGCAGAGGCTCACGCGAATCTATGCCTATCGCTGACCTCTTGCGGTCGCTGATTCAGCCCCTCATATTTGCAACAGAGTGATTCTCAAGAATCTCGGCAGTGACAGAGGCTTGTGGCATTCCGTGCGGCGGACAGGTTTAGTTAGTCTCCCTACAAAAATGTCGAACTAGGTCTGTCTGACGTTATCCCCTGTGTCCAGTCTTCAATGATTGTCCAGAAAGCTAGGGACTTTCCCGTGCTATTTTTAACAAGAAACGAAATACGTCACTTTTCCCCAGAGTTGTGCGAGAGCGGAGAATATTTACAGGCAAAGTTTGATATAAACCGTGATACACGATTTTTGACAACAACTGTCAAGCGGGAAAAGCAGTTTGGCTAAGAAAAGAGTCCATCAGGTCAACGTTTATGATACTAATAATAATAATAATAATAATAATAATAATAATAATAATAATAATGGTTATTATATAGACGCTTTACCCAATTGTGCGAATCGGCTCAAAGCACCGCGACTGAACTGAACCCGACACTACGCACGCTCACGTGACACACACGCATTCACTCTGAAGACAAGCACAGTACAAGACAAACACAGGACATTCACGTGGTGCGAAGGGTCAGCTCAGCTACTGAGGTTTAGGAGATTTTGATCGCTTGTATTTGAAATTTATAAAGTGGCTTGAAACCGGTACCAAAGTGATATGAATACAAACTGTTTATTTTTTCATGTTATAATATTCATTGTTATTGTGATTATATTTCACGCATTTACTACAAATAACTTTATAAACAAGTCACGTTTTTAAATAAATCTGCGCACTGACTTTCTGGGTCATATGAAATAGGTCAGCTTCCACAGACGTCATCTTTCGTTCAGTAAGCTGAGAAATGGCGCGGTTATTTCGAAGTAAACAAAGTAGGCTGAGCTTGACTGGGCGTGTCCAAATCACTGCGCGACAGAGGCCGTCAAGCGGTATAGGCGGTGTGACATCGGAGCGCGCAACGTTTTCCGCAAAAAAATCTACGCAAAAATAAAACATTTTTCGATAGCAATCTTATACCAAATTTCATTCAGTAACAGCTGACCTAATACGGATTTACTTTCAAGAAATTCTAACAATGTGTCAGTGTTGCTGCACTGTCGTGAAAATTAGAAATTTCTGCATGAAAATGATGACTTTACATCCCTAAATGTGCCCCAGATATATTAAGCCCAGTATGAGAAAGATCCATTTTCAACTGAGCTGGCCAAGTTTTCGAACCTAAAACGCGCAGGCATACATGAATTCTGTATGCTTGAGCTCGATACTGAAGTCTGCCGGGGCTCTGTTTAGGGTATTGAAAATGGCGTGTTCTTGTCTTTTCATCAATTTTTTACGACAGTACATCAAAATCGACAAATCATAGGAGTTCATAGTAAAAATATGTTATATTATGTCAATTGGCACTAAATGACATTTGTTCTTAAAGTGGTACAGGAAAGTATTTCTTTGCGGAGATTTTTGGGAAAAACAGTGTGCGCTCCTATGTCAAAACGCCTATAGCGAAAATGCGACAAACAGCGAGAACATGAGCAGACAAACCCCGCTTAGTGCTCACTAACACAGACCGGGTTTCTGCAATCTTCGTTAATTTAACTCCCACAAAATCCAGATCTCCCAGGAACAACGATTCAAAGTGGTTTCAACAAGAGGTATAGATCCTCGTGAGCCCCCGCAACTGCGGGGGCTCATGAGGATCTATTCCTCTTGCAGTTTGAGAGGTGTTCAGTTTTTCTCGGCACTGCGAGTGCTAAGTCATGAGTGTTTCCATCAGTGCGATGTCGCAGCGGAGCGAAGAGTGAAAGCGGCGAGACAAATGACATCACCGCCTGGAGCGAATCGATCCCGATCTCGCAATAAAGGGAGCGCAACATTTAGCGCGCGATTGTTGTTGTTGTTGTTGTTCTTGTTGTTGTTCTTGTTGTTGTTGTTCTTGTTGTTGTTCTTGTTGTTGTTGTAACAATTAGAAACACGTTAAGTAGTACTCACAAACCAGATAGGTGAGGCTAGCGCTGGCAGAATTGTCAGTACTCAAACCAAGGGGAATCACAGCGCTGGACAGACAACAGTTAGATCCCCTGCGTTAAGTAGTGGCGCGATTCCTCCTGTCGCGCCGCTATATGGAAACACACGAATATGGATTCTTACATCAGAGTTTAGGTGTGTGAGAATCTCACCGGAGTGGTTTTTTAACCTTATCCTACGAGCGAAAGCGAGTAAGATATGGTTTTTAGACCACGAGAGTGATATTCTAAATATCTCATAAACACTTGCGTAGGAATCGATTTCTTTCTCGCCGTTTCCTTTGCAGTTATCCGATGTGAGTTGGTTTTCGGCACACGCCCAGCCACAGCACAGCCGCCGACACGTTTTACATGATATTATTTACGGTATTGTGACGTCAATATTTCGAATGCCTGACAAAGGTTCCTGCATGATGAGGTAATATTGCAATACATGGCCGCTCCACTGAGAGTCCCAGTCGTCACCATAAAATGACGTCGTCGCGGGTGAGCTTAAAGTAGGTCAAGTCTCAGTATCGCGTGTGCCCGCGCCATTTTGTGGTGATCAGACTTTCTACAACACACGTGGCGGTTCACGCACCAAGGCTGTATCACACACGGGCGGGTCTGGGCGGGGGAGGGGAGGGGTCCCTCTACTCCCCCTTCGCCCTCCCCACCTCCCCCCCCCCCCCAACCCCCAACCCCCTTTCAATTTTTCGACACCAGGAAGCAAGGTCTAGCGTCGGGGAGGCGAGGCCTTTTGTATCAGGTTGAAGGTCCCAAACAAAAAGTTGGAACCCCCCCCCCCTCACCTCCCCTCCCCCGTCGAGGTAACTGATCCGCCCCTGTAACACATGTGTTTTCACTCGTGTGTGATACAGCTTTTCCGCTCAAAGGCTCAAAGAAGGAGGTGTGATAAAGGCATGCTGTCTCCGCCACGGCGGCTAACTGAACGTTATTGTCATTCAGCCCCATGACGGGATAAAAGCAAAGGCGAAGATGGACGTTTTTTAAACATTAACAGCAGTTCTGTATTGTCCCTCAGCGAGAATTGTTTTTCAAAGACATGAAAATAAGATGTTAACGACTGCGACTAACAAATTTCATTTCAGGATCCAGTGACCGCTGTGAAACAATTGGCCACATTTCTGGAGGTCAAGGCCACGGACGAACTGTGTACCGCCATTGCCGACGCTTGCGACTTCAGCAAATTACGGGAGGCTCACAACAGGGAAAAGAAGGATGTCCCCTACAGCACACTTGGAAAGAAGAACACGTTGGAATTTACAGGAAAGGTAAGGACGACATACGGAGAGACTCAGTTCTGTCTGACCTTCAGTTCTGCCTGTCCTTCAGTTCTGCCTGACATCCAGTTACGCAAAATAAATCACGAGTGCTCAGTTTGACCGATCAAATGCCAGCTTTGCCATTACCTTTACCTTCAGCTTTACCTTCAGCTCTACCTTTAGCTTAAAGCTTTATCTTTAGGTTTACCTTTACCTTCAGTTTTACCTTTACCTTCAGCTTTACCTTTAGCTTTACCTTAAGCTGTTGCTTTACCCACAGCTGTACCTTTAGCTTTACCTTCAGTTCTACTTTTTGCTTTACCTTTACCTTTAGGTTTATCTTCAGCTTTACCTTCAGCTTTACATTTAGCTTTACCTTTAGCTTTACATTTACCTTCAGCTTTACATTTAGCTTTACCTTTAGCTTTACATTTACCTTCAGCTTTACATTTAGCTTTACCTTTAGCTTTACATTTACCTTCAGCTTTACATTTAGCTTTACCTTTAGCTTTACATTTACCTTCAGCTTTACATTTAGCTTTACCTTTAGCTTTACATTTACCTTCAGCTTTACATTTAGCTTTACCTTTAGCTTTACATTTACCTTCAGCTTTACCTTTAGCTTCAGCTCACATTTTATCGGTCACACTGTGCACGATTGATAATGCCAGCTTTACCATTACCTTTATCTTCAGCTTTACCTTTACCTTCTTCTTTACCTTTGCGTTCAGCTTTTTCTTCGGCTTTACCTTTACTTTACCTTCTGCTTTTCCTTCAGCTTTACCTTTACCTTCTGCTTTTCCTTTACCTTTACCTTCAGCTTTTTCATCGGCTTTACCTTTACTTTACCTTCATCTTTACCATTTCTTTCAGCTTTACCTTTACCTTTACCTTCAGCTTTACCTTTAGCTTCTGTTTACCTTTACCTTTAGCTTCAGCTCGCATTTTATCGGTCAAACTGAGCACGAGTGATAACATGAGGTCAGGCACAATGTACTTTACTTACACAGCAACATTTGGAAGTGGGTTTTGTTCCTGAATCAACATATTCTCCACTCAAATACATTCAAAACGTTGCGGCGTCACGGGCCTTGCTGCCAAATCATGCTCCGCCTGAGTGACTGACCGTTATTTGGCATTGCAACAAAACGGCGAAAATAACGCAACCCACATCACAACAAGGGCCTTGATGCTAAATTAGCTCCGCCTCAGTGACTGACTTTTATGTAGCATTGCAACGAAACGGCGGAGACAGCACAACCCATATCACCACCAATGTTAATTAACTCATTCTACCCCAGACACACCAGAGCGAGATATGAATCGACCATGATAGTTCAAGGGTGATGCCAGAATAGCTTGGCGCCTATGGGCGCCAAGCTATTCTGGCATCACCCTTGAACTATCATGGTCGATCTGTGTCCTGCACTGCAAAGCAGTCTTCAGAGGACATCGGCAAAATTTGGGGATTTCGGTCTTGGGGTAGAATGAGTTAACGTGTCTCCACTTTCTTTAAAAACCAAATAATACGAAGAGTTGTTTGGGGTGGGTGAAGCGTTCACTCCCGAGCCAGCATGACAGTCCTTTTTGGCGACGTGGATGCGACTCACGTTTAGCTTGAATAATAATTGTACCTTTGTTTCACAAGTATTCTCGTTATTGATCGCTTCAGTGAATAAGCACTCTTCTGTAAGTTCGAACAAACATTAAAGCGACCTTCGCCGATACAACGGACTGGGTTCTCAGTGTTGACTTGCTTTAACTAAGACTTTTCTACTCTTCTTTTCACAATCCATCTGAGTAGGCACACGTCACGGTGGCTTTCTACTGCTTCTGGTACTCATTTAGGGTGGGGGTTGGGGAACTCTTCTGCGTAGCGAAGCGGGGGAAATAGCAGACAGGTCTTACCTGTACCACATTTGTTAGAATAGTCCTTTTGCGCAACATTATTGTAAGACCTATTAAGAACATTTATCAGGAAATTATTGTAAACTAAAATGTGTTATTGTCTGGAGCAGGAAGCTTTAATACAAAAACCTAGTTATCGCTGATACATCATACTGATTTTGGGAGGTACTGTATGTTGTCTGGCCCACGAAATTGAAATGGCTTCTGTACAATCGTTTCGTGCCTTCAATACAGTACAGACGTCAGACGAAACCCGTGATGTCAACTCTGTTTCAGATTAGTCACTGTGGAGGGGCGGATCTGGGGGGTGCTGGGGGGGGGATTACAGGGATTCTGGACCCCACACCCCCACCCCACGTCCACCACCACCACCAATAATTCTTTAAAATGCCGAAACAGACCCATTATGGAGAGTCCCCCCCCCCCTACCCCCTCCCCCCACCTCCCTTGCCCCCGTTGTTTGATATTTCGGTGAATGGCAAGGGTCTTGTCGCACCCCCCTCCCTTTCCCTCCCACTCCCGCCACCCACCCACGCTTGTTGTTTGATATTTTGGCGAGAGATGATAGCTCCAATAAACGCTCTTACGCCCCCGCCCCCCCCCCCCCCCCCCCCCGCCTCCCCCCCCCCACACCCCTCATCCGCCCCGTTGTTTGATTTTCAGCTACTGGAAGGAAAGTCTAGGATCGGGAGGCCTTTTGTGTCAGGTTCAAGTTCCCAAACAAAACGTTGGTAAATGGTGCTGTATCACCCTCCGCCTGTGAGGTAGGGCCCTGCTATACCCGCTAGTGGTTCCTACCCCAGTAATTGTACACGTTTACAAGAAAGGAACAAGCTCAAAAGAAAGATAATTTACTGAATAGAGTTGAAAGATAAACCCAACGAAAAAAGAAGCACGCTTAGAAAATCTGATAAGATTTGCGAAGTGTTTTCTTGTTTGTTTCTCTATTTTGGAAAAAAAAAGTTTACATTAATAAATTGTGTTGTATGTCTTTTCTAAGGGTGCTTCTTTCTTCGTTGGTTTTTTTTCTCTGCGTTTGAGTGCGATTTTGTATACAGATCATAATTATGTCCTACCAAGAAACAAAGTTGATCGCAGCTAACCTTCCGAGTCGTTCAAGACCACGATCAAAATGCACAGTACTTGTAGATGCAGGAATGCACGTGGAAGTGCGATATTACGAGACCGTAACGTGACAAAGGAAAACGCACGAAATGTCTGAATACGCAGTCAGTTTTAAAGTAGGCAAACAAAAGCAGGCCAATTTAGTGAAAATGGAGCATTCCGTTTCCTTTGCTGCTTATGACGTAGAAGTTTCTTATAAGCGGACTCGGCAGCACCGCGGGGACTGAAAAAATAAAATGTTATTTCCGAAATTGTGTTAACTCATTCTACCCCAACACCGAAATCCCCAAATTATGCCGTTGTCCTCTGAAGACTGCATTGCAGTGCAGGACACAGGTCGACCATGATAGTTCAAGGGTGATGCCAGAATAGCTTGGCGCCCCTAGGGGCGCCAAGCTATTCTGGCATCACCCTTGAACTATCATGGTCGATCCGTCTCTTGCTGTGGTGTGTCTGGGGTAGAATGAGTTAAATCCGACCTTGTTATAAGCGGATTAATTTTACAAAGACAAAGAACAGATGTGGCTGGGACCTCCCCAAAAGCTTTGCTATATCCGATTGTGGTTATATCCGATCTTCTTATAAGCGGACTTGACTATATTTTGATAAAGAGTTTATAAACCCTTGTTCAAAATAGACCCCCACCCGGGTCTGCCCTGGGGGACTTGGGTGGGGTTAACTACTTTTTAGTTCCCAGGGTCACCCTGGTCAGCGCCACAGGGTGGGTTTCCCTTCTACTCTGGGGCATGTGTTTCTGTCTACCCTTGGTCCATTCATCTGTATTTTCCTTTCTTAAACTCTCCCTACTGTCTGCGCTGCCTGTAGCTCTTGATATTGGATGTGTGTTGCTAAATGGTCTTAGCTTTATTTAGGCCCCTTGTCTTAGGTTTATTTAACGTATTTGACCGGCTGGCGACATACATTCTATATTCTGTTTAGTTTTTGTTTTTTTTTTCACAAGCAGTGCAGGCACGTCCTGAAAAAGTCTTGTTGCTGTCGGGACGTTAAGCAATGTACAATCAATCATTGTTCAAAATAGACACACACACACACACACACACACACACACACACACACACACACACACACACACACACACACACACACACACACAAGAACACAATTTCCCCACTTATATTTTCACGCATCATTATTGGAGTAATAATTCATGATGATCTAAGCTGGCAAAACCACCTATTCTATATGAGAAAGAAATTGTCCAAAAAAAGTTGTTTCTACTTTCCAACTTTAAAACTATCGTTGACCTAAAGACACGCAAACTATTTTTTAATGCCTACATTAAACCACACATTGATTGTGCCTCAACAATATGGGATGGCTACAGTGAAAATCACTTCAAGAAGATAAACTCACTATACAAGCGCGCAGCTAAGCTTACCCTCCCTGATCCTTCTTTATCCACTGATGCCAAGCTGAAGGCCATCAAACTTCTCCCTCTGGTTAAACAGACTACGGCACTGACAGGTCTGATTACAGATGAGGACGACAGACACTATCGACAGGAGATCGATGACTTTGTAGAGTGGTGCGATAGAAACTATCTTGAATTACATGTTGGCAAAACAAAAGAGATGGTCATAGATTTCAGCTGTTGTTATCAATGGAACAGAAGTTGAGCGTGTAGAGTCCTACAAGTATTTAGGTGTTCTTTTTGACAATGCGCTCAACTGGAAACAAAACACAGATGCTATTGTGAAAAAAACGCATACCCGTCTTTACTGTTTGAGAAAGCTCAGATCATTTCATGTAAGCACTCAGCATTTACAGATGTTTTACTGCTCCAGTATTGCTAGCATTTTAACTTTTGGACTGACGTCCTGGGGGAGAAATTTATGTAAAAGAGACCAAGATCGCCTTAACAAAGTAATCCGGAAAAGGGGCGGGGTGATTGGTAGGGCACAGGATAATTTGGACACACTGTACAACAGACGGATTACGAACAAATTGGCTGACATTCTTGATGACAAAACACATCCACTTAGATATGAATTTGACAGCAGACGTATCGAACGAAGTGGCAGACTTCGTGTACCCAAACGTAGTACATCACGTTATGCCAACTCTTTTGTCCCTCAGGCTGTTACCCTTTTCAACAGTAATATCAGTAGATAGTGTCGGTCAACATTCTTCCGTTCCTTAGTACTAGCCCTCTCAGTATTATTATTATTATTATTATTATTATTATTATTATTATTATTATTATTATTATTATTATTATTATTATTATTATTATTATTATTATTATTATTATTATTATTTTAAAATATATAAATGCCAAGTGTGTTACAAAGGTAACAATACGTCTGTTACAGTTCATTTCTTTAATTGAGAGTACGGGTTATTTAATTATTTTTATGAGTGAATGATGATGCCATGTGTTGTATGGGCAGACAGTGAATTTCTCCGTGAGGGATTAATACAGTATTATTGTATTGTATTGTATTGTATTGTATTGTATTGTATTGTATTGTATTGTATTGTATTGTATTGTATTGTAACACCTCGCACTAAACAAATGTGTATTGATGCACAACATTCTTAACAACAACAAAAAACAGCTTACTTATCTAGGCTTTTTACGCCAACCGAAAAGAACTACAGCATCTCCAGAAACAGTCTTTCTATAAAAAGGCCCCGTATAGACCTGTTCAAATCTAGCCTGTCTTATTCAGGTGCTTTTTTATGGAACTCGCTTCCTCCGACTGTTCAACAAACCACGTCCCTCTCTGTGTTTAAAAGTAAAATACATGATTACCTTTCTAAGACTACGAAATGCTGATCTTTTCTTCTTCTTTTTTTCTTGACATGATACGCTTCATGTTCTCACTATTCGCTAGTTTTTCTGATTCCCATTTAGCCTCCAAACTGTTTGTTCTGTTTTCCAACTTGTTTTTATTTTTTATTTTTTATAGTGCACAAAATAGCCTACCTACTTAAATGGTAGATACGTGTGCGCGCACGTGTGTATGTACTTACGTGCGCAGGTGCACGAGTACATGTAAGTGTGTGTCTGTGTGCATGTGCGTGGGTGCGTGCTTGTGTGTGTGTGTGTGTGTGTGTGTGTGTGTGTGTGTGTTTGTGTGTGTGTGTTGTGACTTGTGTGTGTGTATGTGTGTGTGTGTGTGTGTGTGTGTGTGTGTGTGTGTGTGTGTGTGTGTGTGTGTGTGTGTGTGCGTGTGTGTGATGTTTATTTTTAGTTAGTTTTTGTTGCTTGGTTCATGTTTTTGGGGGTTTTTGTTTTAAATTAGCTTAGCAAAGACAGATTGTAAAAAGGCCTGCACGCCTAATATCTCAATCCTTGGAAAATAAAGTTTCGTTCGTTCATCGCGCACCGCGAACTGTGAACTCAAGCGTGTCTGTTCATTCTGAAATTTCAATAAGTTGTGTTGTAATAGATCACTTCCGGAAATCAGACGTAGGTCAAACTGCACGTGTTTCGGCGAAAACAGTGGATTAAAAGCCCGGACAAACAGACGACATATATCACCTGTTTTCGGGCGTTTTCGTGGAAACGTGTGCACTGTTGACCTACTTCTGATTCCGGGAATAGCCTGTTGACTTCTCTAGATGTAATAGTAGACGCATCAGTACCTCCAGCAAGTTCAGCAGTAAATGTGTCTTCTTTAGAGGTGATGGTAGACGCATCAGTACCTCCAGCAAATTCAGCAGTAAATTTCTCTTTGCTAAAGTTATGGCAGACGCATCAATGCCACCAGCAAGTTCAACAGTAAATTTGCCTTCAATCTGATCAACTCTCAAAGCGCGCTTCGCACACTAATCGGGTCCGTAAATCGGCTTAGCTGGCGGGGTTGTTTGCATAGCCACACCACGTGGGCGCAAACGCTGCAGGCGATTGGCTGTCGTGTTTCAACTTAAAAGGTCCTTGAAAAAAAAATAGAACAAGTTTATTTGGGTTGAAACTGGATATGGAGTTGAGTTCAACTCTCGATGTAGCGTCCGACTCGGCTTCAATCCCCGCTAAGCGCTGTTTCAAGCGTTTCAAGCCCAAAAGTTGAACGTCTGCGAGCACCTTAAGCGGTTTTATTTTCTATGTTGTGATGTTCTGTCATTGCTTGGTTTAATTTCAGGACAGACGGGTGACTGGAAGAACTGGTTTACAGTGGCGGCGTCTGAGCGTTTTGATGCTTACTTCGCCCGGCAGATGGCGGGATCGTCTGTGTTCGATAGATACAAGACCGGAACTTCGTGATTTCCAACGAAGACAATGGAGGACACCTGCCACGTGAAGGCAGCATGCAGGCAGTAAGTCCATTTTGTGAAAAGCAAGATTTCCATTGTAATACAGTGTAACTCGCGCTTTTCACAAGCATGGAGTTACTGGCTTTCGTCGTCACAGGGCAGACAACCTAAACCCCCTTGTAGTTGCAGTCGTCTGTGCTGTTCACTGACACAAGAAGGGGAGGGGGAATCCAGGGGATGGGAGGGGGGTGCAGTCAGAAATAGGTCACAAATGCAAGAAATGTAATGCACACGTTCGGTGGATCCAGCCAGCATGCTTCATTGGCAAGAGGAATACAGTAAAACTCCGGACATAACAGATCACCAGGGGACCCAGTTTTTGTAGTTGTTATATCCGAAGTGTCTTATAAGCGATGTAATTCACATAGAAGGGGGCTGTCGGGACCTTTTGACTCATTCGAGACGTGCCGCCTCCGGATACGCGGCATAAGCCGCGTATCCGGAGGCGGCACGTCTCGAATGTGTTACAACAGAGTGTTGTCGACTTTTGTTATATTCCACCTTGTTATAAGCGAAATTCGCTAAACCCGGCCTTGAACGGACACTGTCGGGATTGAGATACATGCAGCCCTTAACACGCCCTTAGCCCTGTATTAACGTTGTGAAGCCCCAACACATCACAGCAAGATATGAGGCCGTTTAAATCCTTTACTAACATCCATAATGTGTCCATGTTCGGCCTGTACTAACATTCTGTCGGTGTCCGTTTGAAGGCACACTACCGCCTTAACTGTTCAAAGATACGCTCCTCTAACAGATGGTTACCAAACACTACACACAGGTCTAGTTATGGTTCATTTAGACATAGGACAATCCAGATTCACCACACGTCGTCTTTCTATCAAGTAACTTGACAATGACGCCACTCCTTTCTATAAATACAACGCTATCACTACGAGAAACAGCTATACATAGACTGACACGCTAACGGCTGCACAGAATAAATAAGTGCCATTACACGTGTGCTATTGCTGCGTGTCCAAACTGCTGATAAAATTCATTAGTTGTGTCGACAAGGCATAACAAACGCAAATGGTGCTGAAAAGTGTCTTCAGATTTATGCGTAATGGTCCTTTAATATATGTATTAATTACCAAGAGTCCGTGTAAGACCTGTATTTACATTTTCTAAGTGTCTGTTTTAGGCCTGTATTAACATTTTGTGAAAGTGCCTGTTTAAGGCCTGCATTACCATTATGTGAAT
This sequence comes from Semisulcospira habei, assembly GCA_036245525.1. Lineage (NCBI taxonomy): Eukaryota > Metazoa > Mollusca > Gastropoda > Semisulcospiridae > Semisulcospira > Semisulcospira habei. The sequence continues at coordinate 52,535,555 of BTPG01000002.1, read as the reverse complement.
GTCTGTTTAAAGCCTGTATTTACATAGTGAAAGCGACTTTTTAGGGCCTGTATTACCATTGTGTGAGTGTCAGTTTATAGCCTGTATTAACATAGTGAAAGCGTCTGTTTACGGCCAGTATTACCATCCTGTGAGTGTCTGTTTAAAGCCTTAGTAACATTGTGAAAGAGTCTGTTTCAGGCCTGTATTAAAATCCTGCGAGCGTATGTTTGAAGCCTGTATTAACATTGTGAAAGCGTATGTTTAAGGCCTGTATTACCATCGTGTGAGTGTCTGTTTAAAGCCTTATTAACATTGCGAAAGCGTCTGTTTGAGGCCTTTATTACCATGCTGTGAGTGTCTGTTTATGGCCTGTATTAACGTTGTGAAGGCGCCTGTTTAAGGCCTGTATTAACGTTGTGAAGGCGCCTGTTTAAGGCCTGTATTACCATTCAGTGAGTGTCTGTTTATGGCCTGTATTAACGTTGTGAAAGCGTCTGTTTAAGACCTGTGTTACCATCCTGTGAGTGTCCGTTTATGGTCTGTATTAACGTTGTGAAAGGGTCTGTTTAAGGCCTGTATTAACGTTGTGAAGGCGCCTGTTTAAGGCATGTATTACCATCCAGTGAGTGTCTGTTTATGGCCTGTATTAACGTTGTGAAAGCGTCTGTTTAAGACCCGTGTTACCATCCTGTGAGTGTCCGTTTATGGTCTGTATTAACGTTGTGAAAGCGTCTGTTTAAGACCTGTGTTACCATCCTGTGAGTGCCTGTTTTAGGCCTGTATTAACGTTGTGAAAGCGTCTGTTTAAGACCTGTATTACCATCCTGTGAGTGCCTGTTTTAGGCCTGTATTAACAATGCAAAAGCGTCTGTTTAAGGCCTGTATCTTGGGATTGTTTGTTTAAGACCTGTATTAAAAATTGTAAAACCGTCTGTTTAAGGCCTGTATCTTGGGAGTGTCTGTTTAAGGCCTGCATTGCCACCAGGAGAGAGTCTGTTTTAGGAGAGTCGCCAAGATTATTAACCCCTTCATTGCCAGTGGACGCAGATTATGTTTGTGAACTCTTTGTTAACTCATTCTACCTCAGACACACCACAGCAAGATATGGATCGACCATGACAGTTCAAGGGTGATGCCAGAATAGCTTGGCGCCTATGGGCGCCAAGCTATTCTGGCATCACCCTTGAACTATCATGGTCGATCTGTGTCCTGCACTGCAATGCAGTCTTCAGAGGACAGGGGCAAAATCTGGGGATTTCGGTCTTGGGGTAGAATGAGTTAATTAGTCACCGCTACAGAGCCCCAGCCGTCCACGGACAACGGAGACAAAGAGGCGTCAGTAAGAGGCACAGATCGCGTCAGTAAGAGGCACAGATCGCGTTAGTAAGAGGCACAGATCGCGTCAGTAAGAGGCACAGATCGCGTCAGTAAGAGGCACAGATCGCGTCAGTAAGAGGCACATATCGCGTCAGTAAGAGGCACAGATCGCGTCAGTAAGAGGCACAGATCGCGTCAGTGAGAGGCACAGATCTCTGCGTGCAACTGCGCGTCAGTAAGAGGCACAGATCGCGTTAGTAAGAGGCACAGATCGCGTCAGTAAGAGGCACAGATCGCGTCAGTAAGAGGCACAGATCGCGTCAGTAAGAGGCACATATCGCGTCAGTAAGAGGCACAGATCGCGTCAGTAAGAGGCACAGATCGCGTCAGTGAGAGGCACAGATCGCGTCAGTAAGAGGCACAGATCTCTGCGTGCAACTGCGCGTCAGTAAGAGGCACAGATCTCTGCGTGCAACTGCGCGTCAGTAAGAGGCACAGATCTCTGTGAGCAACTGCGCGTCAGTAAGAGGCACAGATCTCTGTGAGCAACAGCGCGTCAGTAAGAGGCACAGATCTCTGCGAGCAACTGCGCGTCAGTAAGAGGCACAGATCTCTGCGAGCAACTGCGCGTCAGTAAGAGGCACAGATCTCTGCGTGCAACTGCGCGTCAGTAAGAGGCACATATCTCTGCGTGCAACTGCGCGTCAGTAAGAGGCACAGATCTCTGCGTGCAACTGCGCGTCAGTAAGAGGCACAGATATCTGCGTGCAACTGCGCGTCAGTAAGAGGCACAGATCTCTGCGTGCAACTGCGCGTCAAAAGAGGCACAGATCTCTGCGTGCAACTGCGCGTCAGTAAGAGGCACAGATCTCTGCGTGCAACTGCGCGTCAAAAGAGGCACAGATCTCTGCGTGCAACTGCGCGTCAGTAAGAGGCACAGATCTCTGCGTGCAACTGCGCGTCAGTAAGAGGCACAGATATCTGCGTGCAACTGCGCGTCAGTAAGAGGCACAGATCTCTGCGTGCAACTGCGCGTCAAAAGAGGCACAGATCTCTGCGTGCAACTGCGCGTCAGTAAGAGGCACATATCTCTGCGTGCAACTGCGCGTAAGTAAGAGGCACAGATCTCTGCGTGCAACTGCGCGTCAGTAAGAGGCACAGATCTCTGCGTGCAACTGCGCGTCAGTAAGAGGCACAGATCTCTGCGTGCAACTGCGCGTCAGTAAGAGGCACAGATCTCTGCGTGCAACTGCGCGTCAAAAGAGGCACAGATCTCTGCGTGCAACTGCGCGTCAGTAAGAGGCACATATCTCTGCGTGCAACTGCGCGTCAGTAACAGGCACAGATCTCTGCGTGCAACTGCTGGGGCTCATGAGGATCTATGTCTCTTGCAGTTGGATAGTGTTCGCTTTTTTTCGGCAGTGAGGGGGTTAAAGCACTGCCCTTGTGATCTCATGGTTTGAGAGTCGCCAAGCTTATTAAGGCACGACCATAGAGATATGATTTGAGAGTCGTTAAGCTGATTAAGGCACGACCATAAAGATTTAATGATTTGAGAGTCGCCAAGCTTATTAAGGCACGACCATAGAGATATGATTTGATAGTCGTTAAGCATAATTAAGGCACGACCATAAAGATTTAATGATTTGAGAGTCGTCGGCTTATTAAAGCACGACTAAACTATAAAGATTTCATGTTTCGAGAGTCGCCAAGTTCATTAAAGCACGACCATAGAGACTTCATGTATTTACAGAGTTCATGTATTTAAGAGTCGCCAAGCTAATTCAGTTACAGAACGAAAATAGTGATATCATGATTTGAGAGTCACCAAGCGTATTAAGGCACAACCACAAAGATGTTATGGTCTGTCAACAATTTACTTATTAAGGATGGAGATCTATAGGGATTTCAGAGTTTGGGAGTCGCCAAAGCTATTTAAGGCACGACGATTGAAATTTAATGGTTTGATAGTGGACCTACTGCAGCAGCCATACTGATTCAAGGGTAGTGCTAAATTAGCTTGGCGTCAAGCTAACCTGGCACTAACCTTAAATTATCATGGCAATTAAATTACTGGCAAATAGTCGTTGACAGATGGGATTATTTTGTACTGGAGTTGTCCTTTCAAAAACACAATGTTGCATCCAGTCAAGGGTCAAGGCACGACGCTTGAGATTTCCCGGTTTGAGAGTTGACAAGGTTATTACGGCACTATCCTTGCGATTTTATGGCGGACAATCGTCAAGCATATTATGCACTACCCTCGAGCTCTAAATCGACGTATCTCCTGATGCCTTTGTATATCTACACGGACTGTTGCGGAATGTAAGCACCTTACTGGCTGTCAGAGTGAAAAAGCTACAAGTATAACATACGGCCGTCTTTTGAAAAAAGCACGCGCGCACACAACACACACACACACATACACACACACTCACACACACACACACACACACACACACAGTGACAGGGAGAGAGTCACACCGACAACAAACAGGTCTACAGGTCACAAAACAAAATTGTTAGAAATCGGAACTATCGACTGTGCGCTATATTCTTTATTCGCGAAGCGTGCATCAAAACAGATGTAGAAAGTCTGATTACTGGATAACACTCGAATTGAAAACAAAATTAGAACAAGCATACAGTGCACACAGAAACAGAAATAGAACAAGCATACAGTGCACATAAAACAAGATTAGAACAAGCATACAGTGCGCATGAAACAAAAATAGAACAAGCATACAAATTACAATGCACATAAAAAAAAAAGAACAAGCACACAGTGAACATATAACCGAAAATAGAACCAGCACATGAAACCTTAAACAGAACAAGCACGCACTGAACATCAGTGAAAACCAAGTGGAAACAGTCACGATATATACATGTGTTCCGGTCTGTAATTTTGGACCTTACGAACTGTGGCCTCAAGGCCCCTACTCAAAGATCAACACAAACATTATCTCACCGATGTAGAATGACAGTGCAGTATGTGTCGCCTTTGTTGCTTGCTCGACGTAAAGCTACATTAACCCGTTCAGTGCTAGCTGACGCACACTGTGTTTCTCCAGTCTTCTTCCATTCAACACCACAGTGTCTTAGCTGTCCTGGGAACAGGGATTCAGTGTCAGCTGACGCACACTGTGTTTCTCCAGTCTTCTGTCATTCAACACCACAGTGCCTTAGCTGTCCTTTCATTCAACACCACAGTGCCTTTTAGCTGTCCTCGGAACATGGATTCAAAGAGGTGTCACCAAGAGGCATCGATCCTCATGAGCCCCCGCAACTGCTCTATACCTCTTGCAGTTGGGTGCTGTTCAGGTGTTCTCGGCACTGAACGTGTTAATCATAAATCAAAGCGTGCAGCAAAGTGTGTTGATAGCGGAGAATGTATAGGTTTGTCTGGTCAGGTGAACGGGACATTTTGGGTTTCTATGAAGAAGACAAACAAGAATAAAGTGACTGCACGTGAGGTGCCAGATTATACACAACAATAACATCTTTGCACGAGCCTTGTTGTTGCTTACGTTGAATACTCTGTGTGTGTGTGTGTGTGTGTGTGTGTGTGTGTGTGTGTGTGTGTGTGTGTGTGTGTGTGTGTGTGTGTGTATGTGTGTGTGTGTGTGTGTGTGTGTGTGTGTGTCTGTGTCTATGTGTGTGTGTGAGGGGGGGGGGGGCACGAGCGTTAATTTTTTTTCATTTATAAACACACAAATTTCAATGTTAAAAAAAACAGCTCTATATGTTTAATTACACAATAACCACGGCACATCGCTAGAGGACACACTGTTCTTCTTGTTATATCCGAAGTTTGTTATAAGCGAAGTAATTTACACAGAACGACTGCTATCGGGATCTCTGAACAAATATTATATTCCGACATTAGTTCTATCCAACCTCGTTATAAGCGAAGTAGAGTGCATACTGCATAATACTCACGGGCATTCAGTGTCATCTATAAAGACTAACACAGTAGCGCCGTTAGTCAACAATCCACTTGAACCAACGACAAACATCAAACTCACGCAAATATACAATCTCAATACTAAAGGGAACAAACTGACTCAAGTTGTGTACGTATGTGTGCTGCTCTGTGATTTTGGACCTTATGACCTACAACCGTCACGTGACCTAGAGCTGTAAGGTCCAAATTCACAGTTTCTCACCCATTTTAACCCTTTGTCTGTCGGTAGCGGTTTTTGTCGCGATGATTCCTGCAGGAATAACAACACCCTGACATCCTGCAGGAATAACAACATCCTGACATCCTGCAGGAATAACAACACCCTGACATCCTGCAGGAATAACAACACCCTGACATCTTGTAGGAATAACAACATCCTGGCATCCTGCAGGAATAACAACACCCTGACATCCTGCAGGAATAACAACACCCAGACATCCTGCATGAATAACAACACTCTGACATCCTGCAGGAATAACAACACCCTGACATCCTGCAGGAATAACAACACCCTGACATCCTGCAGGAATAACAACACCCAGACATCCTGCAGGAATAACAATACCATGACATCCTGCAGGAATAACAACACCCTGACATCCTGCAGGAATAACAACACCCTGACATCCTACAGGAATAACAACACCCTGACATCCTACAGGAATAACAACACCATGACATCCTGCTTAAAATAACAACACCCTGACATCCTACAGGAATCATCGCGACAAAAAGCGCTACCAACAGCCAAAAGGTTAACCACGTGACTCAGTGGTGGCGGTTTGTCAGTGAAATCACGCCGTCAGATGGCCTTAGTAGCCTGCTCGACGTTAAATCGAAATAACTAACTTGTGAGTTAAATACACATCGTGCAGGTGACAGTACTTGTATAGTGTGGCTGTATGTACAGTACAAAGGATGTCAAAGTTCACACTACAGGGTGATGACGTCACGCCAGCTCCAGCTCGTAAACGCCACCATAACCCATCCAGTACGCGTCTTCACGTCCATTATCCCAACGGACGTCTACACAACCTGTAGGATTTACGCCCCACTGGTATCTCCTGATTCTTGACGGGACGGCTGTCACTGTGCCGGGTCCTCTCCCGTTCTGTACACAGTCAACATGGCTACATCAATGATGACGTCACAACACGATAGCGACAATGATGACCTCAACAACACGATACATGTACATCTGCTTAGTCAAACATGAACACACACACGCACGCATGTATAGACACACACACCCACAAACATATGCACGCACGCACGCATACAAACAAACAAAACACACACACACACACACTATCCGTACGACACAAGACAAGTAACAAATAATACCTTCTCACCGCTGTCCCACCCCTGTCCCCGTGTGACCCGGTCCCCCACCTTCAGCACTCTGGCCAGCTCCGCTCCTGTTGGTTTACCTCCACCACCTGTACACACACACACACACACACACACACACACACACACACACACACACACACACACACACACACACACACACACACACGCATTGTTACTGCCATAAGAGGTCACACCAAAAACGGGACTGCCCAGCGTGTAAAATGCAAACAAATAACCGGCAAAGAAAAAAACGCTCTTGGAAAGGACGAGCACAACACAGTTTTATTAACCCCTTGACTGGCAGTGGACGCAGAGTTTGTTATGAAACCCTGGTTAATTCAACGACAGACAACCCCAGCCGCCCGAGGCACGTGACGTCACAGTGGTGTCAGCAAGAGGCGGAGATCATCATGAGCCCAGCGAATGCGGGAGCTCATGAGGACCTATGTCTCTTTGCTTTCGGATTGTGTTCATTTTTTCTCGGAAATGATGGGGTTAATACCCTTATTCAAAGTGGACTGTTTATCCTTTGTCTGCTGTGACAAAATGTATTAGCTCGAACATTTAGTGAACCGTTTTGTGCTTGTCCTTTCACGGCGTGTTTCATCCCTTCTTTCCTCGGTTATTTCTTTTCAACAGCCCTGAACTTTATGTCCCGAATCAGAATCAGGTCTAAAAACGACATGAAGGTAGTGCCTATGTGAAGTTAGGACAGCACAAAAAGTATGTACGTCTGGATCTCGCGGTCAGTTGATGTGTACCTCGAACTCAAAACGTCAACAAAGCAACTGCTTGCCAGCAAGAAGCACATAGATTCTCATCAACACCTCAAGCTAAAAGGGCTCAATGAGAATACATATTTCTCTTGCAGATAGAGCGGGGTGGATGACCGACTAATATTCTGCTGAATGTGTCGACTTCGTGCATTTTCTGACTGACTTCTAAGGATAATTTCTGTGACATTTACACACGTCAGACCATTCGTTCACGGACTAATAATGGCCAGTGCTCGGGGCACAGGACTGGCGCAACGCTTACTGCTTTCAATTCGAGGACCAGTGTGTTTACAGTGTCACTCCTCGCCTTGTATGACTGCCCGAAGTGTATAGCTCGTTTGACATCAGACTGCACGATGATTTGTCGCAAATATCTTTGCAAAGAAACACTTTTCTACGTGACTTTTAAAAAAAAGAAGTTTTCATCCATAAGTCACGTGGCCAATCTCTTTATCGAAAACCGTACCATGTGACCACGTTACAAAAACCCTTGTAGCGACTAATGGCGGACTTCCTGTATCCCGCTGTATAACGTGATGTGACCTCGTTTTCGACCCTCGAGTACCAGCTGTTTCGACAAAAAGAGAAAACACACGCCAAACATCGAAGCTTCAACGCATAGTTCCAAACAATACGCACTCTACACTTGTTTTAAAGACGAAAGCATCCAGCTTTAAACAATATTTTCCATCGAAACGGGCGACTAAATATAGAGCAGGCCTTCACCGGATTGAAAAACTGATGACGCAATAAGGTCACTTTCACGCGATCGTCGCTTCAATACCGAACATTAATTTTGAACTATTATTTTAGTGAACGACAATCGGGGAAAAACACGTACTCAGTGTTAAAGCTCATTACTCTGACTGTAATAGGCATTGCGGATCGAAAAGCGCTTTCCAAAGGTCATACCGAAATTGACAAGTTGCCAGCAAGACCGGTGTTTGCGCATGACCGTGACCCCTTGCAACTGCAGGTGCTGCCTCAGAACATGTATTTAGGTCAACTATAGCAGACGCCACAGACTTAGTCCACTATCACTTCGGTGCCGTGGACGTTAAACCCCGAACTAACCAAACAACGCCACAGACGTTGGAAGCTTGATCAACTTGACTACTTTTACGAATATAGGCGGAATGAATACAGATACGTTATTGGTAGCAGGGGACCCACAAGATGACAACCTCACAACGGGTTCTAACGCTTTGGCTGTCGGCAGCCGTTTGTGTGGAGGTGATTCCTGTAGGCAAATAAACCGCTACCGACAGGCAAAGGATTAAAGACCGCTATACACAACGCACTGACCTGTCGCTTGGGGTTGTTGTTTGGCTGGTTGCTGCTGTGCTGGTGGCTGCTGTGCTGGTGGCTGCTGGGCTGGTGGCTGCTGGGCTGGTTGCGGCTGGGCTGGTTGCGGCTGGCATGGTGGATGCTTGGCTGGTTGTTGCTGGGCTGGTTCCTGCTGGGCTGGTTGCGGCTTGGCTGGTTGCTGCTGGGCTGGTTGCTGCTGGGCTGGTTGATGCTGTGCTGGTTGCTGCTGGCTTGGTGGCTGCTTGGCTGGTTGCTGTTGGGCTGGTTGCTGCTGGACTGGTTGATGCTGTGCTTGTTGCTGCTGGGCTGATTGTTGCTGGGCTGGTTGCTGCTGTGCTGGTTGCTGCTGGGTTGGTTGATGATGTGCTGGTTGCTGTTTGGCTGGTTGCTGCTGGGCTGGTGGCTGCTGGGCTGGTGGCTGCTGGGCTGGTTGCTGCTGGGCTGGTTGTTGCTGGGCTGGTTGCTCCTGGGCTGGTTGTTGCTTGGCTGGTTGCTCCTGGGCTGGTTGATGCTGTGCTGGTTGCTGCTTGGCTGGTTGTTGTTGGGCTGGTTGCGGCTTGGGTGGCTGCTGCTGGGCTGGTGGCTGCTGGGCTGGTTGCTGCTGGGCTGGTGGCTGCTGGGCTGGTTGTTGCTGGGCTGGTGGCTGATGGGCTGGTTGCTGCTGGGCTGATGTCTGCTGGGCTGGTTGTTGCTGGGCTAGTGGCGGATGGGTTGGTTGCATGGCTGTTTGAACCTGCACACAACATAGAGAGATGTTTATTTGTATTCTACATTTTGTTTAAAACAAAGGGGTGAAATCTCAAAGTTGTTTCCTAACACAGATACTTGTCTTTACCAGACACAGCCCAATACAGGGGCGGATCAGTTACCTCGGGGGGGGGGGGGGGGGTTCCAACTGTTTGTCTGGGACCTTCAACCTGATACAAAAGGCCTCCCTGCTCCCCGACGCTAGACCTTGCTTCCAGGGGCCGACGAAAAATCAAAACCCCGCGGGGGGGGGGGGGGGGTAGGGAGAAGGCGCGTGCGTGTGTTAAGACTCGCACCATTTGACAAAATATCAAACAACGGAGGGTGAAGGAAGGGGTGTTCCAAATCCCGAAAAGTGACTTTGTTACGGAATTTTACATAATTTTGGGTATGGAGTGGGTTTCCGGAACCTCTAGGATCCCCCCAGATCCGCCCCTGCAATACATTAAACATCTTTGAACGCTTGCTGAGACAAGACAGAACATCTGCACACTCTTGTCAGCTGATACAAATTATACAGTATACTAAAAGGCGCCCGTCACGTAGGCATTGATGTAACAGAATATTGCAGCCGGTTTCTTCCAGTAAACCTTCGCGCGCCTGGTACAAGCTCACTGGAGTAGAAGGTTGAAAGGTCAGATATATAAGGAAGTGACTTTTTAAACAAACAAACAAACACACACGGGCAGCAGTTAGTTTCAACTCACGGGTGTCACGACAGAGGGCGCTGTCTCTGTATATGTCACCTGACCAAGGGTACCGATCTCACGCACCAGACGTGTCACAACATCCTTGACGAAGACAGCCGATTTCAGCGCCACGTTGCCAGCTCCACCTGGTGTCTGTTGCTGTGTCTCCAGGTCGTCCAATCGCGCCTTCAGTTTCTCCAACATCCCCAGCAAAGCGCTGTCAGGGGAGGGAATTATCAGACGCTCCACTGAGCTAGCATGAGCCGCTATGGACACTCTCTGTTGTTCCAGTGCGGCTTTCTGGGCCTGCAGTCTGGACATGAAGTCATCTTGGTGCTGCTGTAGTTGGGCGGCGATCTCCTGTTCACGTTTATCCAACTGTTGACGCAGGTCATGAAATGTGGCCTTGACCTCAGCGTGACAGGTACTGAAGTGTGTCAGTGCGTCACGCATGGTCTGATCCAGCTGTTTTTCCTGAAGTTTCAGACGAAAACTGTCGATAGTCTCAATAAAATAAAAATAAGTGTGCAGATGATAATTTAAAGGGAATACCTATAAGCCGTGAAGGCTGTTATAATAATAATAATAATTGCGGTATTTATAATGCGCTTATCTTATAATAATTATAACTCTAAGCGCGCACTCACAACTCGCGCACGCATGCACACGCTTTAGACAACGACTCACGAACCACAAATAGTGAAATACATTACGACAGTCTGCTTAGGGTGGGGAGTGTGGTGGTATAGTGCTAGAACTGTTGAAAGAGGTGAGTTTTGAGGGCGGACTGGAAGGTGGAGAGAGAGTGTTTCTGACGGAGAGAGAGTGGGAGAGTGTTCCAGATGGATGGACCGTATACTGAGAAGGAGCGGGGGCCGAAAGTGCTGAGTTTGGTGCGAGGGATGTGGAGGCGGAGAGGGTCGGAGGCGGAGCGGATGGAGCGGGGAGGAGTGTAGAGGTGAAGTAAGTTTGAGAGATAGGCGGGAACGCAGTTGTTCAGGGAGTTGTAGCAGAGAGACAGAATCTTGTATTGGATGCGTTGGGGGATGGGAAGCCAGTGAAGGAGTTTAAGCAGGGGAGTGATGTGGTCGGATTTTTTCTTTCTGAGGGCGAGGCGGGCAGAATTGTTCTGGACGCGCTGGTGAGTGAAAGTGGTGGAGTGAGGGAGGCCGGAAAGGAGAGAGTTGCAGTAGTCGATGCGAGATAGGATGAGAGAGACAACAAGTTTGGTGGCAGCTTCGGTAGTGAGGTATTTTCTGATCTGACCGATGCGGCGGAGGTGGAAGTAGCATGCCTGGGCCGTGGCGGAAACAAAGCTGGTCATGGAAAGAGAGGAATCGAGAATAACGCCGAGGTTTTTGGCCGATTCAGAGAGAGAGATGGGGGTGCTGTCGAGTTGAAGGTGGAGGGAGGGAGGGAGCTGGTAAAGTTTCTGGCGAGTGCCTACCAGCATGGCTTCCGTTTTGTCGTCATTCAGTTTAAGCTTGTTTGCTGTCATCCAGTTTTTCACGTTTTCGTAGCAGTCAGCCGTGCGAGTCAGTAGTGACTGAGTGTTGTCGAGTTTGTCTTTGTCTAGTAAATGTGAGTCGTCAGCGTAGAGTTGGTGGTGTATGTGTTGAGACTGGATGATGTTGGACAGGTGAGACAGAGTGTGAAAAGGACCGGGCCCAGGACGGACCCCTGTGGAACTCCGCAGGAGAGCGTGACTGGGTTGGAGGAGACGCCGTCGATGGTGACGGACTGCTGTCTGTCGGAGAGGTAGGAGAGAAACCAGGAGTGAGCAGAGTCAGTGATGCCAAAGGAATGGTGAAGGCGGTGGAGGAGGATAGAGTGGTCTATAGTGTCGAAGGTGGCAGAGAGGTCGAGTAGCCAAAGAAGGGAGATGTTGCCCGAGTCGGTGGAGAGAAGCAGGTCGTTTAAGATATGTAGAAGGGCTGTTTCAGTGCTGTGATGTTTGCGATAGGCATACTGGAAGGGACTGAGGAGGTTGTTGTCGGCGAGGTGGAGGTTGAGCTGGTTGAGAACGACCTTCTCAAGAAGCTTGGACAGGAAAGATAGATTGGAGACTGGGCGATAGTTTTTGAGTTCGTTTGGGTCGAGGTTGTGTTTTTTTAGGAGAGGACGGACGATGGCGGACTTGAAGATATCGGGGACGGAGCCGTTCTCTAGAGGTGTGTTGATGATGTTGGTAATGAATGGCAGAAGTTTTGGAAGGCCGTCCCGGTAGAGAGAAGCTGGGAGAGGGTCTAGTTCGCAGGTTTTGAGAGGCATGGACTTTATGGTCTTGAGGACTTCATCCTGAGAGACGGGCTGGAAGGACGAGAGGGGGGTGCCGGAAAAGGGGGTGTCGGGAGGGCAAGGCGGAGAAGGCAGAGTGTCGAGTGTGTTGCGCAGAGTTTGGATTTTGTCGGAAAAATAGGTGGAAAAAGCGGACGGGAGTTCTTCTTTGCTGTGTGTTTTGGGGAGAGGAGAATCTTTAGAAATGCCTAGGAGTGAGTTCATGGTAGCGTAGAGGGTTTTGGAAGAAGTGGATTCCAGGATTTTGTTTTGAAGATGTTTACGTTTGGAGAAGGAGATCATTCTGCAGACTTTGGATCTAGTTGTTTGGAAGATCTGTCTGTGAACGGCAAGGTCAGTTGAGCGCCAGCGGCGTTCCGCTTGTCGGCGCTCGCGCTTGGCCTCGGCTATGTCGTCAGTGAGCCGGGGGGAGGGGGGTCGGTTGGGTATGGAGCAGGTGGTGACAGGTGCATGGGTGTCTAGAAGTTTTCGAAGGGAGGAGTCGAAATGGGATGCAAGATCAGGAGAGGAGGCGGGGCCGGGATCCAGGAGTAGGTCGACAGCTTCGTCGAAGAAGCTCTCTCGGTTGACAGATTTTAGTTTGCGACGAGAGACAAGGAGCTTGGGTTTTTTCGGGGGAGGTAGGTTGAGGGAGACGAGAATAGCGAGGTGGTCAGAGGGACGCACAGAGGAGGTGTCAGAGTCGAGAAAGAGTTGACCGGAGGTGCGGGTGATGATCCAGTCGAGGGTGTGGCCGAGTCGGTGGGTGGCTTTGGTGATGTGTTGTGTACGATTGTGGTTTTGAAAGTGATGTGCAGAGGCGTTTTGTGTCAGGGTGTCGGGTTTCTCGAAGTGGAAGTTAAAGTCTCCAAGAAGGATGTGTTTTCCGGGTCGAGGAGGAGGTCGAATTCGGTGAGGAACATGGAGTTTGTGAGTTTGTTTTGAGAGCTTGGAGGGGGCGATAGATACATGAGAAGATGAGGGACTGGCCAGGGAGTGTTGCTACGGCCTCGACAGATTCAAAGGATGGATGAGCAAAAGGTAGAGACTGAGAGAAGGAGAGGTGAGCGGAGAGACAGTCCCTGTAGACGATGGCAATGCCACCCCCTCTGGAAGCGCGCGGGAAGGAGGCCAGGCGGTAGCCACTCGGAGTGACGCTGGCGATGATGGGTTCATCGCCAGCTGAGCGGAGCCACGTTTCGGTGATCACGACAACATCTAGGTCATTGTCTAGAATGAAGTCTGAAATCACGTCGGCTTTTCCATCTTTGCAGACAGACTGTGCATTAGGTTGGGTAAGACAGAAGATGAAGAGGAAGAGGAAGAAGAAACGGACGAAGAAGAGGACAAAGGAGGAGGAGGGTGGGGAGGGTGAAAAGCTGGAAGGAGGGGGGAAAGATGAAGGAGGGGGGAAGTGGGGAGGAGGAAAAGACGGGGAAGGAGAACCGGGCAAGAAAGAGGATGCGACAGGAGGGTGAGGGGGGAGGGGAAAGGGGGAGGAAGGAGAGTAGGAAAAGATGAGGAAGAGCGAGGGGGAGGGTGAAGAGGAGGAGAAAGGGGGAGGAGGGGACGAGGAGGAAAAAGCAGGTGGAGGAGGAGGTGGTGAGGGGAGGGAGGGGGAGGAGGTGGGGGAGGAGGCGGGCAAAGAGAGCAGGGAGTGGTAGGTGAGGAAGACAGGAGAAGAAATGGGAGAAGAAGGAAGGGATGGGGAGGAGGCGGGGGGAGGAGGAAGGGGTGGAAGGACATAGGAAAAGGGGAAGAAGTGTGTGGTTGTGGATGTGGTGGTGAGTCGTGCCTTCTGCTAATTCCACCCCTGCGGCCTGTCTTTCCCGACCGGATGCATTTGCAACACTGTCGACGGCACCGGCCGCGCAGTAGGTGGCGTGGCGACGTAGCGATAGCAGTTGTTGGCGTGTGTATCTGATGAGCATGATTGTTTGTGAGGACAGGAAAGAGAAAGACGGGACGAGGGTGCAGTAGGGTGTGTGCGAGTGTGTGTGTGTGTGTGTGTGATGGTGTATGTGTGTGTGTGTGTGTGTGTGTGTGTGTGTGTGTGTGTGTGTGTGTGTGTGTGTGTGTCGGTGTGTGTGTGAGCGGTGTGGTAGGGGAGCGACCCGATAATACGCAAGGGAGAAAAAGTACAGTAGGTGTGTGTGTGTGTGTGTGTGTGTGTGTGTGTGCGTGCGTGCGTGCGTGTGTGTGTGTGTGTGTGTGTGTGTGTGTGTGTGTGTGTGTGTGTGTGTGTGTGTGTGTGTGTGTGTGTGTGTGTGTGTGTGTGTGTGTGTGTGTGTCTGTGGTAGGGGAGCGACGCTGATAATACGCCAAAAACCAACACTGAAAGGGCAGAAGGGATACAGGGGAAGAAAATTACAAGCGGACAAACACGGTCGGTCAGCGGCGAGATCACAAGTGGGGAGGGCGAGATGTCGACGGGAAATAACAAATTTAGGGCAGCACACGTAAAACTTATAGGACGGTAGGAACACGAACAACAACCAGCGACAGATGCGGGTAGCGAACAGACTCACACAGTGAACACTTAGCACACTAGTACATAGCACGTAAAACAGGGCAGCGGGAAAGGCCCGCAACCGGTCACGCTGCGGGGGCCGGCAAAATGGCGACGTAAGGTTCAAACGATAGACACTATTCAATACGATACCAAGTCAGCAGCAAGCAGATCCGACAAAAACAAGCATACAATCCTCATCGGCACACTCTAATGCGATACTCAGCAGACTTTCAGCACACATAAACACAGTACATCCAACAAAAAGCACTAAAACACTGGGAGCACAAAAACACGTGGTGGCAAAATGGCGACGTAAACAAGTTCAAACGATAGACACTATTCAATACGATACCAAATCAGCAGCAAGCAGATCCGACGAAAAACAAGCATACAATCCTCATCAGTACACTCTTATGCGAGACTCAGCACACTTTCAGCACACATAAACACAGTACATCCAACGAAAAGCACTAAAACACTGGGAGGACAGAACACGTGGTGGTCGCGCAAACAAGATGGCGCCCAGGTCTGAAACTGTCTTTATTTTAACCCCTTCATTGCCAATGGACGTAAACCCATGTCTGCCAAAGCAGAGCCCCTCAACACCGAAAAATCCATCGACCCTTGAAATACGGATATGAACACAGGCACAGGACTTCATCTGTGGGGCTCATGAGGTTCTTGTATTCGGGTGGTGTTTGTATTTCTGCCGCAGTGAAGGGGTTAGGAAGTTAACAACTTTGGGATTAACCACTTCACTGCTGACTTGCTGAAATAATGTCAGTGAAACCATGACGGACTTGCCGCTATTAACCCTGGCAGCATGACGCACACGGACATGAATGATGCCAGCACATGGCACTCTTTACCCTGCGATTGGTAAAACAACTTGTAATTTAACGGCGACTGCAGTTGTGATTTAGTATTGTGGATTCTTTAGAACTGAAAGTGGTCGTTAGACCAGAAACGCGTTAAGTCTAATTTGCTTGTATCCTGTATAGTTAGGTCTTTCATACATTCAGCGGTTCTATACCTTTCCCGCCCCCACTCCACCCCTCCCTCCCTCCCGCTATCACCGCCCCGCCCCCCCCCTCCCCCCCCCCCCCCCCCGCCATCCGGGGGCTCTTGTAGATTTTTTCCTCTTGAAGATGTTGTAGTGTTGTCTGTGCTTACGGTAGAAGCTAGATATCCGCCCTAGGCCCTGGCTTGTCTCTCGTTCGTTCTTGGGAGTCGTCCGGCCTAAACGTGACCTCTCTATTCAGTGTTATATGATGGTGATGATGATGATGATGATGATGATGATGATGATGATGATGATGATGATGATAGAACTTTATTGCCATATGTAACAATACATTAGGAAATCGTTGCGGTGCCGCGCAACATAAAAGGACTGAAGAACATTAAACACATCAAAATCAAAATATAATTAAGCTACTCAGTAACGTGCACACACACACACACACACACACACACACACACACACACACACACACACACACTGTATGACGTATCTAGACCCACCTTTGTAGTGACGTCACCCTCCCTGTTTCTCAGTCGCTGAGCCTGTTGTTGAAATTCTCCACGAGCCTGTATTGCCACATCCCCCACCGTCCCCACCCCTGAACACGCCCGGTGATGTGCTGACGAACACAGCAAGCAGATCAGTTTATTGTGCTGATGACAGAAAAGCTCCGCAATCTTGTCGGGGTGAAGGTCACATGGCAAGCGGCGACTGGCGGCCAGACGAGCTGCAGTGAGGGACTTTAAATCCTCAACGTCATGGTCACGTGACACCGGGAGTTTAGCGTGGAAATTCTTGCAGGACAGGCACAGTTTGACGTCGCATTGCAGGCAGTAAGCTGTGGCGTTTTGCCCGTCACACAATGCGCACACATGATCTCCGCTGAGTGCACGCTGACTCTCTATCAGTGACATGGTGGCAAAGTCAGTAGGCAGGGAATCCACGATGGCGCTGAGGTCGGCTGACTGAGGCTGACTGGTCTGAAGGATGGGGGCACGACACAATGGACACCCACCCTGCCCCCTGGCGGATAACCAGGACAGGACACAATTGCTGCAGACCACGTGTGTACACGGAAGAAACTTGGGCTGTTTGAACTCTTCGTGACACACTGGACATTCCAAATCCACACCAAGAGTTGCTGCTGCCATACTATAGGTGTCTGGAATTCATACGTATGAAAAACGGACTGTTGGTATTGCGAGATACTGCTGCTGCGTAACAAAGAGATACAATCTGAAGAGAAACACACACACACACACACACACACACACACACACACACACACACACACACACACACACACACACACACACACACACACACACACACACACACACAAAGTGTTCGGTGTAAAAACAACATGAGTAGTTCAGTATTTTACAACACTTTGAATTCAGGCTTCTTAAACTAATGTGCAATTATAATGTTTTATTCCACAACTGAAATACAGTACAAATAGAGTGCTGAGGACGATAACTTGCTAATTATGACGTGTGACAAGGATCATTATTTTGGTTATTTTGATTTTACTGTCAATTAGATCAGAATCTAAATGAGAACACGTTTAACCCTGTGGCTGTCAGTAGTGGTTTTTGTCCTGATGATTCCTGCAGGAACCGCTACCGACAGCCAACGGGTTAAATTCATTCGAGACGTGCCACATCCGGATACGCGGCAATTTGCGGCACGTCTCGAATGAATCGATTGTTTCTTCTTCATTCTGGCTGACTGGTCTGCCTATATATCTGTAGTCCGGTTAGGTGTATGAAATTAGTATTCTAGCCTCCTGGTCCTGCCTATATATCTTTAGCCCGGTTAGATGTGAGAAACCTGTCGGCGCCAAGCTGATCTGGCACTACCCTTGAATTATCATGGTCGATCCACCTCCTGCAACAGGTGCATAGTCGTTAGATGACGCCTCCAAAATTTGGGAAATACTGACGTGCGCCGGGCTGACTGAGTTAAGCATGCAGTGCACTTGGTGTCCACACTGGTGTTTTTTTTTACAGAAAATGGTGTTCAAAGTGGTTCAGTCATATTTCGGGAGGCTCACAGTTGTGCTATCGTGCGTGTCTGTGGGACTACTTTTTAAGAGTGAAAAGTATGGTAGTCTGATAAAATCATAATGCTACAAAAAGAACTAGGTAGTGCACACAAGTGTAGTTTCGCAAAATTGTTTTGCTTCAGTGTAAATAACTATACTCACATTTAGCATCTGTGTGTCACGCTGACAGCAGTGCTACCTGAAAACTTCAATGTGTGCAGATTTCCCTAGTGCGTTGTCACAGCTCTATAATTTGAAATCAGAAGTATTTTATTTTAAAGAGAAAACGGCTGAAAAAAAAAATATGGCAGTAGTCTGGTCGTTTTACTCTCTCTCTCTCTCTCTCTCTCTCTCTCTCTCTCTCTCTCTCTCTCTCTCTCTCTCTCTCTCTCTCTCTCTCTCTCTCTCTCTCTCTCTCCAATCAATCAATCAATCTCTCTCTCTCTCTCTCTCTCTCTCTCTCTCTCTCTCTCTCTCTCTCTCTGTGATAAAAAAACAGAAATAAAAAGTCTTAGTGAGCATTTGCAAAATGATTTCATCTCTCAGCACCTGTGCAGATTTTATAAAATCTGCACAGGTGCTGAGAGATGAAATCATTTTGCAAATGCTCACTAAGACTTTTTATTTCTGTTTTTTTTTATCACACACATGTATACAGACATACAATTTTAGGAGTAATTCCCAGACAGTGTACACCAAATACACGCATGGAGGATTTGCACCTGCACACATATAGTCATACACGCATGTACATGCACCCACATACATGCGTGTATAAGTACATGCACATGCATGTAAGCACGCATACAAGAAAGCAGGTCACATGTCACAGGAACAAAACATGCATCCACACACGCATGCATGTAGGTACATACACACATGCCTCAATAATAAACATAATACCTAAGTACCTGGTAAACATACACACATGCACATGCACCCACCTGTACACAGATGCATGCGTGTACGTGTACAATTACGTATGTCGCATGTCCCAAGAACATACATGATGTAATGCTTTAGTGTGTAATAGTTATACTATAGGTTTCGGTAAGCTGACGTCATCACGCTAGTCGTGGCGGCCATCATGAGAGGATTCGCGATAAGGCCCTCATAGGGAAATCGCTGTCAGGACAATGTCAGGAAAGTCCTGACGTGTTGTACGCAATAACAGCAAGTCTTGCCATCACCGTAGGAAACCGCTAACCAGAATCTGTTTTGTTTGTTTCCAAAGAGGAAGAAACACGAAGAAAAACGTGTTGAAACACTACTTCGCTACTATCTGAAGTCTATTCTATCATCTTAAGATGGTGGCTGACGCGCCGACGCTGCTAGGCAATGCGGGGAACTTCCCGAGCCCTATAATGCTGTGTACATCCACCCTGCACACATTATCTGAAACAATAGGTGGCATGAAGTCACATACGTAATGACACACTAAAGAATTTCTTTCATCAAACTAGTAGCACGAAAACCACTAAGATCAAACGCCTGCCCGTCTCATGCATCTTACATCGAAATTGCCACCAAAACATACTTGCCGGGCTCGACTCCACCACACAAAATAGCACACGCCCGTGCGAGTTTAAAACATCCGCTTCAGCCACAGAAGCCGCCCTTGGCCGGGTGGAGTGTCACGCAAGAGATCACAGACCACAGGTCAAACAGCATGTAAACAGAGAATGTTTACAGGATTAGTGCAGACCTCCTCTGCTCACATGTTGCCGGCTCCGTGATCGGGTGCCCATCGATCTTCGACAACTTGAGCAAAGAGTCAACGAGCAGCCGATCGCAGAGCTAGCTTTGTGCCGACCGGGAATTCTTAGTGCGTGCGTTGTCTTCTCTCCCGTGGTATCGACCTATCCCGATCTACGTCATCACTTTGTGCGTTGCCGCCCCTGGAGGGCAAGCTGGCGGGTGATGCAATTTCCACCACTCTAGCAAGGTTGAAAGCGTGTCACGTAAGCCTATTTATTCGCATTTTTCTCACCATGACGAACGATTGCTGTGTCAAGCATTGTTCGAAACGAAGTACTTGGGATCTCTTACCAGAATTCCGACAGTTATATTCAATAAGGGCTCCAAAATACGCGAGTTGACAGCCAAGAGGAGAAGGCTTTGGATCGCCCAAATCAATCGAAAGAAGATCACGAACAAAACAGTGAAACCATGGACCCGTGTGTGTTCACGCCACTTTGTGAAAGGTAAGCATTTTCAAAAATTGTTCAATGGTTCACATGCATTTTGTTATTGGTCTTCCTAGGCCATTGCGAAGTTGCAGCTGCCCACTTTCACTGACAACCTGGCAGTAGTGAAATCTGCCTTTTTTTTTTTTTAGCAGATTGGAGTGTTGGAGGGCATTTAGATGGCTTTGTTCTGTTCTCACATTTCATAGAATGTGAGATTAGGCTTCTTGATGCAAAGACTGAGACTATATTTTTTATTTTTTTCCAACTTCATGTGTACTTGAAGAAAAAAAACATAAACACAAAACACCTGTGGAGGGATACTGTATGATACCCTTCTTCCAGAATCACAGGAAAGACTGGAGTGCTGGTTTTGTTTATCATGCAAGTCAATATTGTAGTGTAGTTAGTGTAGTGTAGCTTTGAAGGCTTTTCTTGTGTAGTAGCTGGTGCGATGAACCAAATATTCTGAAATGTCGTCTTGAGCAACCGGAGGTAGAAGTCCGACATCGTCACTCCACTGACAGTTTTCGTAGGGATCTAACCCGCCAACTGCTCGCAATTTCATCTCATAACGGTTTCTAGATACTGAATCTAGAGTATCTATATACTTTTCAGACGGTTTAACTCCAGGTTTGGACATTGTTTTTGCTACAGCCCCCACTCTGTTGAACATTCGTGTAGAGTCTCCACACCGCTTTGCCCTCCAGCGTACTACGTCATCAGAAATGGGGTCACGGAAAAGTACACAATCGGGAAACGTCCATAATACGACCTATCCCGATCTACGTCATCACTTTGTGCGTTGCCGCCCCTGGAGGGCAAGCTGGCGGGTGATGCAATTTCCACCACTCTAGCAAGGTTGAAAGCGTGTCACGTAAGCCTATTTATTCGCATTTTTCTCACCATGACGAACGATTGCTGTGTCAAGCATTGTTCGAAACGAAGTACTTGGGATCTCTTACCAGAATTCCGACAGTTATATTCAATAAGGGCTCCAAAATACGCGAGTTGACAGCCAAGAGGAGAAGGCTTTGGATCGCCCAAATCAATCGAAAGAAGATCACGAACAAAACAGTGAAACCATGGACCCGTGTGTGTTCACGCCACTTTGTGAAAGGTAAGCATTTTCAAAAATTGTTCAATGGTTCACATGCATTTTGTTATTGGTCTTCCTAGGCCATTGCGAAGTTGCAGCTGCCCACTTTCACTGACAACCTGGCAGTAGTGAAATCTGCCTTTTTTTTTTTTAGCAGATTGGAGTGTTGGAGGGCATTTAGATGGCTTTGTTCTGTTCTCACATTTCATAGAATGTGAGATTAGGCTTCTTGATGCAAAGACTGAGACTATATTTTTATTTTTTTCCAACTTCATGTGTACTTGAAGAAAAAAAACATAAACACAAAACACCTGTGGAGGGATACTGTATGATACCCTTCTTCCAGAATCACAGGAAAGACTGGAGTGCTGGTTTTGTTTATCATGCAAGTCAATATTGTAGTGTAGTTAGTGTAGTGTAGCTTTGAAGGCTTTTCTTGTGTAGTAGCTGGTGCGATGAACCAAATATTCTGAAATGTCGTCTTGAGCAACCGGAGGTAGAAGTCCGACATCGTCACTCCACTGACAGTTTTCGTAGGGATCTAACCCGCCAACTGCTCGCAATTTCATCTCATAACGGTTTCTAGATACTGAATCTAGAGTATCTATATACTTTTCAGACGGTTTAACTCCAGGTTTGGACATTGTTTTTGCTACAGCCCCCACTCTGTTGAACATTCGTGTAGAGTCTCCACACCGCTTTGCCCTCCAGCGTACTACGTCATCAGAAATGGGGTCACGGAAAAGTACACAATCGGGAAACGTCCATAGTAGTGTCAGAGATACTGTCGATCGGCGCCTTCTCGCTCAAGTCCGAGATGGAGTCGACACGTACCTCCTTCAGGTCCGACTTTCGCTCTACGTAGACGGAGCCCCTGTCCGTACATCTTGGGCCCCGCGGTGGTCGCAGCACTGTCGCAGGATGTAGTTACTTCGGGTGAGATCCTCTGTTATGATTCAGTTAGAGTTTTTTTTTTAATTCCGTCTGTGGTAGAGCACCAGTTCTGCTGCCTTTCTTGATACGAAGCGCACAGTCACTGGCCTTGGCCTTCGCTGTTGCCTTTGTCCACCCTCCTGTGATTGCTGTTGTAGATGGCCCAGGCGATGGCTGGCCTCGATGTCCTCTGACTGCAAACCCGATAACTTCAGTTTGTCTTTGAAAAGGCGAAGGACTTTTTCTTCGCACTCCTCAGTGGACTCTCTTTCTGCATCCGGGACACCCAGTATGCGGACTGTTCCTTCGTGTGTACTGTTCAATGTCATTCGTCCGTTTGTCTGCTACAGAGGCCAGAAACTTTGCTCCGGTTGCCAAACTGGTCGCCTCCTCTAACTTTTTTCTACACTGTTCTAGCTCGCATCATTTTCAGGATCTAGTTTTCCACTCTTAGATCATACAGCTCTCCCCTCAACTCCTCGATTGTCTATCTTCTTAGACATCTCGCATAACATTCTCTTTAAATCCTTAAATCCTACTCACTTGGTAGATTTTTCTTTAAATCCGCCTTGGGCGGGTCACTGACCTGTACACTGTCACACGAAGACACAGCGACTGTAGCAGACGACGAATTCTTATCCAAAGCAGCAGTAGCCGCCATGCTGTTGGAGTGTCGTCGGGATGCTTTACAATGACTCTTGATGGAAGACAGTCCGGCCCCGTCCGATGCTTGCTGTCCCTTGCTCTTCTTTTTCCTCGCCTTCTTTAACAGTGCGTCTTTCCTCTGTTGGGCAGCCGCGCTTTGTGTGAACTGGTCGAAACTCGAATCGGTTGATGTCGATTCCGCCTTACGTTTAGCTTGGTGACCGGCTGGCATGACTGTAGAGTGCAGTGAGGTCGGACTTCTGCATGGCGGATGTCAGCTGTTCTCGTCCAAGTTATCCCACTTCAAAGGTGAAATAAAAGATGTCCCCTGCACGGTAGAGACGGCGGGGAAACAGTTAGCACATTTTCATTGATGTAGTCACTTCTGGGATGACGTAATTAACGCTTAGTTCAGGAGCCCCTGAAAAATGTCCACCTGCCTCTTGCCTGAGCAGTCAAGACGAAAGATTTATCCTAAGTAACACATCAGGAGTCAACCATTTTCCCAAAGCACTCCTAATCGTAGTGCTGCTTTGGTTACAGCTGTGTGTATGTATGTGTTGTACTAGTACATTATACAATTAAAAACAAGAAGAAGAATGTTGTGAACATGTAATGCAAACTTTAATAATACTTTCGTGCGGTAAAACGTCCGCACATATATATAACTTGAATTGTACACATAAATTCCACGTTTCATAATCCTAGCTTCAGTAACTTTGGGTGAAGAAAAATATAATGAAGACGTCTTGGTAAGGAGTCCTTTTGCCCCACACAGTTCAGTTAACAAGATTTGTTACAGGTTGTCTTCTGATGGCAGTACTATGTTCCACACAAAAACATATATGAACTTGCAACAGTCCAGTTGGCTAGAATACACCTAACTGGACTACAGATATATAAGCAGGACCCCCCTGTCTCTGTATCTTTTGTCCCGTTAGTTGTATGAAACCTGTATTCTATCTACCTGGTTCTGCCTATATGTCTGTAGTCCGGTTAGGTGTGTGAAACCGGTATTCTAGCTACCTGGGCCTGCCTATGTATCTGTAGTCCGGTTAGGTGTAAAAATCTGTATTCTAGCGCTACTGGTCCTGCCTATAAATCTGTAGTCCGGTTAGGTGTATGAAATGTGTATTCTAGCTACCTGATTCTGCCTATATACCTGTAGTCCGGTTAGGTTATGAAACCGGTATTCTAGCTACCTTGTACCTCCTATATATCTGTTGTCCGGTTAGGTTATGAAACCAGTATTCTAGCTACCTGTTCCTGCCTATGTTTCTGTATTCCGGTTAGATGTATACGAATAGGAATATCTCTTTGGTCCCAAGATGGGAAATTTGTTTGCAGGGGAATTTGTTTTACAACTGTTGTAAAAACAACAAATGTGAACATAAAACAAATAAATACATTTGACTGACTAGAACACACCGACCGATTACAGTATGTGCACGTATATAACATCACAACCATCTGTAATGTTAATATTCACCTAAAAAGAACGTGCTTACAAACTAAATAAGACGACACTACCTTATACCACGCGCACAACACACACGCACGCACACACGAAAACAACCCCCACACACACACTTGCGTATTACATGACAGTGCAAATTCATAGTTCTGAGGCTGACATCTTGACCGTCCTTCAAATGACGCAATGACTATAGGCCTATGCCATGATATCATTTAAAAGGCGGATAGATGACGGCACGAAAGAAAGACGTCAGCGATTTGATTTGCACGTCACAGTTCCGTATCTCCTGGAGGAGGGCAACAAGGCACATTGTTTGGATAAAATATGAGTATCGTGAGATACAGTGTGAAAGGCTTTGTTAACCCATATCATACTGAGGCTAAAAGCGTCAAATTGGTACACTGCCATATGCAAGCTACATTATAGTACTTACAGATAAGGATATAGACCAATGGCTTCAGTTCAAGGGTAGTGCCAGAATAGCTTGGCGCCTCCAGGCGCCAAGCTATTCTGGCACTACCCTTGAACTATTTTAGTCATACTTATTTTACACACTGGTGTATTCCGAATGATAAGGGTTAAGCAGCTGCTTCTCATACAGTTATCTTGCTACTGATGTTGATATTTTAGGCTCATGTTACAAAACCAACAGACACATGAGAAGGTGAGTACACTTTGAATAAAAGACTAATAAAAGAGAGTTAAAACAGAGTTGTCAACATTAAACTTGTGCAGATTCCTCAGAGATACAGGCACTGTTTGCCTTTATGAAACAGTATGAAACCTGTATTCTAGCTACCTGGTCCTTATGTATCTGTAGTCCGGTCATGTGTATTGAAGCCTGTATTCTAGCTACCTGGTCCTGCCTATGTATCTGTAGTCCGGTTAGGTGTATGAAACCTGTATTCTAGCTACCTGGTCCTGCCTATGTATCTGTAGTCCGGTCATGTGTATTGAAGCCTGTATTCTAGCTACCTGGTCCTGCCTATGTATCTGTAGTCCGGTTAGATGTATGAAGCCTGTATTCTAGCTACCTGGTCCTGCCTATGTATCTGTAGTCCGGTCATGTGTATTGAAGCCTGTATTCTAGCTACCTGGTCCTGCCTGTGTATCTGTAGTCCGGTCATGTGTATTGAAGCCTGTATTCTAGCTACCTGGTCCTGCCTATGTATCTGTAGTCCGGTTAGATGTATGAAGCCTGTATTCTAGCTACCTGGTCCTGCCTATGTATCTGTAGTCCGGTCATGTGTATTGAAGCCTGTATTCTAGCTACCTGGTCCTGCCTATGTATCTGTAGTCCGGTCATGTGTATTGAAGCCTGTATTCTAGCTACCTGGTCCTGCCTATGTATCTGTAGTCCGGTCATGTGTATTGAAGCCTGTATTCTAGCTACCTGGTCCTGCCTGTGTATCTGTAGTCCGGTCATGTGTATTGAAGCCTGTATTCTAGCTACCTGGTCCTGCCTATGTATCTGTAGTCCGGATAGGTGTATGAAGCCTGCAGTTAGTTTCAGGGCGACAGTTGTAGCTCACAGTTACTGATTTCATTCGAGACGTGTCCTACACAGATACGCGGCTTTTGCGGGCTCTTTGCCGCGTATCCCTCCACAACACGTCTAGAATCATCTGAATGTCCCAAGATGCACACGTAGAGAGTGAATTTTCAATTATCTCCTTTACGCAAAATAGATTACAAGTGCTCCGATCGACATTGCCCAAGATCCGCCCCTGACAGTTATAGTCTAATTAACCATTTGGCTGTCGGTAGCGTTTTTGTGTCGCTAAGATTCATGTAGGAATCATTGTTGAAAAAATCGAAAATAACCAAAGGGTTAATAATTTACTATTGCTAACCCGAATTCACACAGTTTCATTAGCAATACTACTTTGAACCAGTCATGGGTGACCTGCAAGTCATGTAATCAATGTCCAGGCAGTAGGCAATTATGTTCAGTATTTAGTACTAAACCATTATTTAAAAGTTATTTTTAATTTAAAAAAAAACTATTTATCACCAACTGTAGATATCAGATTCTAGTACTAAAGCCACGTGACACGTAGTTATAAAGTATGTCGAATTGCCAATAGTCTGATGTCAGTGGAACAACATGCGTTTGTAAAACCAAATTCAGCAGCATACTGATTCGGAAAACGTCTCATTATCAACAACAACAACAACAACAAATCTGAGAAAACTTAAATTGACTGATTTAAAATATCTACTGGATCACATGCTATGACAACTATTTGTTAGTGTGCGAATATTTATATCAAGGAACCCCCACCCGGGTCTGCCCTGGGGGACTTGGGTGGGGTTAGGTATTTTTTTAGTTCCCAGGGTCACCCTGGTCAGCCCCACAGGGTGGGTTTTTCTCTCTATTCTGGGGCATGTGTTTCTGTCTACCCTTTGCCCATTCACCTGTATTTGCCTTTTAAAAACTCTCCCTACTGTCTGCACTGCCTGTAGCTCTTGATATTGGATGTGTGTTGCTAAATGGTCTTAGCTTTATTTAGTCCCATGTGTTAGGTTTATTTAACGTATTTGACCGGCTGGCGACATACATTCAATGTTCTGTTTATTTTTTTTTTCACAAGCAGTGCAGGCACGTCCTGAGAAAGCCTTGTTGCTGTCGGGACGTTAAGCAATGTACAATCAATTATATCAAGGACCCAGGGCCGTAAGGTCCATCATCACAGACCAGCACACAAATGCCACTTCCGTTTATTCTTGAGTCATTACAGACTTCAATTCAATAAAACAAAGGGATCGGTGTAAAACTCGACTGTTAATTCTATATTTGTACGCTTTACTGTGTCAGTATCCTCCAACGATACCGACTCCAGTAATAAGACAAAGTGATCAGTCTAAAACCAGACATTTAATCTTGGGTCTGTAGCTCTATGGTGTCAGTATCCGCCAACCATAGATACTTCAGTAATAAGATAAAGTGGTCAGTCTAAAACTAGACATTTAATCTTGGGTCTGTAGCTCTATTGTGTCGGTATCCGCCAACCATAGATACTTCACTTCAGTAATAAGACAATGTGGTCGGTCTAAAACTAGACATGTAATCTTGGGTCTTCAGCTCTATTGTGTCGGTATCCGCCAACCATAGATACATCACTTTAGTAATAAGATAACGTGATCGGTCTAAAACTCGACATTTAATTTTGGGTCTGTAACTTCATTGTGTCAGTATCCGCCAACCATAGTAAGCTCAACACTTGCTCTTTAGGCTATGCAGACTACACAGCCTATTACATTTCAGGTTTTACAGTTGTGTGAACAGTTTTGTTACCATTTCTGACTATTATTGTTTTGGGAAACAGCCGGACTTGCACAAATATTAAATGTGTGGGATCATTCAACAACGTGGAAGATAGTAAACACTGAGACATGTTTGTGTTGCACACATTGATGCTAAACAGTTTAGGGGGAGGTAGGGGTATTCACATACAGCCGATCTCGTAGAACTCTTTAAAATCAGAAACCTTGTTTCTATGTTCAGTGGATGAGGGGAGGGGCGGTGGTGGGGGCGGGGAGGGGGGTGGGGGCAGACGGGGTCATATATATACAAATATATATATATATACCGTAAATATTTTCGGTCTGTTGAGCGCACCTGTACTGATATAAACCGCACCCACTAAATTCTTTTTTTTTTAATCTCGGCTTTATTCACAAATTAGCCGCACTGGTTTTTAAGCCGCAAAATACTGATATACAACAAAAAATCAGTAAAGTTCATAACCTTATGGTAATCACATTTATTAAGTGTTGTCATCGTCCTGTTCACTGAATCCGCTGATGTCTTCTTCTTCGGTGTCGGAGTCAGTTGAACTGAAATAGCAGCGCTTCCTCCTCCATCTTGTCACTGACTTCAGCCTCGTGTGTGCTTGAGCAAATGATCTGAATGCTTCAGTTGTGTGCGGCTTAGATTGAAAAATGTGAACAGTTAACAATGTAACAACGTGAACAGTTAACACTTTAACGCGGAGCTCATCGAAAAATTAGTCAACAGTAAACACGATATTTTGAGTTACAGAAAAGATAAGAATAGACGAGGGTGTCATGACCCTGGAATCGGAAATGAAATCCGCAAACAAGCCGCATCGCTCTTTAACACATTCAGCCCTGACGCACTACAGCAGGAGGTGGATCGACCCATGATAATTTGAATTATCATGGTCGATCCATCTCCAGCAACAGGCGCATAGTCGTTAGATGACGCCTCCAAAGTTTGGGAAATATGTGCTCCGGGCTGAATGAGTTGAGCCGCAGGGTTCAAAGCTGGGGAAAAAAGTCGCGGCGTATCATCCGAAATTTACGGTATATATAAACGTAACATTCCTCAGCAGTTTCATTTCGCAGTTGCGTCTGTCTCCCCGGCCGTCGCTGAAAGTTACGTACACTGCATACTTTAAATAGTTCAACCCCATGTGCATGAGGTCACGGTCATTGTTTTAAACTCATTCTACCCCGGCCCAGCACCGAAATCCCCAAATTTTGCCCATGTCCTCTGAAGACTGCATTGCAGTGCAGAACACAGATCGACCATGATAGTTCAAGGGTGATGCCAGAATAGCTTGGCGCCCATAGGCGCCAAGCTATTCTGGCATCACCCTTGAACTATCATGGTCGATCCTTATCTTGCTGTAGTGTGTCTGGGGTAGAATGAGTTAAGTAACACACACACACACACTGTTTGCAATACCACACACCCTGTTTGCGGTATCACACTTTTTACAGTACCACACACCCTGTTCACAAAACCAAACACCCTTTTTACAGTACCACACAGTACCGGTGGCTACGTGCACAAGGTGGTAACAAAACAACAGATGGTGCTGACCTGTCACAGTGCCTGTCTTCAGTGGATGGAATCCCTGTTCTCTTTGCGGATGTAACGCCCCTTTTTGACTGTGGCCCGCTACTGCTCCATTGTGCACAAAGTCCTCAGACCGACGTCGGCCCGCAGACAGTCTTGCCTGGGCATCGGCCCGAGACTCCGGACACACTAGGACTGTATTTACCTTTGGTGTTTTGTGCTGGTGGTCGGGTGAAATCACAAGATCAGTTCGTTTGTGTGTGTGTGTGTGTGTGTGTGTGTGTGTGTGTGTGTGTGTGTGTGTGTGTGTGTGTGTGTGTGTAATTGCTAATCTGTGATTTTTGGACCCCGCGGACTTTGTCGTTGTGTGCTGGTCTGTGATTTTGGACCTTACGGCCTATAGCCGTACAGTCCAAAATCACAGACCAGGTCACACAACATATAGTACGTAATATCGGGTCAGTGGAATAAAACACTGTTATCAGTAGCTGTAGGGTTGGTAAACGGTGCGACATAGCTTGATGTTCTGACGTGAGGAATGCTACAATATGTGTATCAGCACGTTATGTGGGTTTTGTGTGTGTGTGTGTGTGTGTGTGTGTGTGTGTGTATGTGTGTGTGTGTGTGTGTGTGTGTGTGTGTGTGTGTGTGTGTGTGTGTGTGTGTGCGTGTGCGTTTTTTTTACCAGCCTTTCTCGACTAGCTCTGTATGTGTTCACATTAAAGATTACGACTGCGTTCAGTCAGTTTAAGATGCTGTAAAACTCTTAAAACAAGCGCACACACTGACATACGTACATGTACGCACGCACGCACGCACTCACCGCCCCCCTCTCCCCTCCACACACACACACACACACACACACACACACACACACACACACACACAGCGCGCGGGCCGGAGAGAGAGGAGAGAGAGAGAGAGAGAGAGAGAGAGAGAGAGAGAGAGAGAGAGAGAGAGAGAGAGAGAGAGAGACTAGAGGCACACACACACACACACACACACACACACACACACACACACACACACACACACACACAGGCTGGCGTTTTACTAGTTGTAGGAAGACGAAACTATCGGTTGTGCGCTATATATTCTTTATTGTGAAACGTATATCAAACCAGTTGTAGTAAATCTGATTGCTGGATAACACTCAACCTCAAAACAAGAAAGGCCAAGCCCGTATGGCTCACATATATGACCCATGCACATATGTGAGACCTTTGTGACAATAAGTATAAAGTGTCATATGATGATGCATGTTGGTCTATGGGAGACAACTCCTGTATATAGCGGTGGTCTCTCTCCGGTGATTATTTCCCTTGCGGACTGCGCATGCTCAGTAAATAAAGGAGCGTGTTTGCCGCCAAGTTATGAGATGGCTTCTCTGTATTTTGTGAGTCCATGTTTGGTTTGAATCCAAGTCCATCCAGCCCACATAGAAGCGGAAACACGACATAAAGAGCTAATCCATGTTTTCTCAAAATTTTCACACATGTCAAACCCCCGTGAAACTTGACCTTTGTGACGAGTCGACTAACTTACTATGCATCGAAATGTCATGCCATTAGCAAACTCCACACCAAATTTGATTGAAAAGTTTCCAAAAACATTGATAAAAATACAATTCTAAAAACAAAAAATCACATTTGTCACACATTTACCGACCTCTTGTGACCCGTGACCGTTTCAAGGCGTCATCCAAATTAGTATGCATAGATAGGTCCTAAAATCAGGTATCTCTGTACCAAGTTACATTTTTGTCAAAATACGGCTTTTTAAACCTATCTTTGGATCATCCCATGACCCTTCACCTTTGTGATCGGTTAACTAAATTAGTATGCATATGAAGGTCCCATCATCAGCTACATTTGAACCACATTTGATTGAAAACTT